>JAJKFI010000014.1:1670730-1691522 GCA_029204185.1 Lerista edwardsae
AAAAAAACAAGCATGTATTCGTTTTACAGTAAGTCTTTTAGCTAGTTTATCTAAACCTAGTTTGTTGCTTATCACATTTGTCTTTCTGAGTTCCTCCTCCATGCATATAAACAAAATCCCATATCTATAATAGTATAAGATTGAAGTTCAATGAGCTTTACCTGAATTTTGGATTAAGTGTTTCTCCTTTGCTGTAACTTCCTACTATAAAAAAAATTATTTAACGGACAGCCAGTCCACAACTGCCTGGCTGCCACGGGCGCAGCATCCAGTGGCAGCGAGGCAGCTGCTGGAGTCTCCGCGGGAGAAGGGGATGTGCATCACCTTCCCTTGCTGAAAACCCTGTCGCCCGCAATGGGGCACCTCAGCTCACCACCGGCTATTTTCCTGGCTATTAATTCATGTCGGGCTGCCTTGGGGATAAAATCTGGCAGTGGAAGCCACTGCTGGGCCCCACCATCTCGCGGGCGGCTCCTCCCCTCCCCCACGCGGTTCCTCCCCCCTCACTGCCTCTCCCCACCCCAAACGGGCTTACCAACAACCAGTGCTGCTGGAGCACCAGCTGGCCACCTGCTCACATGGGGGCTTGGCGCTGAATGAACGCTGCCCCAGCACAAGCAGTAACGTGTGCCAACGTGCTTTAAGGCACGTTTGCGACAATTTTAGGTGGCGGTACGCATGTACCGCTGGCAATAGGGTGTTCGGGATTGGGCCCTCATTGTGTCTTATGAAGAAATAGCAGATAGCACTTCTGGATGTAGCATTCCTTTGGCAGTTTTTCTGTTTCTTTGAATTGCATCTTAATCATACATAACAGTGGCAATTTAGAAGCAATATGCCACTCCTTAAATTTAATCTCAATAGATTACATTCTGTTGGAGAAGATGCATTACTGTATAATTGTTTGCTAACTGCAACACACTTGTTACTATAATGCAACTGTTTATTAGAATGTTGTTTGATAATACAATTGTGATTGTCTGTGATTACCTGTGCACAGAATAGAAATAACTACCGGGATTTGAGCTAGTATGCACAAAATAGCTTTGGTTATCAGTGGTCTGAAGCATTTCATAACTCTCCTTGTGGGAAACACAGTTGTGAATCCATGGGTTTCAGCCTAAAAACTGGAAAAAGCCCGGTTTGTATTGTGGTTTCTGCAGTTTAGCTGTACATCTGTTTTGAGAAAAGGCCTCTGAATGAAAACCAGGCAGAAAGAGTAGAGAAATGTTGAAAGTGAGTCTGCTACAGTGCTTAACAGAATAAGTAGTGAACCACATAGCTGACACATTAACCATATTCTCACAGGATGGCCTTAGTAAAGCAGTCCTTAAGGGTGTAATCCTAACCTGGAGTTAGGCCAGCACACTTTGGCCAGCAAAGTTTGACTGGCACAAGGGACACCATAAAGTATGTTCAAGAGAGAGAGGTCAGAGAGGCCAGCACACAGACGTGTGCCATCCTCCCTGACTCCGAGAGTGGTCCAAACACGCTTTACAGTGGCCCTTGTGCCAGCTTTACAGTGGCCCTTTGCTAGCCTAACTGTGCAGACCTAACTCCAGGTTAGGATTGTGCCCTAAATTCATCTTAATCTATACATAAAGTGGGGAATGTACTGGATTAGCCAATGGGGTTGTGTGAAAGAGATTTCAAGAGATTACAGAGCACTATAGAAATACCAGGGGCAAGATCCAACTAAAGATAACCATTAAAATGGAGTAGGAAAATCACCGCAAGTCAAGATTGGGAATTTGGTTTAAGGGCTTGATCTTCGGAAGACCTTGATATGGAGAATACAATATGGAGATATTGTCTCCTAGATATGGAGAGTACAATAACACTTCACCTCTTCCTTGTATACACTAGGCAAATCCCCCATTATACACTCACATAAGACTGTGCAATAAAATTATGGGTCCAATCCTTTCCAACATTCCAGCACCGAGCAAATTTTCCTTTACCTTGAGGAGGCCTCCAGGAGGTCACCACCACCACAGAATACAGTACACACCCCTTTGGTTGGCTACATCAGGACTCATAGGCGCCATCTTGGGGGGCGCTGGGGTTTTGGGCCCTCATGTTCACCTCATGTTCACCAGCCCCACCCCGGGCAGCCAGCACCCACACCCAATCTGCTGCAAAGCACTCAGCAATCCGCTGCACAGCACTCCCCCGAATCTGACCTGCACGGACTTTGGAGGAAGAGTGAAGTGCGCGACACCATTTTTAGTCCTGGCACATGCGCACGATGTCTGCTCTCCTTAGCAGACTGGCAAACTGTATAGATTCAGACTTAGCAGACTGTATAGATTCAGTGGAGGGTCTGCTGTTAGGACCCCTTCACAAAGCTACACTTGAGTGCTGCCACTGCAGGCAGCGTGTGGGTGGGCAATTGCCCCTGCACCCAGCACACACAGACCCACTTTTGTGGGTTGTGTGTTGAAAATGGTTTGTTTTCCAGTTCCTGGGTGCAGGGTCTGAAGTTCTGGACCCTTGCACTGCATTACACCTGAGAACTGCTATAGTGCAGAGAGGGGTCGGCGGGCACTGCCAGCCAGCAGACACAAACACACTTCTGTGGGTTGTGGTTGAAAATTGTTTGTTTTCCAGTTCCTGCATCCTGGTGGGAGGGTCTGCCATTCTAGGACCCTCCTCACATAATCACTTGAGACCTGCTGCTGCTGCTAGGGCAGACACTGCATGTGTGGGGATTGCCACACCCGGCCAGCACTCAACACACTGTTGTGGGTTGACTAGTTTTCCAGTTCCTGACTCCTGGGTGCACTGTGCAGGGTCTGCAGTTCTAGGACCCTGGCACAAAGTTAGAGCCAGCGCACAAACACGCAGCAACACCTTCCTACATTCAGCTGATACAATTTCTGGGGTAGTTTCTCAGGTGAAACCAGGATGGATAGGTTTGTTATTAGGAGAGCAAGGCAGTCTGGTGGAGCCATGCTGTCGTCATCATCATCATCATCATCATCATCATCATCATCATCATCATCATCATCAGTGCCTCCACCACAAGGTGGAAGGCCAGAAAGCTCCGTGACTCAGGTGGAAATCCGAGCAGAAACCACTCAGAGCCAGACACAGACAGATAGCCAAGCCACAACATTTCAGTCTCAAACACAGAGAGGTGGGGGGTCTAGCAGAAACATTCTAGACGCAGACTCATACCGCGATCAGAGATGAAGCCTCTCAGAGTCAGACCCAGAAGCAGTCTCAGGTAGATAGTGAAGAAGCGCCTGACTGCAGGGAAGGAGTTGCTGAGCCTGCACCACAACCACAGCAGAGACAGAAGTGTTCCTGTGCCATTGTGGCACGCTCCCCTCCTCCTCACGAGGAGGGCCTCCTCCTGTCTTCGCTGTAGAAGACTGGCAGGCCGGGCCCATGTTTGACATGTCCATGTAGTGTACTGGGAAACCAAGGATCCTTTTTTTTTTTTAGTTTATTTTTCTTGGGAACCACCCTCTCACCCCTGCCTTTGTGGCAGTGCCCCCAATTTAAGCTGCTCCTGGTCAGGCACTCTGCCTTCCAGAGTGTCCTGCATCCCTGCCTGGCACCTCAGCCTTTGTGGCATCACGTCCACCTCTTCTCCAAGTCTCAGTCAGCCAGTCCTAGGACCGGGCAGCCACTGGTCAGGCAGGCAGGCACTCTGCCTTTGAGAGTGTCCTGTCCTGCATCCCTGCCTGGCACCTCAGCCGTTGTGGCATCACGTCCCTCCCCTTCTCCAAATCCCAGTCAGTCCTATACTGGGCAGCTGCAGGTCAATCTGCTGCAACTCTGACCTCTCCGCAGGCACCACTGCCCAGCGTTTTGTCTCTGAGCTGCATGGAGTACTCCGATTGCAGACTGTCCTCCAGAAGGTCAGAGAACACTAACACTTCGTTATGGGGCAGCGCCAGTACGATTTCAGCATTGTGCATCAATATTTAATTTAAAAGTGCTATTTTTGTGGCTAGGGGCGTGGCTATGTGTGTGGGAGGCCGTGGCTATACGTGAGGGGCGTGGCTTTGGTGCTGAGCCAAGCCCCGGCACCCATGGTCCTGAACTGGAGTTGGCTCCACTGTCAGGGCTGGACAATGGGATAGGATTTGGTCCTAAATTATTACAGTAGTACTACTCAACAAACACAGCTGCATACATTTTGGCTTTTTGTTTTGATGGTATAAAGAGTAGCTTAGGTGCATGCTGTAACCTCTTCCCCCACATCTTCTGGTAGGAAGCAATGTCTGCCAACACCTCTCTTGACAGTGCTATTGTGCCCCCATTCCGGATAATTTTTAGACCAAACGTTGAGGATCTGAATCTTGGCAATGCCATCTGACATCATGGCTGTTGTTAAATTCCTTCAAGATGAAGCTCCCTCAATTTCATCTTCCTCCTCCTCTTCAGCATGATGATTTTCAAAGTCTTTGAGGTCCTCTTTTTATGCTTCCCTGCATGAGAATTCAACAGCTTCTTCACATCATCAGCACCAATTCCATCCAATCCAGCCTCATTTCACCCTAATGTCAATGACTTCCGTAAGTTCGAGGATGCTTCATCTCACCTCAACCAAAATGTGGTTAATTTGTGTTAGGATTAACCAAGTTCCAGTTGATGTCAGATGAAGCATTCCCAAATCCATTGAAGTCATTACATGTATTTGGCCATATCTTGCATCACACACCTTCATGCAACTGGAGGTCACTTCCTTCAATGGTTGTAATTGATTTCAATTGCATGCATTGTGTTCAATGATTTCCCAAAATCTCCAATGGTCTGTTCTTGACTGTACATGTTGCTTGAAGGTGCACCTCAGCCTTGAAGGAAGAAATGACCCCTTGGTCCACTGGTTGCAGAAGTGAGGGTACACTTGGGGGAAGGAAAATGACTTCCACTGGAACTGAAGTGCGCAGAGTCTCAAGATTGTTAGGGTGACCCTGAGCACCGGGTCTAGCAGCAACCATGCTCTGAACTCCACATTCTTTTCCTCACAGTACTGCTTCACTGCAAGAAAGAAACTTTACACATACCACTGCTGAAAGAAGTCAGCCATAAGCGACGCCTTCTTGTTTGATTTCCACAGCGTCATTTCCTTTGCGAAACCCCTCATGGCTTGGGGTGTCTCAGAGTGGTAGACCAGCATAGGACCCTTGATCTTGAAATCTCCAGCAGCATTGCCACTCAGCAGGAGCATTAGTCTGTCTTTGGCGGCCTTGAGCCCCAGGGCATGTTTTTCTTCACATGAAACGAAGGTGCATGACGGCAAGCGCTTCCAGAAGAGGCCAGTCTTGCTCACATTAAACAGAAGTTCTGGAGGGTAACTGCCATAATCAATGATGCCCGTGAAAGTGGCGGAGAATTCCCGTGCTGCCTGTTCTTCAGACGCACCACAAGTGGGCATATTATGTAGGTTAATGCAGCGCTTGAACTTCTCAGACCATCCTGGCTTGCCTGGAATGTTTCTGTTGCTGATCCATGATCTTCATGTTCCTGAAGGTAAAGATGCTTCTTGCCTTCTCTTGGATTGTCAGCTGGGAGAGAGGCACACTATGCCATATATGATTCTCAGCACAGATGCTCAGCCATTTTACCATCTTCTGAAATATGATATTCCTGGAATGAGATTTTTTTGTGGTACTCTGTGGTGTGACTGATTTTCCACATCCAGTCTTTATCTTCTCACCATTCTTCAAAATGTTCCTGCTGGTAGATGTAGCTGCCGCCACATCCTATCTCCTCTCCTGTGCCTGAAAGCCCTACAGGAGCTACTCAAATATGCAGCTGCTATTGAGCTGGTGCAGACTTGAGTAGACCCATAGGGGGTGCCTGGGCCCTTACCGCTGTTTCTTTAGGCCAAGGAGCCCTCCAGCTACATCTTTGACTCCTAGGGATACAGCAGTGGCCATTTTGGTGCCACTGTGGGTGCAATCCTAACCTGGAGTTAAGCTGGCACAGTTAGGCCAGCTAAGTTTGGCTGGCACAAGAGCCACAGTAAAGCATGTTTGGACCACTCTCAGAGTCAGGAGGATGGCACATGTCTGTGTACTGGCCTCTCTGACTCCAAGAGAGGTCCAAACATACTTGACAGTGTCCCTTGTGCCAGTCAAACGTTGCTGGCCTAACTGTGCAGGCCTAACTCCAGGTAAGGATTTGTGCTGCCCTGCATCAAGGTGCTGGAAGCCCGGATAGGATTGGGCTGTCTATCATGACTAACTTTCTTTGCAAATAACTCAAGGAGTATAGTTTTGTTTTTCTTTTTAATAACATTTAACATTATTATTTTTTTAAAAAAACTTAGTTTACGATTACTGTTTGTAATAATATTATCACCAGTATTAGCTTGATAAAATGTATTTGTGTCTCTTTCAACATCACAGAAATATGACTGTTTCATAAAGTCAGGCATCCCTCTTTTTATTTTTGCCTCCCCTAAAAATTTCAACAGGAGCCAAAGGTTGGTTTTCAATGATTAATCTTTCCTTGTTCAAAACCATCCTGACTTTGTTTAGCTGTAGGGTCTCTTCAGCTTGTTGATTTTGACTGTCCTGGGACTTGGATTGGTTACATAAACTGAGACAATCTCTGTTTAAATTTTGAAGGCAGACCTTTTCATTCTGTTTGCAGCCAAATAACAATGCAAACATGTCACAAATATTGCATTAGACACATTGTGCAGTCATTATAAAGAGCATTTGCGAAACTGGTTTTTGGGTGATCCTCTTAAAACTTACTCATAACAGTTCGTTGTTATATGTAGCTATTAGAGAACAAAAATAAGCTTTTCTTATTTACGTTAGGGTGATGGCTAGTTACTATGTCTTCTCATTTATTAGTTGTTTAGTCAATCAGAAAGCTGTGCTATTGCGGTCATTTTCATAGGCTGCTGGAAAGCAAAACAAACCACACATTGCCTGATGACAGAGCATAGCAACCCCCAAATGCAACCCCCAAAAGCAAGCCTGCAAGTCAAGTCTTCCATGTGTTTATGGCCGTATACTATCCCAGTGGTTCCTAGGGGCTTCCAGATAATCTTTCATGATTATCTTGCGCTGCAACCTTTTCTAAACAAAAGGCAGCAAGAAGCAACTTTTCTTGTCCAAATGTGATGGTTCATAGAATGGACAAATGAAATAATCCAGCCCCATCTGAGCTTCCCATCTGGTGCTCATTGTATACAACGAAGACCCAACAAATTAGATTGTGTTCAACATCGTTCTTGACGCTTGACATACAGAGAATATGATGGTTAACTGGCATTGATGAAGGCAGAATAATTATATGACTGTCACTGATGCCGCTTGATAGAACATAGGAACTACTGGCCTTTAGCTTTCCTAAAAATGGAGAAACGGCCATTATTACCTTTTCTGCATCCCAGAAGCCAAGAGTGATGGTAATCAATATTAAAATCAAGACGCAGGTATCTAGTTGTCTTGTGTGCTGCCGAAGGCTGGCTCAAGGGCTGTACACTGGCTCCTGAGTGTTGCAAGCCTGCCATAAAGCATGTGCAAGGATGTGTGCTGGCCTAGCAGCACTGGATCCAGCCCCAGAGAGGGTATGTTTGTGACAGCCTGGGCAGGCCAGTGTAGATGGTGTGAGAGGGTGGTGGGAGGGTAGAATGGAGGCTGGGAGGGAGTGTTTGGGGGCAGGGGGAGGGAGGACAACAGAATCAGGCCTGGGAGGAGGGTGGGACTGGTTGCAACAGTGCACACTGGATCCTAACCCTCATCCCCCTCCTGACCAGAATTACACAGGTCATGATTTCATGGGAGCAGATCCAAGTAGGCCCATATGGGTGTCTGGCATGTGATACAGGGTAAGGGGACAAAAATCCCTTTAGTCTGAGGGGAATGGGGGTTAAGATTAATAAGGGGGAGGGACGTTAAGTGCCAGAGGCCAGACCCACCCCTCTCCTGGCCCTAACCCACCCACCACATTTGTTCCCTTACCTCAAGGCAAGCTTCTGCTGCTCCAATGGTCTCCTGGGATTGGTGCCAGCTATTTTGCGGGTATAACTGTGAGGAGCCTAAGTGAGAGGGAATAGGGTTAGACACAGAAAGCACTGCCAGGATTATTTCCTCCCTTCCTTTTCCATCTCTTGCTTGCCCCTCCCCACCCAGAAGCACACCCATTCCACCCTTCCATGCTCCATTCCACCTCACGCCTCTGCCACCAGCTTCCTTGCACTGCCTGAGGTAGCTGGCGGTGGCAGCAGGCCTCCACTCCAAAATGGTTACCAGCAGCACACACAGTGCAGTGCCGTGTAACCTTTAACAGCAACAGAACTGTGTTCTGCTGGCATAAATGGCTACATAGCCCTAGTTAGGATCAGGCTTAGCTAGGAAAAGTGCTCCAGTAATCAATTCACTCTTATTCGCATCAGGGATATCCATCAAGTATTCCAGAAACAAATGGACACTAATAATGGGAAAACTCTCTCCCTCCCTCCCTCCCTCTCTCTCTCTCTCTCTCTCTCTCTCTCTCTCTCTCTCTGTGTGTGTGTGTGTGTGTGTGTATGTACACATTGTACAGGCCTCAAGAAGTAGTTAAACCACCTCCCGAACACCAAGATCATATATTTGTTCCTACATTTATAATTGTAAATATATTATAGTCTCTCTTTCCCTCTCTATCCAGCTGTATGAATTTAGCAATGCAATATAGCCTTGTGCTATGAGCCTGTCATGGGTTCCATGGGGGCCGCCGGTGGCGGGGGGCTAGTACTCACTTTCCGATGGATCCACTCCCGAGAGGGTCGGGGTAAAACAGGAACGAGGCGGGAGGATTGGCGTCTCAAACGGTTTAATGAGGTCAGGGCCTTTACATTCATGTATACAGGTAGGTCGGATCCCCACGTTCACTTCACGGGGGACCACCAGTCCGATACCCCTGGCCCGGATGTCACACCGAGCGACGTCGACCCTTCGTCCAGGTAAGTTCCGGTAAGTAGGCTGGGGGTGGCGGGGTCTGGGTGCTAGCGAGGGCCCAGGCTGGTTGGGGTTCCTGTCCGGCCGGAAAAAGGGGTACAGCCCACTGGGGCGAGGAAGAGGCCCGGGACCCAGGAGTGAAGGCCCACGGGTTGGGCTGGCTGGCTGTAAGGGGGTAGGTCCCCGGGCCTGAGTAGCCCCACAGGAGCGGGGCTCAGACGTCCCCTGAAGGGTGAGGAGCAGAGGCCCGGCTGGGCGCCCAGCCTGCCCTGCCCAGGGTCGCTTCAACGTTCCTCTCGCCGCGGGAGGAAGAGCGACCTCTTCCCACGCCGGCCGGGCTCCTTTTGAACCTGCCGGGGTGGAAGGGGGGGGTGGATCCCTCCTAATCCCTCCCCCCAGCCGAGATCTCGCGAGATCTCGGCTAGCCTGCCGGCGCCGGTGATGACGTCATCACCATGCGCCGGGCCTTCAAGAGCCCAGCGGCTCCCGGTAAGTCTCCCCCGCTTCCGGAGCTGCTACTGGGGGGGGCGGATCCGGGGTGACAGAGCCCTACATTTTTTGTATTTAATCCTCACTGAAAAATTCACGGAAAACCCAAAAACCCACACAACCAGTAACACACTCGCTTGCTCCTATTCATTTCTGAATGGACTGAAGTATTTGCCCAAGCAGCACCCTTTGGTGCCACCTTCCTCTGGCAAACTGACACTTTTGAACTTCTCCACAGAATTTGGCCTATATATTTCTTCTCTCCAATAGGCAAATTTTAATAAGACCAAAGCCTGCTGGACAAATAAACCGAATGAAAGGATTGGAAAGACTTGCAGAAAAAGCAGTTTCAGGCTCATCTAATTAGCCACTGATGCCAAAAGGCACAACAAGGAAATACATATCAACAATATGACAGATTTTTTTTATTCTCCACTGAGCCTGTCAGTAAAAAGAAACTTAATGCACACCCTTTTCTCATTGACTCTCTACTCCTCTTCTTGTTTACGTGAACAGAGTGGCTAAGTAATGCCCTTAGGAGAAGTGATTTTGCACAGATATCTGCTAATATTATGGAGGAGATAAAAAACAACCCCAAAGCCAGTGCATTGAAAAGACGAACAGAGTCAGGGGGAACAATGAAACAAACCCATGACATTCCAATCTTTTTTACTACCCAGTATTATCCAGAGTACTAGATGATTTCACCTTTACCAATCAATTAAAAATGTGAGCCTTCTTAGAGCAGGTCACTGTCCTGTATGGGGAGAAATGTGTATAAGTTGTGTGTGTTTTTAATCAAATGCGTATAGAATCTGTTTTCCTCAGCTGACAGTCAGTTACAGCACAATCCTAAGTAACGCCAACACAGCAGGGCCATATCCTAAGCCCAGCAGGAGGCAGCAGCAGCTCAGCTCAGGGCAAGGGGAGATTTTCCCCTTGACCCACATAAGCCCCTATGGGGCTGCTCCCATCTGCACCTGCTGTTTTGCAAGTGCAGGTCAACGTGCACAGCAGCGGCCACCCTGGCTGGGTTCCCACTGCACGCCCAGATACGGCCCCGGCACGCCCCGGCACACCCTCGACGAGCCCCTGCGCCAACTGAGCGCCAACAACGCTCGACCAGTGCCCAGCTAGCACTGCCTACGGGCACAGTAACGCCCATGCACCATCGCTGCTGCTTGTGCTGGTCCAACTCCCGACTAGCCAGCGCAGAGGCGCTTGATGGCACGTTTGCGACAGCACTGGAGCGTAGTGCCGGCGCAACACAGTTAAAGGATTGCACTCTCAGTCATTATGTGTGAAAGAAAGAGAGCAATCCTAACCTGAACTGAGGCCGGTTTGCCTGGCAAAAGGGCCACTGTAACAGAGGCACACCAGGGCGAAACTAACGCCATGCACCCGACGCCATTATGTCACAACGTTGTGATGACATGATGTTGAGGGGTGTGGCTTCTCTCCGCCATGGTTCGGCCAACTTTGGAAAGCCATGGCAGAGAGAAGCTGCACCCACCCACCCCACTCAGCCCGATTGCCGGCTGGGAGAAGCCGGGCACCTTCCCGGCTCCAGCCGGGGGGGCGCATGGCTTCCCTCAGCCTCTCATTGGACAAAACTGCTTCCCTCAGCCGCTGCTCCAGCAGTTTTGTGCGAGCTGTGCCCAGGAGAAGCCATGCGCCTCCCCAGTTCAGTGAGCGGGGCTTCCGTCGGCTGCGGTTCTGGGGCACTGTGCTGGAGGGGCTGAGGGCAGTCGGCGGCGCTTTGGTAAATGGCGCCCATTGCTCTTGCCCCCCGCGCAATACCCTAGATACGCCACTGCACTGTAAAGCGTGTTTGGACCACTCTCAGAGTCAGGGAGGATGGCCCATGTCTATTTGCTGGCTTCTCTGACTCCAAGAATATTTTACCGTGTCCCTTGTGCCAGACAAACTTTGCTGGCCTAACTATGCCAGTTTAACTATGCCACTGTGCTCTCAGTGTGTGTGTGTGTGTGTGTGTGTGTGTGTGTGTGTGTGTGCATGTGTGTGTGTGTGTGTGTGTTGGGAGAAGAATGACCCCCTGCCCTAGAGTTTGCGTTCAGGCTGTTCTGCTAGGCCAAAAACAAGATAGGTAGCAGCTATTGTAGCCAGGATTATAGTTGCCGTAAATGAAAGAGAGGAAGGTTTTGGGTCACAGTACCCTGTTTATGAAATGCAAGATCCAGGGACAGCCCAAGACTTCCAAGGTGTCTGAGACCTTAGCCAAATACTTCTCCACCCACCCGCTGTAACTTCATCAGCATGCCCTGCCACTGCTTTCCACGAGCTCCAGCCCAGTGTCTTCCAAACTGTGGGTCAGGTCCCAGCTGTGGGTCATGAGTTGGTTTTTGGTGGGTCACAAAAAATGAAGCCAGTTTCAGCCTTTTGCCTGGCCTGCATCTTTCTCCCCAGTTCAGTCTTTAGAGTACCCTGGAATGACTGTAAAGATTTGGGGGAACAGCCCTTGAACTCCATTTCTAGCAAGAGAGTCTAGCAAATGTCTAAACACACACACACACACACACACACACACACACTGTAAGGACTCTAGCAACTTCAAGCACAGGGCCCCGATTATTATAAATGAATAATGTATTAATATTATTAATGCATAAAATATTTCTTTTCTAGATCTATTTTTTTTTTTGGCTTAGTGGGCCGCACCAGATGGTCATTTTTAAAAAGTGGCTCCTGGTGCTGAGAAGTTTGGGGAGCACTGCTCTAGCCCTCTTATAGCTCCTTTCCTGTCCTCCATACTTTCTCTTCTGCCGCTTCCTGTCTCTTCTCTTCAACTATACCCTGCTAAGGAGAGAAGCAGGGCTGCAGAAGGGTGGGCAGGAGAGGCACAGCAGGCAGGTGAGTGACAACTCACCCCACCAACACACAAGGATGGTGTAAGAATCCTTGCTCCTCCCATGTGACCTGGCCAACTCCTGAGGTCACTCCTGTCTCTCTGGCACTCCAGAGGCTAGGACATATCCTTGTAAACCGGAGCAATCTCTTGGAAATGTGTAGGCTGAGATCTTTCAGTTCCCTTGCGGGTCAGATTGTTTTGAGATACTGTAAGAAAGCACATACTGCAGTCTGGCAATTTAATTCTAAAAGCCGAGTATTATTGATATAGCTTTATGAGTACATTTTTTTTTCCAAGGGCTGGATGGTGTGTCAAATTTCCGACTGAAAAGGTACCATTAATTACAGGGATGACTAAAAATACGAATGGGCCAGACTGAAGAACAGAGTGCAATTGAGCCAAAGCCAGTCTAATTCAATTTATTGTCTTAGTACCATCGTGAGTGTTTGGTTTTAAATTTTGACAATGCATGCAACAAATTAAAGATTTCCCATATGACTGTTTTTAAGCAATGATAATGTGATCTGTATTCTAGGAAGCATGAAGAGGAAGCCTATACTTGTTAGACGTCCAATCCAATTTCCACATTGAAGGAACTTGTAAAAGGCTTGAGGTAGTGTTTAATCTTGAACATTTTTTTTAAAGGGAGAATACCTAAATCACCTCTCCATTAAAAATTACTTGCAAAACATCATGGTATAAAATTTCAAGCTCATAATTTAATTCTGGATCCAATCCAACAACACAGCAGCACATTGATAGTTATAATTAGGGCCCAATCCTATCCAACTTTCCAGCGCCAATGCAGCCATGACAACAGGAAATACGCTGCATCGTGCAGTAGGGAGGCAGTCATGGAGGCTTCCTCAAAGTAAGGGAACATATATTCCCTTATCCTTGAGGCTGGATTGCAGCTAGTTCAGTGCTGAATAGGATTAGGTCCTTTCATATCAATGAGACATTAGAGAGCAAGGGATGTGGTGGTGCTGTGGGTTAAACTGCTGTTGCTGAACTTGCTGACCAGAAGGTTGGCAGTTCAAGACCACACGATGGAGTGAGCCCCCATCACTTGTCCCAGCTCCTGCCAACCTAGCAGTTTGAAAGCATGTAAAAATGCAAGTAAATAAATAGGGACCACTTGGATGGGAAGGTAAGGGCATTCTGTGCACCTTGGCATATAGTCATGCTGGCCACATGCCCACGAAAACTTGTCCTCAGGACAAATGCCAGTTCTTCGGCTTAGAAACGGAGATGAGCACCGCCCCCTACAGTTGGTCACGACTAGACCATTGGGTCATGGGGAAACCTTTACGTTTAGGATTCAAGCTTACCCAAAAGTCATCATCTTTTCCTAATATATTGTTACTCTTAATCTCAAGTAGTTTTGAGGCCCAAAGGCCAAGAAAAGGAACTCTGAACATGCTCAGAGGTACTCTTCATTATTATTATTATATCATATATTATAGCACTGAAATCCCATCAATAAGGGTCAGTGTTACGAGGAAGTATCCTCAGACAGTTCTTGAGTGTTTAGCATCCTAGGTGGGACTGCTACTGACATCCGCTGTGGGCCTCTTGTACGGAGGATTGAACCCAAGCAGTCAGATAGGCTTTTCACCTTCCCTTGGAGAGGTAATGGCAGAGTGGTGGGCTTTTAGAGACCTAAAATGACATTGTTGCTCACTGCAAGAGCAAAATGCAGCCTTGCTGGTGCCCTGCCACTACTGTCCACCACCCAGTGGAGAACCAGGCCAGGCCCACCGGATGGCACGTTGTTGAGAACCCCTTCAAACCTGGAGCTGGGCTTAGTTCTGAGGCTGGTGAACTGTACCTTGTGAAGCTTTAGCAGCAAGAGTACATGTCTTTTCAGCCAACTATTCTCCTCTCTTTCTATGACTTTTGGCAGTCTCAAACTGGGGTTGGGACCCACTTGGTGGGTCATGACGGGATGTCAGGGGATTGCAGAATGCCTGGGAGAAGCCATCTTGGACGCTGCAGACCTTACTCTTGCTATATTCCTTTGGTGAGTGTTAACAGTTTGAATTTGCATGTGGTTTTTTTTGTTTTTTGTTCAGTGTTCTTACACAATATTTTGTCCTAATACTGCTTTCTGTCAAGATGTTTCATGGTTGTGCAATTGCTGCAGTTCAAGAATGCCAGTAGTGTCATTTGTTTATGTTACAAAGAGGGCACTCCCTGCTTGACGATGTCACTTTTGGCTATGACATCACTTCCAGGTTAATTACTTCACTTCCGGTGGGTCCCGACACAAGTGCCATTCTAAAAAGTGGGTCCTGGTCTAAAAAAAATTGAGAACCAATGACTGGTGGGATAGTGGCCCTGAGTGCTCCACCCTCCTTGATTTTTCAAGCTTCTCCAAGCTCTGAAAGAACAAAATCTGAAACAGCCTAAACTTCTGAGGCTTTTTCATCCTTGGCACATAATACTTAAGAACATCAGTATTCTCCTGAAACTTATCTATACAATGCTGCTTAATAAATGATGTGTTCATGATCTTTGAACATCAGTAACAATTTGTTAGTCATAATACACTGTAGAAGAGAGCGACTAGGAAGCTATCTGAACCATTTTAAAACTTAAATTACCCACCATAAAGTGCAGAATAAAATCATAAAGACTTTCTTGTAATACAAAATTCATGGAGACAAAACTCTAATTTCCTGATGGATATATGATATTAATGTAACGGATACCTCAGTGTAGTTAAATTGCATTAAACAGTTATTAATGCTTGAATAAACTTCAAGGAAGTGGGTACTGGTTGAAATGGGATAATATTTTGTTCTGCTAAATTATACGTTAATTGGTATTTCCTCTCTTGTAAAAGGACCTAAAGGGCTTAATAAAATATGTGCTAGAAACATTTTTTTCCTGCCCCTTCTTCTTCTGCTTGGGATGGTATGTCAAGAGTTTAACGGGAAGCATTTCAAACCTTTCCCAGAATATTCATCAGAATTCATTACGAGATGGGTCAAAGGGACTCCCAAAAGCAAACGATTAAAGCTCTCAGTATCCAGAAGGCTGACAGACGTAGCCATATGCTGGAGAAATTTACAAGCGTGTGCAGACTGAAGGGTAGTGAATAGTCACTTCGGAGACAAATTGTCCCTTGCTAAAATGCGAGCCACGCAGGGCAACGGCAAGGCAGTCGAACATGTGATTCACCCAGCCCATTCAGCACATGGCAGCCATGGGAAAATCCTTGAAGCTCTTCAGAGCTGGCCCAAGCCTTCTGACACACGCAAGCAGCGGTGGTGCAGTGTGAACAAGATGTGTGCCCGGGAATCTTTTCTAGACTTGCAGAGGGTGCTGGGAACACTGTCTTGGACTTGGCCAGCTGTCTCCAAACTGGAAACTGCTGCAGCAGAGAAAAGCATCCCCAGTGTGAACAGCTCTTACCAGGAGCGCTTCTGAAGACTCTGACTACAGCCCTTGGGGGTCTTTGCAGTTAGCCGTATCTGGGGTCTGCTGCCCCAGCATGCCTCACACGTGGAGTTCCACACAGAAGTGGCTGGAGGCAAGGACCTCTAGACTCTGAAGCCGGGGTCTTTGGAAGAGACACTGGCGGAATGGTAAGAGCCAGTCACACTGAGGAAGGATTGGCTAGACTTCAGATCCTGCGCATAGCTTTGAGTTTAGCGACCCTTGGACTAGACCAACAATTCCAATTCAGGGCAATATTGAAAGGGATCCTGTGGTGTACCTCATCCCTCTGATTCACTGGTACCCCTAAACTATTGCTGCAAATTTGAGGGGTTGCTTGTGTCCTCCAGTGTCTTCTAGAGTTGCCATTGAATTGCCTCTAGTGAAGAGTTTGGAAGATGCTGCTTCAGACATACCGCCTGAGGAATTATATGAGAGTGTGGGCGCAATCCTGACCTGGGCCACAAGGGCCACTGTAAAGCAACTCGGAGTCAGGGAGGATGGCGCATGTCTGTGTGCTGGCCTCTTTGACTCCAAGAGTAGTCCAAAAATACTTTACCATGTCCCTTGTGCTGGCCAAATTTTGCTGGCCTAACTGTGCCAGCCTAACTTCAGTTTAGGATTGCGCTCTCAGTGGAAAGTTCTATTTTAGTAACCAAAGAGCCAGAGGAACTGAAACAGCTGACGTAACTCCACCCCTAAGATGCACCACCAGCCAATTGGCTCCTGACATTCTCTAGCCTTGCCTTGTGGAGGGGTGGAAATGAGCCATGGACACTCCCCTCGTGCAATGCTGTTGACAGGACAGAGATATACCACCGGCAGTGCAAATAGGTGGAGACCAACACAATCTAATAGGAACATGTCTAATGTTGTTCAGATGGAAATTCAGACTATAATAATGATACGGATAGGCATCTTCTTAGAGATGCTGTGAAGCCATAACATGACTGCAACTTTTGGAATTGATGTGACCTGAATAGCACACAGGTGGGTTAATAGCACTCCTTCATTGCTACTTCTCTTTGGTCACAGTGAAGATTCAGGAGAGCAAACCAAACACGGGAGAAGGAGTTACATCCAGGTCATAAGGATTGGACCCAGAGGCGTCATCCTACCGGAACGGGGCGGTACTCTGTTCCAGTAGTTCCGGGGAGAGTCCAGGGAGAGCGGGAATGGAGCAGCAGCGCACGGCAGACTCCGCGCGCTGTTTTTGCCCTCCCGCCCACCCCTGCGCCTGGATCGCTCTGTAAGAGCAATTCCGGGTGCAGGGAGGCGTTGCCGGGTGCCGCAAGGGGGCGGGGAACTACAGCTTACCCGTCCGTCCCCGCGGCGTTCCAGATCCTGGCGCCAGCAGTGTTCCGGTTGCTGGTGCCAGTGAATGACATCACTGATTGGCCCCACCTGTCACTATGTCCTGTACGAAGGTAGTAGATAGCAAAATGTCACAAGGAGAGAGGATGAGAAGATCTAAAGTGCGATAGATGATCGTCTTGCAAATTCCTGCAAAGTTTCACAGATACTTAAGATGGGCAAAGGGAAGAAGTTTCCAAATATACCATGGCCATGGCACCCTTCTTTTGTGGCAGTCTCTTTTCCTGACTCTCACAGGTACCGCCATCTTGGATTGTGAGGGATCTTGCAAGATGGTGGCGCCAGAGAGAGCCAGGAAGAAGAGGCAATTAGGAATGTCCTTCAGTGCCCCTGTGAGATTGCCACAGTGCCCTCAGGCACCATGGTGCCCAGTTTGGGAACTACTGAGCAAGGGGAGCACTTTGATTGATCCCTGAATCAAGGATCCCTTTTATTCAGGGATCAATGTGAGACATGCAGGCTGAAAAAGCGCACTTGTGCTGAGCATTTTGGTACAATGGCTTTGGTACAATGGCACAGCAAACTCATCTCCAGCTAGGCCCTCAGAGTGCATGTTTAAAAAGTCTCCAAGAGCTTATTTTGCAGCTCAGCAGCCCCTCCAAACAAAGGAAATACTTTGGGGGTCTTTTTTTGTTAATAAGGACCCTTTCACCCCCAAACAAGATTGCTATCCAAAGATTTTAATTAATTACAAAAGTTAAAAATAAATCATACTAGGGTAGTGTTTGATAATCCTCCTAGGCTGGCTTTCATTCCTATTAATGTGTAATACAGCCCACAGTAAGATTTAATTTTAACCATAATTATAAAAGTTTGAAATTAAATCTTACTGGGAATGTGTTCTCCATTAATATGGACAAAAACTGATCTGGGGGGATTATTATGAGGGACATAAGAAAGATTTAATTTTTAACTTTTGTAATTAATTAAAACATGATAAAGGATTGTGTTTCAAAAGAGGACTAGCAGTCTCCACACCAGTTAAGACTGCCCAGCAGCCCCTTGTAGCTTTTTTAGGGTGTGTTGGAGAGTGTGAAACAGGATAATTTTCCAGGGACCTGAAATCTGTAGTGCGGTGCTGCTATTTTTATGCTGCTTTTTGTTTCAGCTTACAGCCCTACCCCATGGATGATTTATGATGGCGGAACTTGTGTTCCGCCATCATAAGTGGCATGCTGCTGCTCAGCCCATTGGAGCTCTCAGTGCAAATGGCTGGCAGTTCCATGTCTGCCACCAAAAGGTCCCATCCATGCCAGGTAAGATGGCGGTGGGAGTGGGGCATGGGCCGGGCTGTGAGTGGCTTGGGGGAGGGAAGGGGCAGTTCAGGGGTGAAACGGGGTGGCTTCTGGCAATAATGATATGCACTGGGACCCCCTTTTTACAGCCTATTCAGGATCTGGTTTGGGGCTCTGCTCACCCGGCAGGCCCAATGCGGCCAAGATCCCGACCAGCAGGCTTTCCCACGGTGATGACAGCAGCAGCAGCCCAGGGCCTCCTCGCCCCATTGGTGGCTCAGGCCATGAGAAGGGCATGCCAGGCCCAGCAGGGTCTTGCACCCATGCGTCAGCGAATGAAGGGGTGGAAGCAGGGGCAGCAGGCCCACCATCAAAGCCTCAGGCACTGTTGCAGCTGACAGCAACAGGGGCGAGCAGCCCGCTCCTTCCCCCTCAATCGCAGTCGGGCCAGTCCTGGTGTGATCAAGGGAGAAGTACGTTCGACAAATGCCCGCTTCTTCCGAGGAGCCTCTGGCTGCTGTCTGGATACTGCTGTGCCCATGGTGGCCAGGCAGCTCAGGATTGGGCTACCCTTCAAAAGTAAGTTCCCCTGAGTACAATGGTACCTACTTCAAAGTAAATATGTATGGGAAAGCAGCCTAATTGTACCTAATTGCAATTTTTCAGTCTCTTTAATCTAGCTTTTTCAGGCTATCGTAGATGACCTCATTGGCTTAGTTCATAGAAACACAGAGACTCTTTGACTCTATTTATTGTGGACATTAAGGGCCCAATCCTATCATGCTTAATGCGGGCGGTACAAGCATACTGTCTGTGTCTCTGTCATGCAAGGCACCATAAAATGCCTCCAGCGCTGCTGGCAGGGGCGCCGACTTGCTGTTAACATTCGGATGCCCAAGGCCACGCCCCCGATGTTGAGATGACCACACCCCTGATGTGACCACGCCCCCTGTCATTGCTGCCTAGCCTTGGAAGCGGTTGCTGCTCGCAGCTGCAACTTCTGAAGCTGGGGGCAGCCCGGCCTTGGAAGTGGAGGCTGCTCACAGCAGCCTCTTCCAAGGCTGGGGCATGCTATTTTTAGGGCAATCGCATGCCCTGGCCTGAGAAAGGGGTGCTGCAGCCTGAAAGCAGCCTCTTCCGAGGCCGGGGCATGCGATTGCCGCAGCGATCACACGCGCCGACCTGGGAAAGGGCTGCTGCAGCTGCTGATAGGGAGGAGTGCTGGGTGCCAGAGGGGGCTGGCTTGAACGTGCAAAAACCCAAAGGCCCCCCCCCCAGTTGGCACCTATGGCTTCTGGTAAGCCATAACTGCCAGTGCTAGGCTGATGCCATGGCAACATCGGCCCGTGCAGCCCAGAGGGAGCACTACAGGCCGGTGAGCGGCCACTTGGCTACCGTTGTGCTCAAGGGCGGTTTGGTGGCTTAGGATTGGTCTGTTATTGTGGCATTTGTTCCTTTTTACTGTCACAACGCCCCCTGCAGGTGTTCTATGCATTTGCCTGCCCACTTATAGGTAATAATGTCTTCCTTCAGGAAGAGACATTGTCAGACACTCATTAACAGGGCCATAATAATATTTAATAATTTCTTTACATCTATTTTATTTCACGGCCTCCTCTTCTGGCTTTGTGCCAGAATACACAATGAAGTAACAGTTGGAAATGACCTCTACTCCTGCTTCCAAGGGTTTGCTTTAGCCAGATTTAAAATTAATCACTTCATTTCAAAAAAAATACATAACTGCTGTTTTATTTCTTGGTAAGCTTCAATTTTCATGGTTGCTGTGGCTTCTAGCCAGTGTCCAACATGACATCAGAAGGATGTGACTATGATTAGGCAGCACAAACGGAGGCTGTAATGCGATGCAATTGATGATATATTAAACCCTGACATAAAACCTGAATACATAATTGGCAAGGACAAAAGAAAGCATGATTGAATATCTTCCCATGCCAGCCTCTCCCCCCCCCCCCACTTCCAGTGGTTCAGGGTCGTGTCTTGTCTTCTCAGCTCACTCCCATTATTTCAAGCAGAGAACACTTGTGAACATCATGTAACCTTTAAGAGTCTTTGTTGGCTGCAGAACAGTACTCGGGATACACAATGCAACTTTCCTGAGATGAAGCAAAGGCTTGGAAACATTTTGAAAACAATTGTTCACCTTAAGAGTAAATAAAACGAAATGCTGATTATAGTATTCATATGCTAGAAAGCTGAGTATCCTTCACAGGAGTTGTACCACTTAACAGGCCTTGACATGTTCGGTTTTACTTATGCTGAAGAATGTTATTGCACTCACACAGTCAACCCTTTGGTCAACAGAAGCTGATGTTGTTTTCTTCATGTTGTTTTCTCCCTTATCTAGATTAATCAACCATACTCTCTCATTGGCATTTTTACAACAGTCGCAATGAAATGGGGTCAAAGGAAGCCAGAAAGTCACACAGACGCACACCCCTTCAC
>JAJKFI010000014.1:1707460-1738528 GCA_029204185.1 Lerista edwardsae
AGAGAGAGAGAGAGAGAGAGAGAGAGAGAGAGAGAGAGAGAGAGAGAGAGAGCCCTTGGGCTGGCCGTCCCAGGGAGGGGGTGGTGGAGCATAGATCTGGCACTTGTGCCAGATCCTAACTCCCGTCCCCAAGCCAGCCGGCCCTACACGAACCTCTCAGAATCCCCATATGGACAGCTGGGGCTTACCGCAGGATAAGTAAAGGGGAAAATACCCTTTTACACCAATGTGAACGCCAGTCATATCCTAAACTGTACTGGATACATGGCAGGCCTGCCAGCCTGCTTGTTCCAGCGCAGTATAGAATTGGTTGCCCATGGCCACGCCAGTAGAAATGGCACCGCTAATTTTGGAGTGGGTCCTTGTTGAATAAGTTTGGTTTCCAAGTCTCCACCAAACCCATAAACATTCAATTAGGCTGAATCGATCTTGTCCAAGTCAGTGGGGTTCAAGCGACATGCAGCACAATGCTACGCATGCTTACTCAGAAGCAATTCAATGTATTCAATGGGGCTTATCCCCAAGTCAAAGAGGTGCATATGTTAAGGAGCTGTAATACATAAATGCGTATATGATAAAAGTCTCATCTCTGGCCAGTTGCAACGTGAAATAAATTTGCAAAAGTTTGGGAAGCGACAGTGCATCCTAATATGTTGAACGTTTTATTTAGGTCAAAAGACAAAAGCTTCTTGAGAAGTCAGAGGAAAACGAACTGCGTTATTAAAATGGATGCATCCATTTCATCTTTCTTACAGTTTGTCAAATGTATAAAATATGATATTTCTCGTCAGATAAAGTTACATACTGTGTAGCTCACAGATAATCCCTATGGTCTTGGCATATGTTAGTTAATTGTCTCAGAAGGAAATACCATAAATACCATGCTGTCAACACCCATGGGCATTTGCTCATCTGTCACTGTGGGAGCACCAGACTGGCTGAGGTGCTCTAAGACATTTTTTAAGCAACGTAAATCACAGCCATTTCTCCTTCCCACTTCCCAAATGGTCAATTTAGGTAGGAACATGTGTTAAGAAAAAAAAATTCTTTGCCTCTAAGGTACGGACCCATAAAAGCTATGCGACTATGATAAACTCTATGTGCCACTGTTATGTGCGTCAACCTATGACATAAATTACTGTCTTATACAATAATCCTAAACACATCCAATTTGCAGTATGTGTTGCATGGATTTCAATAGATATGATGCCCAGGTACTATGAATGTGCCTGGCTATGATGGCACAGCGGATGGCAATACAGCCATAGCTGCCAGTGCAAAGCATTTAGAGCATGCACATCCTGCTACATTACCTATAAGTTTCATTCCCTTTATGAAATTGTAGGGTCATAGAAGTGGAAGGAACAAAACTGCCAAGTCATACGCACGCACACACACACACACACAAAACATGTGGCGATGTAAGTACATTTTTAAGGTGCAAATAGTGACTTGCATAGTTGCAGCTGAAAGGCAATGAGCTGAAAGGCAATGCACCTCTTAGGCAATGAGAGAAACATCACATACTTTGCTTACTGTCTTTCATCACATACTGCCTTAACATCCCCTACTTTGCAAGCGTGAACTTCCTTGAACCTTAAAAAGCAGGGGGAGGGCAGGTGATGGCGGGGCAGGGGTGAAACAGGGCAGGGGGAGGTGGCAACAGGTGGGGAGTGAGTGGATCAGGCTCAGGAGAGGTACGGGGTATCTATGTACTATACCCCATCCTGGGCCTGATTAACCAACACACCTTCACCACAGATTTGCACAGGTCCGAGTTTGCCCGTTGCAGCTGCTGGTGCTTACCCCAGAGCAAGGGGACAAATGTCCACTTACCTCGAGAAGACTCCAGCAGCTATCCCGTAGTCACTAGATTTAATTCCAAATATGCCCCAGGTTCACTCAAGCTGTCCCATGTATCAGATCCCTACAATATCAACAAAGTTCTTAGACCCATCAAATAAAGGTCACTCTATATGCACTTGGCAAACATGGCAAACATGTACCTATGAGACAAGACCTCCAGGGCATAACTGGTCCATTTGCTGCTTCCTAAAATCCAGAATTTCTGAATTTGACACACATACCCCAACTTTCTGCCTGCACTTTTCATTTTATAATACTTGTCTGAACCACATTAGATGCTCTAGATAGACACTTGAATTTATTTTTAAAACCGAAGAATACATTGTAATGAGTATATGTCATCTTCCTGTAAAGTGATTGTGTTATTATAGATGTTTTTTTGAAAGAAGCTCTGACCTCCTGCTGATCTTATTTGTATTTTCATTGTTTGGAGTGGTCTTAAAATTCGCCTTCAACATCATTTGATTTGTAGCAGTTTTCCCCTTCATTTCAGCTTGGAGAGAATAATTTAAATTTCAAATATTCTCTTCCGACTCCCTCCCTCCCTCCCTCTCTCCATGTTAGTCAGTTGCAGCAAAAACAGACTTGTTGTTCCTTAAAGACACAACAGATTTATTTCAGTGTAAGTTTTTATTGACTATAATCCACTTTATCAGATGCATTACATGAAATTCTAAGCAAGCAGGTGTGAGCATATCTGGCTACATAGCTATTTAAATTGCAGCAGGACAGGACAGGTTACACATTAAACAAATTATACAAGACAAGCACAGTGACAATTCACAATTGGTGGTAACACGTTCCTAGCAATGTTAACAGTACAATCTTAGGCATGTCTACTCAAAAGTAAGTCTACTTAGATCATTGGGGCTTAGTCCCAGGTAAGTGAGGGAGAATCAGCACAGGGAACTTGCTGAGCTAGGGCAGTTCAGTGATGAGAGGGGGAGGATCTCAGTGGCAGTCACACACACAGAGATCCTATCCCCTCTTCATGACCCTGACCCACCTCCAAGAGTGCCTGAATTCTGCTAGAGGTCATGTGACATTGTTCTGTGCTCCTGCACCATTGGTCAACACAGTGAGTCACAATGTGATTTCAAACGTCAAGCTCTACAACCTGCAGCACACTTTTCCAAGCTCAGAAGACAGGTGGTAAAAGATCAGCAATCAGGGATCGGTGAAAGTCCTTCAACATTGTGAAGAATATCAGAAACGTTTCAACCTAGGGAAAAATGAACAGTATTTGGAAGAAAGGATGGCCGAAGGCTAGTCATGACTTCTGAGAATTTGAAGAGGATAAAGCAGGGGGTGCCAATGACATTGTGAAGCTTGCCAATGGACAAGTTGACATCAACACCATGCAGGAGCTACCCTAGTCTCACCAGAGAAAGCCTCACCAACACACAGTGCTGATGCAACAGCATTCAACTGAAGATGACATATCCTCTAGAACAGTGGTTCACAAACTTTTTAGCACTGGACTCACTTTTTAGAAAGTTCAGTACTCACCAGAAGTGATGACATGGCCAGAAGTGTCATTTATTTATTTATTTATTTATTTATTTATTTATTTATTTATTTATTATTAGGTTTGTACCCCGCCTTATTGTGCCCGAAGGCACCCAAGGCGGCATTACAATATAGATATAAAAACAATATAACAATTCACAATTAAAAACAATTAAAACAGAATTAAACAATACAATCAACAATTAAGAACACAATTAAAAACAAATTTAAAACAATATAAAAACAACAAGCCCCGTGGGTTATAATAACCAGCCAGCCTGTCAACAATTAAAAGCCTTTTGGAATAAAAAGGTCTTCAGCCCCCGCCGAAATATAAACAAAGAGGGAGCAGTTCTCAATTCTAAGGGGAGGGTGTTCCAGAGTTGGGGGGCCACCACCGAAAAGGCCCTCTTCCTGGCCGCCACCCCTCTCACTTCTCCTGGTGGCGGCACAGTCAGGAGGGCCCCCCCAGATGATCTAAGAGTACGGGTTGGATTATATGGAAGAAGGCGGTCCCTCAAATACCCCGGACCCGAGCCGTAAAGGGCTTTAAAAGTCAAAACTAGCACTTTGAATTGGGCCCGGAACAGAACCGGCAGCCAGTGTAGTCGCCGAAGCAGCGGCTCGACAGAGTCAAACCGACGTGCTCCAGCAACGACCCGAGCCGCCGCGTTCTGTACTAGTTGTAATTTCCGGACCGTCTTCAAAGGCAGCCCCACGTAGAGCGCATTGCAATAATCTAATCTAGATGTCACTAGGGCATGGGTCACAGTGGCCAGGTCCGCACAGCTCAGGTACGGCCGCAGCTGGCGGATCAGCCGAAGCTGAGCAAAGGCTCCCCTGGCCACAGCCACCACCTGGGAGTCCAGGTGTAGCTGTGAATCCAGGAGAACCCCCAAGCTGCGAACCTGCTCCTTCAGAGGAAGTGCGACCCCATTCAGAGCAGGACGATAGTCCAATACCCGAGCCGTGGATTTCCGAACCAAAAGCACCTCTGTCTTATCCGGATTTAATTTCAGCTTGTTCGCCCGCATCCAGCCCCCAACTGCCTCCAGACAGCGATCCAGGACCTCAACCGCCTCCTCAGAATCAGGGGGAAAGGAGAGATAAAGTTGGGTGTCATCAGCATATTGATGGCACCCCACTCCAAACCCCCGGATGACCTCTCCCAGCGGTTTCATGTAGATGTTAAACAGCATGGGGGATAAGATGGAACCTTGTGGCACCCCAAACCTGAGAGGTCGGGGTGCCGAACAAGCCTCCCCCAGCACCACCTTCTGGGATCTGTCAGCCAGGAAGGAGCGGAACCACTTCAAAACAGTGCCTCCAAGCCCCAACCCGGCCAGCCGACCCAGAAGGACACCATGGTCGATGGTGTCGAAAGCCGCCGAGAGGTCCAGTAGGACTAACAGGGTCGCACTTCCCCCGTCCATCCCCCGGCGCAGGTCATCCACCAAGGCGACCAAGGCAGTCTCCGTCCCGAACCCCGGCCTGAAGCCAGATTGGAATGGGTCCAGATAATCCGTTTCCTCCAGAACCCTCTGAAGCTGAGACGCCACCACCCGCTCAATCACCTTACCCAGAAATGGGATATTGGAGACTGGCCGAAAGTTGTTTAAATTTGTGGGATCCAGGGAGGGCTTCTTCAGGAGGGGGTGAACCATCGCCTGCTTCAAAGCAGGCGGGAGCACCCCCTCCCTCAGAGATGAATTCACCACCCTCCCCGTCCACTCGGCCAGCCCTCCCCGGGCAGCTCTAATTAGCCATGCCGGGCAAGGGTCGAGCGGGCAAGCAGCAGGTCTCACACTCCAGAGAATCCTGTCCACATCCTCAGGCTCTACAAGCTGAAAAGAATCCCAAATGGTAGGATAGACAGGTTCCCCAGGGACATCACTAGATATGCCCACAGCGGCGTCCAAGTCATGCCGGATCTGATCGACCTTATCTGCAAAGTGTTTTGCGAACTCGTCACAGCGAGCCTCCGTGTGCTCCTCCCTACCAGTAAGAGGGGCAAGATGTAAAAACCTGCGGACCACACGGAAGAGCTCAGCCGGACGGTTCTCTGCAGATGCAATGGTGGCAGAGAGGTGTGCCCTCTTAGCTGCCACCACTGCTCTGGAATAAGCTTTTAATTGGGCCCTAGCCCGTGTCCGGTCAGATTCGGCACGAGTCTTTCGCCACCGACGCTCTAGTCGTCTGCTCTGCCGCTTCATCGTTCGCAGCTCCTCAGAAAACCAAGGAGCCGCTCCGATTCTGCGACTGGGCAAAGGACGCTCAGGAGCGATCTCATCCAGGGCCCTGGCCATCTCCGTATTCCAGAGGTCGACCAGGGCACCGGGTGGGTCTCCAACTCTGGCAACAGGAAAATCCCCCAGAGCCCTCAGGAATCCGTCTGGATCCATCAGCCTCCGAGGGCGGATCATAAAATGTGATCCCCCGCCATTGCAGAGGTGAGAAGCCGCAACGAGCCTAAATCCCACCAGACAGTGATCTGTCCATGACAAAGGAGTGATCTTAATCTCCTCCACCTCCAGATCACCATCAACCTGCCCCGCAGTAAACACCAGGTCCAGCGTGTGTCCCGCCTCATGCGTCGGGGCAGATATTCTTTGAGACAGACCCATGGTTGCCATGGAGGCCATGAAATCCTGAGCCGCAGGTGTTCCCGGGGCCTCGGCATGGACATTAAAGTCCCCCAACACCAGAAGGCGGGGGGACTCCAACACCACGCTCGAGACCAGCTCCGTCAGCTCAGGCAGGGAGACTGCTGGGCAGCAAGGCGGGCGGTACACCAACAGAATCCCTGTTCTGTCTCGCCCCTCCAACACAACGCGAAGGCACTCAAACCCGGTGGACTGCTGAACAGGGTATCTGGTGAGACAGATGGAATCCCGATAGACCATCGCAACCCCACCTCCCCGCCCCTGTAGTCGTGGCTGCTGAAGTACCCGGAAACCCGGCGGACAAATCTGGGAAAGATTAACCCCTCCCAGCTCATCCAGCCAGGTCTCCGTGATACATACCAGGTCGGCTTTCTCCTCCAAGATTAAATCATGGATAAGAGAGGTCTTATTATTCACCGACCTGGCATTCAGAAGCAGCAGCTTCAGACTCAGGGGACTGTTGCCAGAAGAACCAGGGGTCATCACTGTGATGCCAGAGCTTGCTGCTTTCCTGAGAATGCAGCAATACGTTGGGTTATTACACAGCTATTTTGCAATAGCAAAGTGAATCAGAAAGGAAAACGCCCATTTACAACGTTGGCACAAGCAAATCAACCATGCAATCCCCCCTTTCCAATGTCCCATCTTCCCATATTTTCAATATGGCTGCTCTAGATGCTTTGCCACCTACATGATATTGGCTCTCTGGTGAGTCCCAGAATTTGGGAACCACTGATCTATACTATTATTTAAGTAACCCAATAAACCTTTAATATGTTGGTGCTAAGTAATAAATCATGGTATCAGGAACACATCATCAGGCCTATCCTATAAAATCCCTGTATGATTTCCTTACAGCCAAATCCTGAGCTGCTCTGGTGCCTGGAGGATCAGCAGTGCCAAAATGGCTACCGCAGAATCCTATAGGGCCAGGGCAGCTGCTGGAGTCTCCTTGGGGCAAGGGAGCAGTTGCAGCTGGAGTGCTTGCATTGTGAATGCTTGCACACTCATAGTGGTGGTGGCATCTGTTTTTGGAAGACTCCATTTGGGTGGTTCTGCCTCCCCTGCCTCCCCCACACATTCCTGGTGTATATCGATATTGGAAGGAGGTATTGTATGTCTTGTAGCACATATAGGAGATCTTCCTCTGGAAAAAAAGGAAAAAAACCATTAACCAACATTTAGTACAAGTTGCTTAAATTAGAAAAGGAAGATAGACTTCAAAAGAGGTTTGATCCTCTTTTGCAATCCTAACCTTGAGCGCAATCCTAACCTTGAGTTAGGCTGGCATAGTTAAGCCAGCAAAGTTTGGCCAGCACAAGGGATACCGTAAAGTGTGTTTGTACCACTCTCGGAATCAGAGAGGCCAGCACACAGACGTGCGCCATCCTCCCTGACTACGAGGGTGGTCCAAACGCGCTTTACAGTGGCGCTTGAGCCAGTCAAACTTTGCTGGCTTAACTATGCCGGCCTAACTCCAGGTTAGGCTTGCGGTCTCACTGTATTAAATCTAAGTGCCTTTTAACAATGCAGAAGGCATATACACCATAAGGAAGAAGTGGCTGTCTTGGGACAATTACAGCCCAATTCTATGCATATCTACTCAGAAGTAAGTCCCATTGTGTTCAATGAGGCTTACTTCCAGGAAGGTACATTTAGGAGTGCAACCTTAATGGTGAAAGATAGGTTGGATTTGCCAGTCTATTACACAGGCTAAAACAGACTGGATTGAATATATGCTGACAATATGTACTTCACGTTTTTCAAGACTGTGACAATGTTATAAAAAGGAAAGGAGAAACTGGTGGACAGAGGCAGGTGGAGCTGATGAAGCAGAAGACAAATGAGATGAGGTGATCATGGCAGAGATGGGCACACATGTAAATAATCCAAAGGGCCACATGATAGAGTCAATCAGTGTGACAAGGCAACAATATCTCTGGAAACAAATCAAGCTTGGCACCAGATGAAATTTGGCATCAAGCGAAATGAAAAGAGATTTGGCACCGAAGCCAAATGTTGTATCAAATCAGATCACCCTTGGCCCTTGACCAAATCAAAGCTGGAGAGTGTCCAGGTTCATTAGAAAGTGGGCATGATTGTGGTTGCTCTGCATAAAGGAGGTGATGGGTCTGCAGGGGGCAGTAAAGGTTTCCAGTGGCTTTTCCCCTTATGATAAAGTCACAAGGGAGGCTACGGGCTAATGGGAAGATGCCATAGAAAGAGTTTCTCTGAAATGGAGCCTTGCCTGAGCCTTGTTAGACAGGCAAAAAACAAACACACCCATAAAATAAAGAAAATGCATTTCGGGGCTTTATAGAAGGACATGAAAATTCCATATCAAAATACAGGGAGGACTTGGCAATGTTACCTTGAAATAACCCTCTGAAAAGCTTAATTGGATTGATTTTGCATTTTATTTGGACAGGAAATAGGAAGTCAGCCTTTTTTATTTGGACCACAGCACAAAATATATTGTTTTCACTTGCTTAGTACCTCCTGTCCTTTGAGTTCTGCCCAGCCACCACTAGCTACGCATCCATCTTATTCTGAAAAGAAGCAAAGGGGAAGGTTATTGTTAGCAACAATCATGAGAATAATTCTGCAAAATGGAATGATGCAGATGGTAGGACAAATTGTTTGCAGTATCTGTGCCAAGATGCACCTCTTCTAAACACAGTTCGGGCCTTAATGAAGTCAGAGCCAATCGTGCCCATATACCTTTGGAGGAAAAACAAAGCTATGCTGTCCGAGATTGAAGGGATCATGCACAAGTTTAGGCTCTTTGCAACACCTAAAATTAATGAATTCCAACTGATGTGCAAGTACAACAGGCACCGCAATGCGGAGGGTAAGAGGCACCTCCCACACACTGTTGGAACCATTTGGGACCGTGATGACAACGCACAGGATACGTAGTGAGCATATTAGTACATATAGTTTAAAAACCCTAATAGTACAATCCTGGGTAGGTATACTCAGAAGTAAGCCCCAGTTGCAGTCAATGGTGCCTAATTTGAAGAAACTGTGTACAGCGGTGCTTCCCAAACTTCAACAAAATCCCCTGGAAGTGGTTGAAAATGGCTGCTGTAGAGTGTCATTTTAAAAAGTAGGTCCCAGTACCAAAAAGTTTGGGCCCCATTGGGCTAGTTCTAGCATCAGAGGTATGTATGAAAAAAGGAAAACTTGTTTTAAGGAAAACAATTCTGGTTTTTACCAACAGCACTCTGAATTGTATGTCATACCCTACAATTGTAGGTCATATCCTAGAAAGTGTCAGCTATTATTTGTTGTCTGCGTCAATCACAGAAAAGTTGGCCAACTTGCTACATATATCTAATACATAAGATATACAGTGTCTCACAGAGGCTGTCATTACAGGATAAATTTGAAATACTTTAGCAATAGGATTTGGACATACATGTCTATATGGATATATGGATTAAAGAGAGCTTCACTCTGCTTTGCAGTTCTTTCCTGTTTTTCCTCCTCTTTTCATCATAACCAGAAGTGGTTGAAATTATTTACTTAAAATCCTTATTGAACTTGGCAAGAGGATATTTTCCTGGTTTCTCGTCTAGTTAGTTATATCTGCTTGGGAGTGTTTATGGCCCAGTTGTTGGGAGGGCAGAGAAATGCAGCACAATAGATGCCGTTTCAGCACCTTTAAGGGTATGTTAATGTCATGTCTAGATATCATTTGGAAGCCTCACCAGAATTATCCTACAGGATCAAACCCAGACTTTTCGCCTATGATGGACATACAGCACTCCTACCAATCTTCCCAGAGTAAGCTGATTCCAAAATTGCCCTTCATTTCGACAGTTTATCACAAAATGGTACAGAGGATTCACAGCAAGGGTTGCAGGTATTACTGAGAGCTAAAAGTTCAACCACTGTAACAATGCTTTCTTGCTTAGTGTATCTGTGCATTTCAGTGGATGATACATAGAAACATTAACACATCTCCATGTTTAAATCCAGATGTATTTAGGCATCTGAACTTGAGATCCCACTTGGTAGACATAATGGAGGTTATTATTTTGATTTTTTTAAAACAAATGCAACAATATAGCATGTTTTGGGGAATATGACACAAAAGTGTCAGTTTTTAGGTCATATTTGTCTTATGCTTGTAGAATGACCCACATATATTTTCTTGATTTGTTTAGTGATAGCTCCATGCAGTAAGCTCTAGAAAGTAATGAGTTATTACAAGTGACATGCTCAAAGAGATGGGTCTTTGACCTTACATTTTTGAACTAAGATATAATGTACTTTAATGGCTTTTTGGCTTATGTGCTTAGCTTAACACTGAAATCAAAAGCTAGTCATTTATTTTTAGGCTATTTGCACATCCATTCCACACACCAGCATTCGGGAAGTGCATTAAAGATAAGTATTATTTAAATATATAGAACACAGTTCTGGAGAAAAAGGATATATATATTCTCACAGTATGATTTTAATATTAATTTTTTAACTTGAAGGTCTTGACAGTTGTTACTCCATTTGTACTAGTCAAGTGGAAGCATCACCTATAGGCTATCAGACATAAGCAGCCAATTGCATTCCCTTTAAAAGAACGGGTTAGCATGGCTAACTTCATGGAGCATTGAGAAAGAAGATAAGAAGGGTAGTATTAAAGGGTTTTATTTTCCACATTTTGTGTTGCAAGCCTAAACGTATGTGTTCATGAGTAAGCCTAATTGAAGTCAATGGTACTTCTGAGGGCCCAATCCTGAAGCCACTGGTAAGCTCTTACCACCAGCTCCAGTGTCACAAATGCATACTAAAGCATGTTTGTGGTACCCCTGTGGACCCCAATGCTGGCACCCACCAGCAGTGGTCTGTGCTACTGAGGGCCAAGAGGGCGAAGGATAGCAAAACTGGGCAGGGGGAAGGGCAGAGCATACCCTCAGGAGGACGTAGGCCTGGAAGCGGCCCTCACCACTGCATCTTGAACACCCGCGTCAGGCTTGGGCACGCAACATGGGGTTGTTCCAGGCACTGGCAAAGTAGCTGGTGGAGGCTTGAGTCGCCCATCGTAGGGGCCGGAGCTTTCCTTTCCCCCGAGGAGAGTCCTGTTATGTGGCTGCCGTGGCTTCTGCAGGATGCGGCAGCCGCCATTTCAGTACTGCGGCTCCTCTGGGAGCTGGGCAGCCCAGGATTGGGTTGCCTGTGAATGTGCAAAGTGTTGGAAATAGCAACACCGACCTGCATGTATCAGAAGGGGGCAGCACCTTGTCGGACTCTCTAGCTGTCCCCTCTCAGTGATCAATGCAGGAGATGTGATGTGTAAAATCCTGGGTTCCATGCAGATTCACTCAGACAAGGCAGTGCCTTTGTTCTATATATCTCTTTCCCTTTTGTCCGTATCTCTCTCTGGCCTACTGAACTTCCAAGTGAATGGATGTACTTGGCTGAGCTCCTGCACTCAGCCACCATACTTACATACAGCAGAAGCAGAGATCTAGGGCCTCTGGTCCATTAAGTGATAGGAATTCCCCTGGTCTTAACCAGGTGCTGTATATATGAACCACCATGAAACTGTGAGTAAACTTTTTTTCTTTTCAAACCAGAAAAATGGCCTCATTCTCTTTTGTATGCGCCTGATTAATTGCAATCAGCCTGGGTGGTGGGAAGAGGATTTCCCTTAGAAAATGCTCAACTAAGACAGCCCAATCCAACACAAAGGATCACTCTGTTAGAGAATGAACATAGTCTGTTCCCGTGAATGTTATATATAATTTATGTGGTCATAGTGACGCAAAAGGCAAATGCATTTTGCAGATTACCTAACATTTCCGAGTATTCTTTGGTTAGGAACCCCCAGAGACTACCATGACAGTGCCTGGCCATCTGTCTTATCTTGTGAAGTGGTAAGAAGAGTTTTGTTTGAGGTGCAGGCACAAGTCATAAAATGGTCATCTGTGGCTACGCCACATTCGTGTAAATTGCTTTTTCTTAGTAGGTTTTGCCATGAAAAAGTTCATAATCAAAGCATGATTGGTTGTCTTATAGGAATGACTTTGGGAATGAGCGTTCACCAGCTATGTGCACCTCATAGATCTGAAGAAGACCAAGTGGTCTCCCAGTCACTTGAGTGGCTGGCCATTTGTCAGTGCACCCAACATGCATCATGGCTGGCTGAGGATTGATGGTGGAGAAAGGCTAATGAGTGTCCTAAAGGGATCTCATCCTGATGATGCAGTGTACAATCATGTGCACAGGACTGGATTAATTTAGCCCCATTATTTTTACGTATTTAACTGAAACATTTAATTGAAGTTCTTGAATTATCTTCCAACATATTTAAAAGACATTGAAAACAAATAGTCTCAATCACAAAGTTCTTGGAACTCCCTGCCCAAGCATCTTTCCTCTCCCAATGATGTCTTCTGCAATTTTTGTTCCAGATGCAAGAAGGATGGGCAGAGTGGAGGCACAAGGATGTTTACAAGCTTCACTCTAATCCTTGGATATTCTAGCTGCCCCTTTGCTGCTGAAGCACGGTAGAATTCAGAAGAAATAACCCCAAACTGGATGTGGCTACTGCAATATACCCTCAATCTGCTACCTTCAGTCTGCAAGAGACACACTTGCTGGCTTGTACTGAATGAGCCCATTAATCTAGCCTAGTACTGCCTAGTACAGTACTAGAACTGGCAGTGGCTCTGCAGCCCTAGCCCAATTTGACAGTGCAAGAGATCAAACCTAAGCCCTTCTGCATATAAAGCTAGAGTTCTAGCCCTTTGCTTTGCATATGGTTGACCTAAAAAAAAGTGAGCCTTCTCCGTGTCATACCTTCCCACTGTCTACATGATCTTCTTTCATTGGGTTGCAGGTTTATTATGACTGCAGAACTGAAATGGGCCTGTTTTTCACTGTGTGCAACTTAGGGCACAATCCTAACCTGTAGATACTTTAGGCCAGCATAGTTAGGCCAGCAAAGTTTGGCCGGCAAAAGGGACACCGTAAAGTATGTTTGGACCACTCTTGGAGTCAGGGAGGATGGCGCACACCTGTGTGTGGGCTTCTCTCTCTGAGAGCACAATCCTAACCTAACCAGCAAAGTTTGGCCAGCACAAGGGCCACCGTCAAACACGTTTGGACCACTCTCTGAGCCAGAGAGGATGACGCATGTCTGTGTGCTGGCCCCTCTGACTCCGAGAGTGGTCCAAACAAGAGTGTCCCTTGTGCCAGCCAAACTTTCCTGGCCTAACTGTGCTGGCCTAACTCCAGGTTAGGATTGCGCCCTTAGTCATCCATCAATACATTTTTAATTAAAATAATCTGACAGGTACAATAGCAGAGGACTCCCAATAATTTTCAAAAGCAGTCTGTTTTCACCTAGACAGGTAATCAGAATCTGTCGCAGCCAGACTGAGGGTGCATAATATTTTATTAAGAGGTAAACTATGGGATTAAAAAAGGGTTTGTGTTAAATTGTCACTTTTCCCCCTAAGTTTATAAGGCATTCATTTTTGACGGAAGAGAAATCAGCTTACAGGACAACTTGATTAGGCTGTTTTGCAATAGTAGACAGCGTTAGATCTCCTGATAAAGGCTTGCATCGCTTAGTTATCTCGATGGTTAGGATTGCACCCTTAGAGCACAATCCTAACCAGGAGCTAGGCCGGCACAATTAGGCCAGCAATTTGGCTGTCACAAGGGCCAGTGTAAAGCATGTTTGGACCACTCTCAGAGTCTGGGAGGATGGCGCACGTTTGTGTGCTGGCCCCTCTGACTCCAAGAGTGGTCCAAATATACTTTACAGTGTCCCTTGTATCGGCCAAACCTTGCTGTCCTAACTGTGCTGGCCTAACTCAAGGTTAGGATTGCGCTCTTAGTAGCAGATAAGAAAGCTGGTGCTCAGATTTGAAAAAGAATTCATACTTCTATGTCCAAGGACAAGCTCATTTGGGAATGCCCCTTCTCTGACAACCTGTATTCATTAACACTAAAGCCACATAGACAAAGGTCACAAACAGTTCCCCCCTTCCTGACTTTTGAGCCTCATCTTATCACTTCACTGCAGTATCAGCCAATACAATACACTTGGCATGCAAAAGACTGAATATGCAGTGGGGAAAAAATGGGGAAGGGGCAAGGGAACAGCTTTTTTTTTTTTTTTTGAGACAATACCATGTTTCACCGCACAACATTAATCAGAGCCCAGACAAACAGTGCAATCCTATACTGCGCTGGAATGAAGAGGCCGAAGGGCCTGCACCATATCCAGGCTGGAGCCTCCCCTATGTGCTCCTCGGATCTGCACCTGCTAATCTGAGGAGACGGTGTGGCCCGAATCAGGTTCTCATGGCCTCTCAAATGGCCTCGTGGCAAACGGCTAATGGCCTTATGACTGAATCCTGGACCCGCCTCCCTCCCAGACCGGCACGCCTTTTGGCCCGTCCACGGCCCACCCAGAAATGCCTCCCCCCCACTCCGAGCCAGCTTGTCACACCTCTGCACCAGTTGGGCTTGGCGGGCACAGAGGGAGTCGAGTGCGGGCACTCCGAGGCCAGCGCTGCCTACAGCGCCGGAGTGAGTACTCGAGTGAGAGCGCCAATGCTCACCTACAAACGCTACAGCTCACCTAGGATAGTGCCCAAAGATATTCAACATTTGTTTCTGGCACATTTTTTGCAATGTTAAAAAATGTTTCCTTCTTTGGTTAGTGCTAGCTGCAAAAATATATGTACATCACCCTGGCTTGACTTCAGTAACTTTGTTGCGTAGCCAGACCTGACAACAACCACACACCCAGATATTTCATGTACAAAATGAAACAGGTCTTCGATTTTCTGCTTTGTCAATGCATGTTAAATTGAACTGTTTCTTTTCGTAGAACTGGTTCACAAAGGCTACTGTGGTCATGGTGCATCCCCCATTTAATCAACCCCCACAAAAAAGGAAGACGTGTAGGGTGGGGAATGGCAGCAAAGCGAAACAGTTGCTCAGTTAATTGAAATATATAATTAACAGAGCAACTGTTTCGCTTTGCTGCCATTCCCCATAAGTGTTCCACACTTCCCCATAAGTGTTGCACACTCTAAAGGTGAAGTCATGCACACAATCATGCTCATGCAACAACCTGAGCACAAGGGATCTTCCTTCTCCCAATGATTGACCTCAACCCCCCCCCCAAAAAAAAGCTGCTGCTGAGGAAAGTAAGTGGGATGTGATCATGGTTTCTGCAAGAGGAGGGGGAAGCCCTAGAAACCGGACACAAGCACCTTCTGAAAGGCAACTTCTAAAAGGCACCTTCCTGGGAATTTCTTCCTGTAACCCCCAGCCTTCAAATCACTCTTGAAACCCAGGCTCACCCAGTTCCTGACTACTCTTGTTTTGAGCTCCAAGAAGGTAACAGAAGATAGAGGACTGAGTTCTGGTGGCCACAGATTTACCTCAGACAGGGCTGAACTGGCAGTGATAATGGGCTGGCCTCGATGCCACCACTGTGAGTGTCAGAGTGGTGCTCCAGTCCTCTGGATCACTTCAGCTTTGTCCCACCATCCACTTTGCCGCTGGCAATGTGGCAAACACTGCTGACAACACCCCACCACCACTGTACAGCACGTTTGTCCTTGCAAATTGGCTAGGGGTGCAATCTGAACCAGCTTTCCAGCACCGGAGTAAAGGCAATGCCTCTCTGAGGTAAAGGAGCTAAAATTCCTTGAGGAGCTAAAAGGCCTTGAGGAGGCCTTTGTGACTGCCACGACAACTGCAGGATGCAGTACATGCCTCATTGGCACAGCTATACCAGTGCTGGAAAGTTGGTTAGGGTTGAGCCCAGTGGTGTCATCTAAATGATTTAAGAACAGGTACTCACTTTTGATTGGCACGTGTCGGGACCCGCCCACCGGAAGTGACATCATAAGCCGGAAGTGAGGTTGTGGCAGGAAGTGACATGAAAAAAGCCCTTTTTGAGGCCTCAGACAATTTTAAACTGACCCAACAGTTGCAACAGTATTCCACAGCACCCCCAGAACATGTTAAGGAGGCCTGGCATCATGTTAAAGTGACCCAACAGTTCCAAAACCCCAGAGCAGATCTGAGAACATGCAGGCAACTCAAACGTGCAGGAAATTCAAATGTTGCAGGGGGCGGAGTCGACGAGTGGGCGGGGCCAGCCGTAATCCTAGAAACCGGTACTCGCATACACCCGCGTACCCCCTGCATGACATCACTGGTTGAGCCCTAGCTTAGCTAAAATCTGGTCAATAGGTAACCCTGTCTACAAACTGCAGGCCTACTGCCTTTGTTTAAAGTGTTTAGGCCACTGCTGTTGTGTTCTGAGGCAGGGTCGTAACCTTGCAAATATCTTTTTTATAAGGATGTGCCTGTGATTTCTGCCATGTCATTTTGAGTCCAACAAAGCCTGGGAAATAATACGGTTGAGATGGTTTCATAACTAGAGAACATTTATATGCATTCTATCTTTGTGACAAGTCGGGAGCGAGACAGAGACGGCAAATAAGATATGCCTCCAACAAATGCTGCTCTGTTTCTTTGGGGGGTATAGAGATGTATTTTATGGAGGGGAACTTCCTAAATGTGAAAGGACAAACACGGAAGAATGAAGAAAATTCCTAATTAAATGAATTAGAGAACAGAAGCCAGAAAATTGTGTTTCTGTTCTGCCATACTACACTTCATAACCCTGAGGCCATTGTCTGGCCAGCATTCTGAAGTATAAATGAACTCTGACTCTAGTGACTTTGAGACCTAACACAGAGAGAGTGGACGAAGGTTCCCACAGCAGCCTTAAAGGGAACAGTCAGAATTATATAATTACATAAATGGGACAGCAGGAAACATGACATTGGAGGGGTCCTTTTTCCGTTTAGATGGCAGACGAGAAACGTATAACTCCTTAAGATTGTATAGACTTTGATCTGAACAAAATAACCACACTGAATCATACGGGCACAACAGTGTAAAAGGCCACTTCTTCCAGCATGTTCTTTCACGATCTCTAAAAACTACTGGAAAAGAAAACCTTCTAAGGGTGAAATCCTAACCTGGAGTTAGGCCAGCACAGTTAGGCTAGAAAAGTTTGGTTGGCACAAGGAGGATGGTTCACATCTGAGTGCTGGCTTCTCTGACTCCAGGAGTGGTCCGAACATACTTTACAGTGTCTCTTGTGCCAGCCACGCTTTGCTGGCCTAACTGTACTGGTCTAACTCCAGGTTAGGATTGCACCCTATGTCATTCCATCTAGGTACCTTTCCTACAACAGGCCCCTGTTTTCATTATATTTGATTCATAAATTAACTCACCTATTTCCACAGTGTTCAAGATGGATTTCCATTTATAAAACCACAATATAAAAACATTCCAATGTATACCAATCTATATACAATAACTAGGGGTGTTTTTTAGGTGATATTTTTTCCAAAATTTCTTAATTAAAATAGCAGATTGCAATGCTATGTGTTTTTATTCTACATTCTCATAACAAGTTCTCATTTTTATTAATTGTAAATGCTTTAAAAGTGTACTAGGTATGTGATATAGGTGATATAGTGTCATCAGATGCAGCCACTGCATTATTTCTAATTGGAAAAGTAATCGATTTTAATTTCTGGAAAATATTTTAAACACCAAAATGCAGTTTGTATTTTTATTCAAATATTTTAAGTTGCAAAAGGCAGTGTTTTGTGATTTTGTGCGGTGTTTAACAAACAAAAAAACAAAAAAACACCATCCTGTACAATAACTTTTCCTAAGAGAGGGGTAGAGAAAAAAAATTTTAACAGGAGGCAGAAGCAAATGGAGAATAACACCTTAAAATCAAAGCATGCAACACTTCACAGAATCTGGTCATACCAGCACATACCACTGGATAAGATGTACAGAGTTCTGAAAAAGTAGGGTGGATCCTGCAGGCTGCGGATAGGGGAATCATGTTTTTTGAATGACAAAATATCAATCAATCAATCAATCAATCAATCAATCAATCAATCAATCAATCAATAGTATTTATATACCGCTTTTTAATACAGGTTCACAAAGTGGTTTACAGGCAAATAGTAATAATAAAGTTAAATGCTATCCCAAGGGGCTCACAATCTAAACAAATGCAGACCACCACCAGCAACAGCCATGAGAAAACACACTGTGCAGGGGTGAATAGGTACAATTGCTCTTCCTCTGTTATATTTACGAGCAACACCACTTGAAAAAGTGCCTCTTGCCCACTTAGCAGGGGTTGAAACAGTAATGGCATCTAAATGATTTAGCAACAGGTACTCACTTTTGATTGGCACTTGTGTTGGGGCTCGCCAACTGGAAGTGAGGTCATAGCCGGAAGTGATGTCATGGCAGGAAGTGAGGTCATAGCCGGAAGTATAGTATTGCACAGCACCCCCAGTCAGAGCATGTTAAGAAGGCCTGGCATCATGTTAAACTGACCCAACAGTTGCAACAGTATTTCACAGCACCTCCGCGCAGGCTACCGATCCCCCCCAGGAACCGCCGCGCCTCCTTGGTAGGCCGTGCGGCAGCCCCGGAGAAGGCCTGGGAGTCCCACCGTGCCTCCTCAAGAGGGAGCCCCAGGCAGCCTACCTGCTCATGCTGCTGCTGCCGTTGGTCTCCCTTGCTCCGCTGCCTGCCTGCCTGGCTCTGAGAACGTGCAGGCAATTCAAACGTTTCAGGGGGTGGAGCGGAACGCTGACGGATTTGATGAGTGGGTGGGCGAATGGGCGGGGCCAGCCCTAATCCTAGGAACGGGTACGCGTGTACCCCTGGGTACCCGCTACATGACATGTCTGGGTTGAAAGCATATAGAAAGCATATGGTAGTATACAGGGCTGGTTCCAGGTGTGGTGAGGCCCAATGTGGGGCATTCCCATGGGGCCCTCCAATGTCTCAGTGGGGCTCCCACTCACCAAGAAAAGTGCTTATGGTGCCATGTGCAGCTTGTGGTGCCATGTCACCACCCACAGCTTCCAGGAGGCCCATTTTGGGCAGTTCTGAGGCAGGGGCAGGTCAGAGGGGTCAAGGTAAAGCTGCTCTGCCTGCCTTACTGATTACAGTTCCTAGAATTCCTGGCTGCAGCAGCAGGCAAAATGCTCACTGTGCTGGTGCGGGGGCCCCCAATGTGCGGGGCGCAATGTGATGACATTGGCCATATTGGCTTCAGACCAGCCCTGGTAGTATAGTACATTGGGGGAATATTTTCAGTGCCTGTCCACAGTGACGTTGCCAGGGGCTGCAGTGCCTGGGGCATTGACAACATGACAACACTTTCTGGATTCTCCCGGAGAATTGCCCCAGCCGCTGCTATGAGTGCACATGTGCTCCACCCACTGTTCTCACTCAGGAAGTGGTTGGAGTACATGCACACACACACACACTTAATGGCGCGCCTTCTGGTCCACCCAGGATGGACTGCCCCATATTTGCTATGCCACTGCCTATCTCTCATGTGCTAGTTTTGTTTTGTTTTGTTTTGTTTTGTTTTGTTTTGTTGTGTGTGTGTGTGTGTGTGTGTGTGTGTGTGTGTATTTTCCCTAGGGCATTTGTGTACCTTAGGCACATTCTGAAATGCTATCTCTCATGTTCTCTGAAGTCTTTCATAGGCTTCTTGGGTTTTTATTTTAACATGTGGTTGTGCATTTGCATTCAACATAATAAATGCAATGATGAGGTATTAGAATCTTGAAGTGATAACTGCAGTACAGGTGGGCCTGTGATAACTGCAGATGCGGGATCTGCAGATTTCAGAATCCATGGGTTCTGAACCCCATGGGGCCCACCTGAACCCCATGAAGGCAACTGGAGCTGACCAGACTCTCCACAGCCCTAAGAATGCCCGTTATGGGCAAAACCCCATTACTTCTGTTTTTTGCCAAAAACCAGTACTTGTGGTTTTTGGCTCGTAATGGGCATTTTGAAGCCTGCAGAGGATGTGGGCAACTTCTGCAAGCATCAGAAAAACCTCTGGATCCAACTGGAGCATGGCTCTGGTCAGGTTTGGAGGTTAAGGGATGGCCCGAATCTGAGGGTTTGAATACCCACAGATTTCTGTATCTGTGAGGGTTCTGGGAATGATATCAAGGGCCTACTATATATTACTTCAAAGTGAGAACATCTGTGGGAATGCCATTTTTACATGTGACATCTTGTGAAAAACACCCTGTACGTTGAAAAACAACAACCAAATATTAGAGACAAGGACAGTGTCCTCTGCTAGTTGTTGTTTTTTAAAAGTGGGGGAACATTCAGAAACTGTGAGTACAATCCTAACCCTGGAGTTAGGCCGGCACAGTTAGGCCAGCAAAGTTTGGCTGGCACAAGGGACACCATCAAGTATGTTTGGGCAACTCAGAGTCAAAGACGCTGGCACATAGATGTATGCCATCCTTCCTGACTCCGAGAGTACTCCAAACAAACTTTACAGTGGCCCTTATGCCAGCCAAACTTTGCTGTCTTAACTATGCTGGTCTAACTCCAGGCTAGGATTGTGCTCTGTTGACTCCTCCACCTATAGTGTGCACAGTGTGATCTATCACCTCACCATTCTACCCCCTTATTCCCACTTTACACTCTGGTGTGTGTAAAGTTGACTTCAGAGCTTTTGAAAATTAAACTTTTTTTCTGGGGGGAAAAAATGCCCCTGAGCTCAGGTAGGTCTTCTTAAAAAAGAATTTAAACAAGGCAAGGCAACATTGTGCAATGCATGCCAGGATCTAGGCATTTTCACCTGGACCTTGGTGTTTTTGCCAGCGGAATGCACAGGTAGGAAGGAAGCAGGGCAGCAGGTAGGATCGGCTTGCCAGCCAATGGTAGTTAGATGGGCCATGACACCTCTGTTTACCTAGACTCTCTTTATGCATATTTTGCCATCAAAACACACCAGCCATTAATCGCAAGGTGCCTCTCACATGAACACGTTATATCTGCTTATAAACATATATGTTATTTTTTTAATTTTCTTGCAATTCAAGTTGTGCATATATAAAATGTGGCATATAGGTAAAGCTCACCTGTTCCTTGGACTAGAATGTGTTCATGAAAGAGGCTGCTGAATGACAAAGAAAACCTGAACATTTTGATGCTCCAGTGGTTGCATGATTGCCCGGATGCTTCCAACTTCCATCTCCGTGCTATGACGACTCATCTTATGCAAGTTACAAATATCCATATCTAGGAGGAAATCTTGCCCATATTGGGCTTGATTGAGTCACAACTGGGCTGTCAGTGATGAATTAAGGGTATAAATGTGCAATTAAAGGTACAATCCTAACCAACTTCCCAGTAGCTGATCAAGCTGTTCCAATGGTGCATGTGCTGCATCCTGCAGTGGAGTAGTATTCATGGAGGCCTCTTCAAGGTAAAGGAATGTTTGTTCCTTGATGTCAGAGCTGCATTGGCCTTACCCTGATGCTGGAAAATTGGTTAGGATTATGCTCTAAATCCATCTTTTAAATCCTTCGGAGAGTCATATGATAAAAACTGTAAAGGTAAGCGCTTTCCTCTGCCTTGTGTGCTGTATATTGCTGAAACAGAGGTCGCTGTAAAACACACACACACACACACACACACACACACACACACACACACACACCCTTTAGAGGGAGAGAGTGGTCACTTATCCCTGATTGTCCTTAGAATTACCTAAGGGTTTGGCAGTAGTTAAAAATGTGAACTGAAATGAATGCCTAGAAGGAAGATCTGTGTTCCACTGCCGTTGAAATACCAGTGCAAGTCAGGCAAATCAGTGGCTTCCCCTAATCTTCTTTCTTTTAGAAACTTTGTTAATGAGATCAATTCTGGAGGCAGTTGCCTTCATCCACAACAGTTAAAAAAAAGTCTTTCTGTCATTGACTAAATAAAGCTGGATAACCTAAAGCTATGTTAAGTATTTGTGCTATAATGTAAGGTGAACAGACAACCTGGTTTTACGGAGGCAGCGCCACTGCTTACGAGTGTCATATTGTGTTTGGTTGTTATGAAGAGCCTGTAACCGTCCTTTTAACTCACTATTCTTTTCCTGGGCTTTGCGGTGAACAGGAAACTCTCTCCTGTCTCAACATGACATGCGATACAAATGCATACCAGATCAAACTGGTTTGAATATCAGGTCTAGGTAAGAAAGGAAACCTGACAGAATTGGTAATCTGTGGTGCTATGTTACGTTCAGGGAGAGCAAGTTTTGAATACGTTAGAGGAGGATGGGGCTTCACATTGTATGCCAAGAGCCAGTAGCAGATGCAAGGAAGGCTTAGAGTGCAATCCTATGAGCCAAGGGTGGCCAAAGCTGCTTGATGTAAGAGCCACATAACCCTCTGGTGTTTCTCAAACAGCAGCAGTTCCCAAACATTTTAGCACCATGACCCACCTCATCATTAGGGTCATAGGAGCCTCCAGAAGCTGCTTCTGGGTCACGTTGGGCCCAGGGTGTAGCTAATGTAGTGCAAGGGGTGCAACTGCACCAGGCAACAAGCTTTAGGGGACAACAAGCTAAGTTTGACATTAGTGACCAAAACTGTGGCAATCTTGGCATGTATGACTAATACCATCATGCTATATGTCATTGGAAAGGTAATTTAATGCAGAATGCAGTGAAACAAACCAGAGTGTAATACCGTCATTCAATCAACAGTTACGGCCAAAAACCCAGAGAAAACAAAAATGCAACTGTGACACCACTTTCTGTTGTGATGTCACTCGCAGGGCAAAATTTTGCCCTCTGCACTGGGATACACTTTCATTAGCTACACCCCTGGTCGGGCTTGCATATAATTATATTTTAGAATAAAAATGTGACATATATCTGCAACCCATACCACTGGCTTCTGTGGGGCCCAGCATGCCTTGCAGAAGCAAATTGGAAGTTGCCTCCAAAAGGCATTAATGTAACTTGGGGCACAATCCCAACCAACTTTCCAACACTGGGGTAAGGTGCAATGCAGCTCTGAGGTTAGGGAACGAACATTCCCTTCCCTTGAGGAGGCCTCCGTGACTGCCCGCCCCAACTGCAGGATGCAGCACATGCCCCATTGGCACAGCTAAGTCAGTGCTGGAAAGTTGGTTAGGATTGCACCTTTAATTCTAAGCAATAATTTGAGCTGCTTCAAACACTCCTTGCTTATACTAGAAATACTTTGATGGGGAAAATGTATGTAGTACATACTGATAAATGTGATCACATTTGCATTGGCATGCTAATCGTAGTTTTGCAGTGCAGAAGCATAGGGAATTGATTCCTATGAAGTCACATGTAACATAGTTGGAGCAAGATTGGCATAGGACACCAGGAACAAGATGGTGCAGAAGAACGTTAAAAATGAGGATCAATGCTGCACTTGGGCCAGATGAATCTCAAGCCCTTTCAGGGAGCAATCCTACCCAGCGCTGGAATGGCAAGGCTGGCTGGCCAGCACCATATCCAACGCTGGGTGGGGGGAGGCTGGAGCCTCCTGTGGCAGGGGAGCGTGCACTCCCTTACTGTAGAGGAGGCTCCAGCCTCATAAGAACATAAGAAGAGCCCTGCTGGATCAGGCCAAAGGCCCATCTAGTCCAGCTTCCTGTATCTCACAGCAGCCCACCAGGTGCCCCAGGGAGGCATGAGACAACAAGATGCTTGCATCCTGTTGCCACTCCCTTGCACCCGGTAACAGTAGCCCACCACCTTTGTAAGGAGGTTTCACAATCCATCATTGCTTATAGCCCACAATGGACCTTTCCTCCAGAAATCCATCCAATCCCCTCTTAAAGGCATCAAGACCAGATGCCATCACCACCTCCTGTGGCAAAGAGTTCCACAGATTAACTACCCGCTGGGTAAAAAAGTACTTCCTTTTATCTGTTTTAACTCTCCCAACCCTCAGTTTTAGCGGATGCCCCCTGGTTCTGGTGTTTTGAGAGAGGGAAAAGAACATCCCTCTATCGACTCTATCCCTTCCATGCATTATTTTGTATGTTTCAATCATGCCCCCCTCAGGCGCCTTTTTTCTAGGCTGAAGAGCCCCAAACGCTGCAGTCTTTCTTCATAAGGGAGGTGCCCCAGCCCCGTAATCATTTTTGTCACTCTCTTCTGCACCTTTTCCAGCTCCACTATGTCCTTTTTGAGATGCGGCAACCAGAACTGGACACAATATTCCAGGTGCGGCCTTACCATCGATTTGTACAATGGCATGATAATATTGGCTGTTTTATTCTCAACCCCTTTTTTAATTACCCCAAGCACAGAATTGGCCTTCTTAATTGCTGCTGCACACTGGGTTGATACCTTCATTGAATTGTCCACCAGCACCCCAAGATCTCTCTCCTGAGCTGTCACAGACAGCTCAGAACCCATTAGCCTATAGGTGAAGCTTTGGTTTTTTGCCCCAACATGCATCACTTTACATTTGTCTATGTTGAAACGCATCTGCCATTTGGCTGCCCATTCCCCCAACTTGGAGAGATCCTTCTGGAGCTCTTCACAATCCTTTCTGGTTTTCACCACCCGGAAAAGTTTTGTGTCATCTGCAAACTTGGCCACCTCGCTGCTTATCCCTGTCTCCAAGTCATTTATGAATAAGTTGAAAAACACGGGCCCCAAGACAGATCCCTGGGGCACTCCACTTTTCACCTCTCTCCATTGTGAAAATTGCCCATTGACCCCCACTCTCTGTTTCCAGGCCCTCAACCAATTCCGGATCCATAATGCCTCCCCTATGCGCTCCTCGGATCTGTACCTGAATGGGCCTAGGATGCGTCCATATGGCCACTTCCCAAGCCTGCCCATGTCCTGCCTTCCCCCCGTCCACCCTCAGTAGTGTCGGCCTGAGAGCACTAGCACTGACACGGGGGTGCCGATTGGCGCAACGTTGCGTCAACGCTACTCTCAAGGTAGGATTGTGCTGTCAGATAAGCAACACGGTAATGAAAATCCTGTCCTTAGTCCAAAGAGCAAGGAGGGCATTCATGGGGTTATCCCCTTTTATTGTAATTACCGCTCGGTGGTAATTAGACAGTGAGATAGTAGCAATCCACAGATCAGCCGATGGCTTAACAGGCCTCTCCAGTTCAAATCCAACATCCTATCCAGTGTACCTCATTGTACCTCTAGTTCCCTGGTTCTTTTATGGCGATTATATTATTATAGCTCTCTTTTAAGTGTTATCATTTAATATAATCTGTTTTTCAAAGCACATGTCCGACAATTAGCTATCGATTTTTCTCCTGTCAATTACATTTGAAATATTGAGTATTTAATGTGCCTAGGAGGAAGCTACCCTCAGTCTATGCAGGATAGTAGTGTGGAAAAGCAAAAATAAATATGTTTTATTGTTGAAAAACATTTTAAGTGAAAATAATGTCAGACACATTTTGCTCTTATCAAACAGCGCCTTCCTGTATGACCGCATACTATCAGATATGTTCTCCCATAAGACAAATGTTTTACAAAAAGGATACGTTTTCCTTTAGATCTAGCTGTAAGAGTTCTATATGTTTATTCAAACAGTGGAAATTCCTTATTAAATACATTTTTCAAAACTTTCTGCAATTCAGTTTATTTATAGATTATGAGGGTAATCAAGTCTATCCACTCATATTTACTCAGTGTCTCCAAATGATATCTGCTTGCGCTCAGTCATGGCAATGTGCTCTCAGATTCTTTTGCAGCAAATTCTGTTCACAGTAACTCTGCATTCACACGTCATAGTCAATCGCTTAACTTACTCACATTCCTCACATAAAATTACCGTATTTCCCCAAGTATAAGATGCACCTTTTTCCCAAAAAACCGGGGGCTAAAAATTGGGTGCGTCTTATTCAAGGGGTGTGCCGGGCAGAAATTTTTCAAATTTCTGGCCCCAAAATTAAGGTGCGTCTTATACTTTGGTGCGCCTTATACTTGGGGAAATACGGTAATACTTTGTTCGCTCCTGTTCACGATTACTCTCGAAAACATCTGCAGCCACACTTAGAGCGCAATCCTAAATTGCGCTGGATTGGTGAGGCTGGCAAGCTGCACCACATCCAGCGCACTTTAGGTGCACTGGGGACCCTCCCCGGGACAAGGGCACGTTTGTCCCCCAGTCTCCCTGTAGGGGCCCCCGGATCTGCACCTGCTATTTAGCAGGTGCAGAACCAAGGAAGCCACACGGCCCAAATCGGGGGTGCACAGCAATTGCACTGGGCAACCAGCTGACCTTGACGCTAGTGACCTTGACACTGGTGGCCAATCTCGGCAAGCACAGGAGCAGCTTACTGGGTTTTGCTCCAGCATTGCAGGGCCGATGCAACTGCCTGCATCGGCCCTGTGCCGGAAGTGCTCAGCTTTATGTCAGCTAAAGGCGGGTTTTTTGATTGCACTCTTATTCTCACAACATGTGAGAATAATGGAAGGTGAGGTTGAGGGGGAAAGAGACTGGCCCAGGGTCACCCAAGAAGCTTTGTGGCTGAGGGGGTATTTTGTAATGGGTATCATGCTTTTCTGATCAGTATTAGGAATTGTGGTCATGATGTTACATACAAACCCCATTTTTCTCCTTGGTATCAGTGACAAGGCTGATATATCAGTGGCAAGCATTTCCATCTCATATTTGGTAATCTGAAGCACTCCTACAAGTGTGTTGTCTTAGTACTATTGCAGACAGAATAAGGTTGTAAATGTCTTGCAGTATCTCTTGGAAACTGTAGGAGGAATATGGATGCTACAAATTACAGATGTTTAATTACTACTGCACAGTTTGCAGTGAAGCAGGGAAAAGAGGGCAAAAATCAGGAAAAAAGAGAACGCGTGAATTCAATTTACTCCTGCTAACTGGACAAGAGGCACTTTTTCAAGTAGTGTTCCTCTTATATTTGGCAGGGGGAGAGTAATTGTCCCTCTTCACCCCTACACTTGTCTAGTGGCTGTTGCTGGTTGTCTGCCTTTTTTTTTTTTTAGATTGTGAGCCCTTTGGGACAAGGGAGCCTTTTAACTTTATTATTACTCTTTGCCTGTAAACCACTTTGTGAACTTCTTGTTGAAAAGCTGTATATAAGTACCTGTTGATGGATGGATGGATGGATGGATGGATGGATGGATGGATGGATGGATGGATGGATGGATTGAATTGTGTTTTATCATCTATCTATCTGGAGGGAGCGAGAGAGAGAGAGAGAGAGAGAGAGAGAGAGAGAGAGAGAGAGAGAGTAGAAGATTTACCTACCATGAACTGGTATGTAGCGGATCTTCCTTTCACAAGCTCTCATTTCCTTTTAATGTTTTGGGCAGGTTGGAAATTGTGTCTAAAACAACCTCTCTCTGTTTTCAAAGAATAGCCCTCCAGAATAAATATTTTGCCCTGCAATTAGCCACAGGCAATCCTGTTGCTTGTAGAGGGCACATTGTCAATGTATTTGCTCTATAGCATACAAAGTGCTTTGCAGCAGCAATACATGTGGGCATTCAAAATCAGCTGTGTTTCAATCCAAAAGATATCTAAATATGGAATTAAAGATCCAAATTCGTATGTTGCAACAGAGGTTTGTTTTTAAGGAATCTAATAGCATGACCCTACTGTGTGTCCATTCCCTTGTTCATAGATGCAGTCTCTCATATACAGAATATTTCTATTCTTTGATTTCCAAAACATTTTGGTCACCCGCAGACTCTGAGTCTCCTTCTGGAAGAAGCAAGCGGCGAAGAATCAAGTGCATCTTGTCTTCCTTTCCCTTAAAAAAAAATTAAAGCTATTTCCTCCAGGGCAGTGCTTGCTTGGTATGACCCTGGCTTTTGAGAACCCCTAGCTGAACAAAATGTAACAAGCCCTGTATATTTTGAGCAGCATTTTCTATTCTGACAGAGACAGCTCCCTAGCATTTGATGTCTGCTTGCTGGTCATAGATAATGGTGCATCCTGGGACCATTGTCATTCCTGTCAATAAGACAGCTGGGGGGGGGGCACACGCAACAAAGCTACCTTTTGATTCACCGTTTTTCCTTGCCTTCCCAAGGCATTTGTAAGCCTGTGGTCAGCCAGGTCACTTTATTTCATCCTGATGTGCCTTGATAATAGCATCATGTCTAACAAAAAAATTCTGACAGACCGTCGATGTGTGTTTCTTTGCTGTCCGTGCTGTTTTCTCTTCCTCTTCCATGTCAAACAAGTTTTAAAAACTGCCGATTATATTTGTTTTGCAAGGAATCTGACAAGAGATCCTTCTTCTTTGAAGCAATTGCACTCCTAATCTTGGTCTTGTAAATCTGAGTTTGTTGAACGGAATTATGGGATGCCAGAAGAGCGTGTGTGTGTGTGTGTGTGTGTGTGTGTGTGTGTGTGCGCGCGCGCGTTTGTGGAGGCAGATCTATAGAGGAAGATACCCAACACATTCTTTCTTGTTGTTTTGCTGGGGTTCTATTTTATTTGTGAAATATAAAACCTCAAAGGAAAGAAAGTTGTAGGCCATGTACAAATTCCAAATTTTACCTACCTCTGTAAGTTCAATTCAAGCCTTCTTTAGAGAGTTAAAAAACAACAACCCACCCTTGCTGCAGCGATTTGTGCATGGCCAAAATGGTCACTGTGAAGTCACAGAGGCTGGTTAAAATAGTTGGCTCATTATAAAGAAAGGAACTTCTCTGCAGCCATCAGTAAAAGCAGAGTGTCCTGTCTCCAAATACCCTGCATCAAAAGAAACAATGCCAGCTTCCAGGAAACAGGAAAAGCTGGCAGTAGAAGCTATGAGGGACACCTGGCTCAGTGTAGTGCTGATTCGATCAACATGGTCCCCATTGTCATGGCGACCAGGAAGCTACTTCTTGGCCATCTCACCCAGAAGGCAGATGAAGCATGTTCAGATTTTATTGGTTTGAAAAGCCCTGGTCAAGGATGAGACAGGGGCAGCTCAGCATGAAAGGTTGAAAATTCTTGCAGGCTGCTTTCCACCTGACAGAGGAGCCAGTGGGACCCAAGTAAGAAGCTCAAGGAGAAGGATTGTTCAATCGCAATTGAATTAGGGTTACCAGATACACACTGGGACAGCCTGCCTATACCTTTAACCATTGGATACAAGAGGGATTTTTGACAGGTGCAGCTTTTGAAACCCTTCCATGATGAGTTGCACCTGCCAAAATTCCCTCTTCTATACAATGGTTAAAGGTATAGGCAACAGTTTGTATCTCTTAACTCTAACCCTACTTCAATTGCCTCCTCTCCACCTAAGCTCCAACCCATCTGAGACTAATTGCAAGGCCAGACAGCTGAGGTTCCCACACTTAGCTACAGCACCACAGACTGGAAGGAACCCATAGAACCCAGCCAGAGCACCCCTGGGGATCCCAGGTGCATCTGGAACATGAAAGTACTACAGCAACCAATGATGACTTAACCCGGGGTTTCTCAAACAGTGCCTTGCAACACACTTGGTGGGTCTCAGTGCCCAGCGGGTCCTGAGTTTGGCCCTCCCATCTACCCTTGCCTTTGTTTGGCTCCAAACTGGAGCGCCTCGAACGCAATTGGAGGCTGCACCAGACCTCTGCAGGCCTCAGAAGGCCTCAGAAGGCCATCTATGAACAGCCAGAAAGTCACTTCCAATTTGCTTCCAGATTCGTGAAAATGTCTTTCAGTTGCTTCCAGAGGCCTGCAGAGGCTTGGCGCAAGAGAAGGAGGCAGATTGCGCCATAGCACAGGTGGGTCGCAGCAGGGGGAAGTTTGAAAACACTTGTGTTATCCAAGTCTCACAGTCAATGTCCCATGTTACTCTGTCCTTGGATGCATACTTGTCTGGGGAAATGTGTTCTGCGCAGTAGAGAAATATTGTGATGTTGTACCATTCACCAAGAATCCAGAGTGGGGAAACTGTGTCAATGCTGCTAACAAGAGGAAGCATTTCTCATTGTATTTATGCAATTATTCAAAAATCCACAAAAAATCCAAAATCTGGACACCTTCCTGCCCCAAGCAGTCTGGATAAGGGATAATCAACCTGTAAAACCCTTGACATGATGGCTATGTATGATACAGATTCTTTATCTTCCTCATGACTTGTTTTTATCATATAACTAGCTTTTTGTTACCCGGCGTTGCCCAGGTAACAAAATGATCTTCCAGAGTTTATGAGTTTTGCACCCCTTCTCGCCCCCCCATGCCAACGGGGGCGGAACCCGGACTCCAACCGCATCAGGAGTGTCGCCGCTCACCTCAGTGACCCCGGAAACTATGGATCCAATGCCAATTTCATCCATTTTCGACCGTTCTCACATGGGGGCCCCGTGCACCCCCACCCCCGGGGGCGCTAGGGGGTCCTGACCCCCGCAGTGTTTGTCACCAGGCCGCAAGGTGTACGCGTGCCAGGTTTCGTGTCGATCGGTCCAGGCGTTCCAGCAGGGCATGGCGGCCATTTTGTTTCACACCCCATGCCAAGGGGGGCTCGAACCCAGACTCGAATGGCGTCGGGAGTGTTGCCGCTCATCCTGGCGACCCCGGAAACTATGGATTCGATGCCGATTTTGGCCATTTTTGACCATTTTCACACAGGGACCTCTGTGCACCCCCACCCCTGGGGGTGCTAGGGGGCCCCACCCCCTGCAGTGTTTGTGGCCAGGCCGCTAGGCTTCCGCATGCCGAGTTTGGTGCCAATCGGTCCAGGCGTTCCAGCGGGGCATGGCAGACATTTTGTTTCGCACCCCTTCTTGCCCCCCACATTGAGGGGGGGCTGAACCTGGACTCCAACAGCGTCGGGAGCATCGCCACTCATCTCGGCGACCCCGGAAACCCCCAGGGGTGCTAGGGGGGCCCGACCCCCGCAGTGTTTGTGGCCAGGCCGCTAGGCTTCCGCATGCCAAGTTTGGCGCCAATCGGTCCAGGAGTTCCAGCAGGGCATGGCGGATGTTGTGTTTTGCACCCCTTCTGGCCCCCCCCCCCGGCGAGGGGGGGGCTGAACCCAGACTCCAATGGCATCGGGAGCATCACCGCTCATCTCGGCGACCCCGGAAACTGTGGATTTGACGTCGATATTGGCCGTTTTTGACCGTTTTCATGCGGGGACCCCCGCGTACCCCCACCCCTGGGGGCGCTAGGGGCCCCCGCCCCCC
>JAJKFI010000014.1:1738538-1764079 GCA_029204185.1 Lerista edwardsae
GGGGGGGCAGGCTCAAGGGGTCCAAACCCCACCGGGTGCATCGGTACCTGTTGACATGAGGAAGTGGGGAGACCCAGCCGGTTCAAGCAGGTAGAGTCAGCCTCAGCCCAATCACAGGGAAAGGGGGTTGCTTCATCCTTGGTCCTTTACCTGGGGAGTAGGAGGCTGTTACTCCACAACCAACCTCCTGCTCTGCCTTCCCATCCACAACTGCCCTCATCACCGCCTGCTTGCTGCTTTTATGGCTAGATCCCGCCCCTTCCTCTCCTCCTGAGACAGGCCTAGCTGCCCAGAAAGGCGGGGGGGGGGTTGCAGGATCACTCCCGGCCCTACCCTCCATCCCCAGGGTTTTGGCCTGGCTTGTCCTGGCCAGTCCTCCTCTTGTTTTCTCTGAGGGCCTTGCCTGGTGGGAGGCTGGAGGCTGCTGCTGTTCCTCGTCTGTGGAGGCGACCCTTGGATCCAGGTAAAGCCAGGGTCTGGGGGGACCCGGTCAATGAGTAAGTAGCCATTGATAAACTTGTCCTCCATGAATTTGTCTCAGTCCCTATTCAAGTCACTTAAGCTAGTGGCCATCACCACATCTTGTGGCAAATTCAATGATGCTCTAAACCAGGACTGTCAAACTCATTTCATGTAGTGGGTGGGATAACATTAATGGTACCTACTGAGGGTTGGAAGTGATATCATTAAGCAGGAAGTGGCATCATTAAGCAGATGATAAGAAGAATTAAGCACTTTGTTTTCACGTAGAAACTCATTAGCTGCAAGTGACAGAAAATGCACAAATTTTGTTCATAATTTCAAGGTATGAAAGAGACACCCAATTATGACACTCAGAGAACCCAATTATCATAGGGGCCAAATAAATTGCTTCTGGGGTCTACAGCCTGTCCAGCCTGCAGGCCTTAAGTTTGACAACCCTGCAACATATATTGCATCATCTACAGTAAGCTAGATGCAAGTTCTAGGTTGTATCCTGTTATTGTTTGGGTACCATGAATGTCCTCCGTATGTTCTGTCTGTATGTGTAATGGTAGCCAGATGACAAAATATGTCACACCTAGCAGTTAGGGATGGTGTCCTTCTCCAATTCACTATTCTTATTGGTTAAACTGGGAATAACTGGAAGAAAGTAGTCCTTTGGTGCTACTGCTCAAAACCAGAAAACCCAGAGAGAAAGAGGCTGCCCTGGGAAAGTCTCCCAAGCTAACAGACAGCCTTAAGTTCTAGGAGGTTCTCCTTTAAAGATACCGAGTTGTGGAACATGATGGTTTGAGAGAAAGGTCAAATCTTTCTCCTGAGTGAACTTAGGAGGTAAAATAGTAAAAATAGAGGGCTTGTTAAAAGCCAGGAAAATCCAAACAGTGGAAGGAAAAATGCAAAGGATAAAAGTGAAACACTGATCAATTAGGAGACCAACAAAAAGGGAGATTGGCAAAGGTTGGCAGGAATGTTTCAAGGCTGACAGAAAACAAGCACAAATCCTGCTGTAACTAACAATCCCTACCCTAATTGGGTAACTAACAATCCCTACCCTAATTTTTCAGGGTCCTGCGACCAATCCCATGAAGCAGCAACTACTTCCAATCTCAGACCTGGGTAACTCACCCAGCTGTGCCCCCTCTTTATATAACCAGTAGTCATTAACAGTTCTATGTCTGGGAGATTGGTAATTTGGGGTTCATCTGCATTTTTGAATACTCTGCTCTTGAAAATCAAGTGGACTTCATGATCCAATGAGCTGGTTCAAATTCAAGTTACTTTGTTTACCAATCAAGATGGAAGATGAAAATGTTAAAATAAAAGGAAGTACCTCAAGTTAATAGCTACACATCAGGACGTCTCATCAGCCTTCATCAGATACTGAGACCTCTCACTAGCTTCTGGAGAGTTTAAAGGTGCAAAAATAGGGAAAAATCTGGGATTTCCACCATAATAAACACATCTTCAGGCATACCTACATAGTTTGCAGTAAAATTATTTTTGCACACAATCTTTCCTGAAAAACAAAATTCTCAGTGAATTAAAATATTCTCAGATAATTCAGAAAATTTAGAATATCCTCTCAGAATACAGATATTCTCAGGTAATTCAGAATTGATTGCTCAAACATTTGTTGTGTTTTCCAAGATGCCGGGGCAAAGTTTGTGATGAAGATTTTAAGTGTTTTTAAACAGTTTTAATATAAAACAGTATTCGTGTTTTGATGGAAAAACATAGTTGTATCAAATGATCATTCTTCTTCAGAACAGTAGATAACAGTGTTATAAGAGTCATGTTTTATTTGCCAAGTACAATGTAGCAGACTTACTCACCTTTTCTCAGGTCTCTTGGGTATCGTCAAGAATTCCATATTGGACCTTCGCAGTGTGTATGATGTGTAGCTGTGAAAAATCATCTGCAATTTTGTGGCGTAAGTTGCATTTTATTGCCCATTTTGTATACAGCCATGAGGTAACACCTAATAAGGGCAAAGTGCAAATGTGTGCGTAGAATTTATACGAGCCCATATTCTCCCTCCAATAAGCTTTCACCGGATGTAAGGAGCAAATTGGAACACTTTCCAAATACCGTTGGACTCGAAAGAATCCCAGAAGGGACCATTTCAATGATTGGTTTCTGCCGCCCATAGAAGCTGGTGGGGGGAGCATATTTTTAATGCTTTACTCCCATACATGGCCATTACTATGGGAGAGTTTCAGCTACGCAGGTCTGATTGCTAGATTTAGCCGTGTCCTGTGAGAGCTGCAAAACCCTGGCTGCTGTATGAAATGGCGCCCTTTGTCAAGCAAGCCGGTAATGCTCCTTTCCTTTGAAGAAAGTTGATCTGCATATTGCCTTGATTTAAGATATGCTGTTGGAGCAGAATATAGAAACATGGAGTCACAGCAAGTACAAACTCAAGAAATCTGTTCCCAGTTTAGCGGTGATGGGGTTGTGCTACCACTAGAGATAAACCACATTCTCAGGAGCGGTCAATTTCAGCATGCAAAAAGAGTTTCAGAGAGTCTGAAATGCTAACCAAGGTATCCAAACTCCTCAATTCACTCCCCCCCCTTGATTACTTCATTCCTGACCTCTTCTACTTTTGTTTATTTGTTTATTTATTTATTTATTTGAAGAATTTATACCCTGCCTTTCCCATGCCGAAGCAAATGCCCAAGGCGGCTTACATGAGCAGGCTAGTCTAAACCACCATTTTTTTAATGGTTTTTTTTTTTTTTTTTACAAACATACAGTATTCTTGTGATCCACCAATCCTCAGGCCCAGATGTAGCCTTCATAGTGTGGTTCTCTCCTTTGGCTTCATGCCATCAAGCCTCAACAGGCAATCACAAGTCAAGCCTGGACAGGTCCTCAAGGTCGTATTCCTTTCTTTGCCGGCTGGCCTTCTCACACACTCCGCCGCAACTCTCACTTGCAGTGAGTAATCAGCTCCACAGCGACTCTATTCTGCCACCATAGGTACTGTAGCTTGTCACAGCCTGGCATCTGTCTCCCAACCAAAAACAAAACACAGATTATCCTGCTTAGCTTCAGGCAGTGCCAGCAGCTCAACCATCAGTCCACACCTCCTGCCTGCTTTCATCACCTGCTGTGGCGCAATCCAGCGACGGGATCTACAAACAACCTGGGGGAACGCTGGGCGGGACTTACGCGGGGCTTCCGCGTGATTGGCTGCCCGTCTGCAGCGTTCTGCAGCTGTCCTGGCCTGGGGGGGCTGCCCCCGGTTAGCGCGCCCCACCGCTGCTAGCCCAGGCACCCGGCGCGACCCTCACCCATCCTCCGCAGCGAGCAGAAGGCCCCCCCTTGAGGCCAGGGCAGCTGCGGATCGCCGCGGACGGGCTGCCAATCACCCGGATGTCCCGCCTACGTCCCGCCCAGCGTTCCCCCAGGTCGTTTGTAGATCCCGTTGCTGGCGCAATCCTTTTTAAAGATTTAAGGATTTGAAAAGTTCTTTTTTACTGGTGATACGATCCAGCCAATCGGGTCTTATGTATCCAGCATAGCCAATTATATACAGCAACATGACCATGTAATCAAATCAAATCAGTAGAAGTGCAATGTTTCCTGCTCTCACTCTGGACGGATAGATTCACCTCATTTTTCATTCTCCCTTAACACAGAGCAAAACCCTGCTTTGAGGCTGGGCCAGCACAAGTCCCTTTTGAACTTCCCTGTGGAGGAAAGGTGGATCGGGCAGGGTAAGGCAAGGGGAGGGTGGGACAGACCAGCCTGGGGAGAGGATGGGAACAGGGATCCTAACCCCTGTTCCTGGCCTGGTTGGCCTTACATGGGCCGCTCGGGTCTGTGCTAGTGATTTTGCTGATGCAGATCCAAATAGCCCTGTTGGGACTGCTGGGTTGCGACATGGGATAAGGGGAATACATTCCCCTTACTCTGACCTGCACCGCATGCAGCCCCAAGCCCATGCTGGATATGGGGCAGTCCAGCTGGCCTCCCTATTTCAGCACGGGTTAGATTGGGATGCCCACAAAACAAGACACACGTTGCAGAGTGAAAGGTTGTTTGCAAGATGCAACCTTCGTTTGGACTCATCCCATGGTCCTGATATTAAAGTTAGATTCTGAACTCCTTGTGAGGTTACAAATTGTCCACCTAATTTCTGTACTTTCATGACATGCAATATCTTTGTCAAATGGAAGACAAATATAGCCATGTCTTTTGTGGCGAGCCGCTTCTGGGGTCTGCCACCCCATCATGCCTCGTGCATCAAGTTCGACCCAGAAGCGGCTTGCCACGAAGACTCCGGGGGCCTGTAGTTGAGGTCTTTGCTATCGTCCCAGGCAGAATGGAAGAAGCCATTCACTCAGGGGAAGGGCAGGATAGACCGGCGCCCACAGGTCACAGTTTGGTAACCCCTGTTGTTTCTCAGACTGTGAGTCACAACCCACGTTTTGGTGGGTCACAAAAAGTTTTTGAAACATTAAAAAAAACTTTGCAAGCACCCTTCCTCAATTTGCAGTCTTACTCTAAAGTAAATGTGTATAGATGGCAGGCTTAGTATCAGTGGTGTCATTCAAATGATTTAGGAACAGGAACTCACTTTTGATTGGCACTTGTCGGGAACCCGGAACCAGCCACGGAGCCCGTTAGGATCCAGAACGCGCGTTCTGGTCCGTTCCCCCTGAATGACATCACTGCTTAGTATGTTTATGGTACATCATTATTTTACGAACCATTTCATCATGCTACAAATTACTCTGTGGCTTGGGGTTCATTGTTTTACTGATTATTTACACTGAATAGTTTTAGACCAGCAAGGTGGCTGATAATTTATTCTAACCTAACAGAGGATACAGCATGCTGAAAAGCTCACCTAAAAATAGAAGACTCTCTTTAAAGAACACTTGTTACTAATACTTTTTTCTCATTCTAATAGCACATTATCACTATGTTCGTAGGTAGCTGGTGTGCTTGTGCTTCAAATCTGTATTTGCTATTTTCTTGAGCTCCAAGATTTAGATCTTATATGCTAGATTTAGAACTCCGTCCGATGGTTTTCCCCCTCGCTGATGAAGCTGTGCCAAAATGGCTACTGCTGCATCCTAGGAATGGAGGGGGGGCAGTTATAGAGGCCCCTTCTGGATAAGGGAACAATATTTCCCAGGGTTGGGGGAGCCTCAGCAGTGCAGAGTCCACATGAATCCATACCACAGGATTGGGTTTTGGAAGGGGGTTAAGATTCCGCAGCCACCTTTGTCACCGCATATTTCCCCTTCCTAGACTTGATTTGCCCATTTCTTGCCCTCATTGTTGCTTCATTCCACCCTTCCTTACCCCTGTTCTAGGGACTGGCACTGGGCCAGCACCAGGGGTTAGCCCATACCGCCAGTGGTGGAAATGCCTTATGATACTGGCACAGGCCATAAGGGCTTATCACTAGCACTAGATTCCTTAGGATTGGGCCCTACATTTTACTGAACACAATGGGCTTACTTCTGAGTAAAATAAAGCACAATATGATAGCCTTCTGCAAGTATCTGAAAAGCATGCAGAAGGGGAGAACTTGAGCTCTGGAGTTCTAGATGGTTGAACTACAAGGAAGGTTGAATGGTTGGACTACATGACAGCAGGTTGGCTAGACGTGAGGAAACATTTCTTAATTGTGAGCGCAATTTGGCACGGGAACAGTTTTACTAGTGCAGTTGTGGGCTCTCCCTAACTAGACATTTTCAGGCTGTAGTTGCCTGCACTGAGCAGGAGGTTGGACAACTATAAGAATTTTATGATTCTAGTTACGAAGAGGTGATTTGAGACAAATGGCATTGTCCTTTTATTGCCATTCTGAAAGGTATAAACCATGAATGTTTTTGGCAGGCAAAATAGTGGTGCAAAATTTAGGTGGCAATCCTATACAGTCTGACCTGGGAGTAGGTCCCATTGAACTCAATGTGACTTGCTTCTTAGTAGACACACGTAGGATTGGGCTGTTAGCTTATTACAAAACACTATTAGTTATATGCAAAAATACCTTTAATGAACTTTGTCCATAGTGAATGTTAGGGCGCAATCCTACATGCACCCTTGGGCCGATGCAATGTGCTTGCGTCAGCCCAACGTCACTAGTGCTCCGTCCCCAATATGGGCTGTGCAACATCCTTGGTTCTGTGCCTGCTATACAGGAAGCTATACAGGAAGCTGGAGCCTCCTCTTCATTTGCAAAGGTGCAAACGTGTCCTTATGCCAGGGAGCTCCCCAGTGCTCCAAAACTGTGCTGGATTTAGCGCAGGCCTGCTGGCCTCGCTATTACAGCGCAGCTTAGGATTGAGCTCTTAATTGCACATTTTATTTAACTTACAGTAGGACAGAACAGCAAAGTCGAGCCAATCATAACATTTTTTAGTACTTCTCTTTGAATTTCCCAAAACTAAATAAATGCATCATTCAGATGATGTGTCATTCCTGATTAGATGTTCTTGTTGCTTAAAAGATTATGGTAACTTAACTGGATGTGATGCAGCATCAGAATAATGTTCCATGTGCTGGAAAATTGAAAAGATATGCTATTCCAAATTAATGGAAAACAAGGAAAATATGGTGGCACTAAGCACAGAACATCATGTTGGAACCCACATTGATCAGAACCCATCAAGATATGTCTCTAAAATGGACTTCACTGAATACATTTTATTAAGGACCATAGATAAGACCAGGAATTGGAATACAACCATTTTACCACAAATCTACTCTGATGCATGATAGTTTCCTAACTGAGTGGCACAGATACCAGCCAGCATGGAATACAAGAGTTCACCCTTGTCTGTAGTTTGTCTGTATCGACTCTGTATGGGGCTTTGTGGTCCAGAAGAAGTAACTCCTACTGTTTGTTGCAAAGAGGCATGCATCTTAATTGTTGGGCAGACTACAACTAACCTAGGGCCCAATTCTAACTAAATCCCCTGCAGCAGATGCACCAACAGGGCAGATGCTGTATTCTGCCGGGGCAGTGGTTCTTACAGTCATGGAGATCTTGCCAAGGTAAGGGAATGAAAGTACCCTTACTCCGGGGCAAGCTCTTTTCCTGGCACAAGTCCAAGAAGAGGAAGGGAGATGGAAGGGGATAGGGAATGGGCTTAAGAATCCTGTGCACATTAGTGCTGCCTAGATCAGCCCCTCCTTCTCCCTTTTGGCCTTCTTTCTGTCTCCCTTCCTACCCAGAAATTCCCCCATACTCCTCCTCCTTGCTCTGTAGCCACTCTCTGCCCCTGCCCCTGCCCCTGCCCCTGGCTTTCCTTTGCTGCAGGAAGTAGACTGCAATGACAGAAGAATTTTGGCACTACCACATTTGTGGTTGTGGATTCAAAATGGCTGCTAGCAGAGCACACCCCACATTGCCGTTTGGCCATTTATGACGTTGGAACTATGTTCCACTCTTGTTAAAGACAGCCCAGCCCTAGTTAGAATTGAAAAGAACAGCTTGAAAAGAACAGGAAAAAAAATCTTGTAGAATCTAGCTTCAGTTCATACATAACAGGAGGCATTAAGGTTTGACTCTTTAACAGACTACTGATTCACAACAGTCGCATGTGTTTCCCCTCCCCTGCTCGTGTAGCACACCAAAAATGGGTGCACTCAATGGTGTCATTCAAATGATTTAGGAACAGGAACTCACTTTTGATTGGCACTTGTCAGGAACCCGGAACCAGCCACGGAGCCCGTTAGGATCCGGAACGCCCGTTCTGGTCCGTTCCCCCTGAATGACATCACTGGGTGCACTCTTACCCTCTTACTCCTCTGTAAGCCTCCCCCTCAGCAGTGGGTCTCCTTGAACCTGTGCTAGCAATTTCACTAGAAATTCAAGGAAAGAAAGGGGGCAGGAAAGCTGCTGCCGGAAGGGATAGGATCCGGTGCACACCATTGCCGATGAATCTACCTCTTTCTGCAGCCTCCTTGCCCTTGTTACATCCCCTACTCATCCAGGTTTGCACTGATCTGCCCTCCCCCCTGCCCTCCTGCTGACTTACTTGCGCCAGCAGGTGATGAGAGAGCTGATGGGACGTGCTGCCAGGGTGCCTTTTACGACTGACTCTGACGGCTTTATGGCAGTAAGCACCAGCGGAAAGAGCCGTTAGAATGTTGGCTGGCCCAGATAGGATTGGGCCATAGATGACATAAACCAGATCACAGCCAGTTTGCCATATTCATCAATATGAAAAGCCACCATCAGGAAACATACGCGCATGCCAAAAGCATAAGCCTGAATTCAAATACTGTACACTCAAAGGAGGATACCTCTTCAGAATGAGAATTTCTCATTCTCTCATGAAAGATGCCAAGTTTCCTTTTGATAGCCTACACTTTTCCAGCATAAAAATTCTCGCATGTTCTTTTATTGATTAAAACTTTAATTATATTAAAGCATATTATCCAGCTATATTAGCATTTTAAAGAGAATAGGGGCTTCCCCCATTTTGTTCATGAGCCCAAACCTGTGGAATTGTTTTGAAACAATTTCACACCAACAACGTTTTTGTGAACTGGGACTCTTGGTATGGAGTTTCAGTCTGAGGGGAATACAAATCCTTCATATACAAAGTATATAATGGAAAAGCTGTCAGATTCTTAACTACAGCAGAGCAAATGGCACAGCTATAATATGTAAAAAAAATTATTAAACTGCTATGTACACAGGGTGAAGGCTAGCTGACTTGACACTGAGTATAGAAAGGTAAATGATTGGAACTTTAATTACTTTGATCTGTCATGCCTTGTAGCTATATGTCAGCCGAGCCAACAAAATTGACATAGAACAAAGGCCGTGACTGTTTCAACAACTTAACTCATTTCTAGTGCTTGATTAATAAGTTTATTGAACTAAACATATGCTGAGAATTGAGAAAAAAAATATCCTGTGTGTTATGCAATCTCCAGCCACAGGGAATACACAAATTCTAGGCAATGCGCTTCAACAAGAACATTCTAGATCAAAATAATAAACAATGAGAGCCATCCTGTGCCAATGCTGTGTTAACTTTGGAAAGAAAATTATTTTTATATTAGCCATCATTGTCACAACTGCAGCCTGCCAGTTCGGCAAGGGGCTTGGGGAATGGCACATAAGCTTTCTCTCTTTCATTCTTGGAATAATCTTTTGAGGAAGGCTGAAAGACAATGACTGGACTAAAGTTACCCAGTTAGCTTTATGGCTGAGTGGAGTTTTGAAAATCCAAAACTTCCTGGTTCAAATCCCTCAGTAAAATCTAGTCTAAGTTGTATGTTTTGATGGAACAGTGCGAAATCAGTTGAAAGGGTGAAAACAGTCCAGTCTTCAATGTGTAGAGTCAGCACCAGAAAGTTTGACTTGGAGTGATGGCAGATTGCAAAGCAGTCATCAAACTACTCTTCTTTATCACGCCTAATTGACAGACAACATTTGGCGGCAGAAATATGTGTCCTTTCTACTATCTTCTAAATGGAGAGCTATCAGTATCCTTTAGTGCAGTGGTTCTCAAACATTTTAGACCGGGACCCACTTTTTAGAATAACGGATGTTGAGACCCACCGGAAGTGATGTCATTAACCTGAAAGTGATGTCATAGTCAGAAGTGCCATCATCAAGCAGAAAGCAGTGTGACGTAATCAAATGACAAGGTAAACTTGCATTCTTGAAGCAATTGCACAACCATGAAACAAGATTAGGACAAAATATTATGTAAAAGCACTGAACTAAAAACAATATTTTTTTTAACAAAAAACTCACTTAAAATGCAAGCAGTTAACATTAACAAAAGGAATTCCGAACCCCAGCGTATAGCTGGATGGCTCGCCCATTGGCTTGCTCCCCCCCCCAATGCCACGGGAGGCAGATGCTGCCCTGGTTGGGCATTTGGCCATGGGGAGCGTCACCAGGAACTCTCCTGGTGGCGAGGTGGCTTCCTGGGAGCCATTCCGCTTGGATCCCAAGGGAAGATGGATCATGCATGCTTCTGCTGCTGGACGCCTCCTTACCTGAGCTCAAGGACGTGGCTCTCCTGCCTGTGGCTTTGGTAAGGTCCATACCTGGTGGTGGTGAAGCTGTTCCCTGGATGGGATCCTAGCTCATGGATGCTGCACCGGTAGTAGAGTTCCATGGGGCTTGCCGCTCATTTGGAAATCCCTGTGTTGCTTTAAGGCATCTGGTGGCTGCGTTTGTAGCCGTGTTTGTTTTCCTTCCATGGTAAGTGCTAATGGCAGCTGAGCTGACCCCCTGCTTTCGAGTTGCCTGGGGAGGGCTCCTTGTTTGTAGCTCCCTGGGTTCCTTATGGAGCTGCTGCCACGTGGTCGCCGCCATTTCACAGCTCCTGGTACTTTGACTGCTGGGGAAACTCAGGCGCACGCACCTGGCTTTCCTGCTGCTGTGGCATGAGATCCCCTTCTTGCTGGGCAATCCTGCCTCATGGAGTGCTTGTGTGGGGGCTGGGCAGCACATGTGGAGGGGGATTTTTGGGCTGCACGTCCATTAGGAGCATGTCTGAGGTTGCCCTCCCCACAGCAGGAATGATGCTAGCAAGCTTTCCTTTTGCAGCTGCTGAGGTTTGTCTCCCCCCCCCTTGATCAGGACTGCAGCTTTTGTCTATCCAGAGCCTCCCCCTCGATGTAGCAAAACACACATGAGAGGGGAGGAGGGGGTTCTCCCTTGGGGAAGAAAGTACAGATATCCACGGCTGCCTAAGAAGCCCTCTCTTTAAGCACTTTTCTTATACCTTCTCTTTACTTTAAAGAGCTGCCGTTTGGTTCAGGCCTAGATTGATATGTAGCGGTGCGGACCTGGCCACAGTGACCCATGCCCTAGTGACATCTAGATTAGACTATTGCAATGCGCTCTACGTGGGGCTGCCTTTGAAGACGGTCCGGAAATTACAACTAGTACAGAACGCGGCTGCTCGGGTGGTTGCTGGGGCACAGCGGTTTGACTCTGTCAAGCCGTTGCTTCGGCGACTACACTGGCTGCCGGTTCTGTTCCGGGCCAAATTCAAAGTGCTGGTTTTGACCTTTAAAGCCCTTTACGGCTCGGGCCCAGGGTATTTGAGGGACCGCCTCCTCCCATATAACCCTACCCGTGCTCTGAGGTCATCTGGGGGGGGGCGGGCTTTTGACTGTGCCGCCACCAGGAGAGGTGAGAGGGGTGGCGGCCAGCAGGAGAGCCTTCTCAGCGGTGGCACCCCAACTTTGGAATACCCTCTCCTTAGAGTTAAGAACTGCTCCCTTGTTGGCGGTATTTCGGCGGGGACTGAAGACCTTTTTGTTTAAGCAGGCTTTTAGTTGCTGACAGGCTGGCTGGTCTTTGTATTCTTTTTATGATCCACGGGATGACCGTTGTATTTTTATATTGTATTTTTATATTGTTTTAATTTACTGTTTTTAATTGGATGTATTTTATTTCTGTTTTTAAATCTGTTTTTGTAATGCCGCCTTGAATGCCTTTTAGGCAGAAAGGCGGGGTAAAAATTTAATTAATAATAATAATAATAATAATAATAATAATAATAATAATAATAATATTAATAATAATAATAATAATAATAATAATAATAATAATAATGAATTTGGGCTGTGATTGTGTTGGTTAATTCTGCTGTGTGAGTGATTTAAGTGCTGAATTTCAGCCTTCCTGCTTGATTGTTCTCTGTATATTAAACTGCTGTTCAGATCAGCCTTAGATGTGTGTTCCCTCCTATAGTTTGAGTATGCTTGCTTCAGTAATAATTTGTTAATGTAAGTACTTTCAGGGTTGGCTCCCAATGAAGGGGTGTGTTTGGCTTGGCTTTGCCCTTCCCTTTTACTGCTGCCTTGGCTGTGTTTGTAGCCTCTCCCCCCCCCCCACAGCTCTCTTTAGTATTTTTTTCTTTCTTTTTCCTTACCCTGCTGAGTTATTCTTTATGGGTAACTTTTTGCTAGCTGTATTCCTCCTTTGGGATAATATAATGTGTAGAGCAATGGCTTAGAAAGCAAAAGGTTGTGAGTTCTAATTCCCAGGTTTAACATTATTATTATTATTATTATTATTATTATTATTATTATTATTATTAATTTATACCCCACCTTTCTGCCCCATGGGCACACAAGGTGGCTTACAACAATTAAAATACAATATTGACAATTAAACAGTAATTAAAAACAATTTTAAAATAATTAAAGAACTAAAACCAGCCCCGTGGATCCTAATATACGTAAAAAGAAAAGAAAGCCAGCCAGCCTGTCAACAGTTAAAAGCTTTTTAAAATAAAAAAAAGTCTTCAGCCCCCGCTGAAATATTATCAAAGAGGAATAGAAACAGTTCTCAATTCTAAGGGGAGGGTATTCCAAAGTTGGGGGGCCAGTCTATCTCTTATTCACATATTGATTTATTGCTTATGTAATTCCCCCCTTTTTTGATTTTGAGGAATTTCCCTTCTTTGCTTATTGCCTTTCTGCTGTAATGGGTTTTTTGGGGGGCCTGATGCTTCTTTGCCTTCTGGGATGATCTGCTATATAACTTAATTCAATGTAGTCGTATTGCCCTCTATCTAATGAATTTGCTGAATGAAATTATACATTGAATTGATAGCAGTTAATAATTGACTGCAATGCTAGGAGCTGAATTGATGAACCAGTTTTCTAAGTTTCTTTCTGATTCCAGGTATGAAGCAGGTGATTTCCATTCCCAGCTTTATGAGGCAATGGATTCTCCCTCACTGGAGATCTTCAAGCAGAGGCTCAACAGGCACCTCTGGAGATGCTATAGGAGGGGTTCCTGCTACAGGCAGCGGGTTGGACTAGATGGCCTTGTATTTCCTTCCAACTTTACAATTCTGGGTTAGGTTTCCCTGCCTTGAATAGTTGATTATTTAGTTTTATGAACTTAGATTCCTTAGCTTCTTGTCAGGTTAATCTGGCCTGATTTCACAGCCTAATTGCCACATTGTGTGGTAAAGGAGTTTCTGCCCCAATTTTGGTTGCGGTGCTATGCTGTTTGTGTTCCCAAGCTTGTGGCCTGATTTCCCTCCACGGCCTTAATAGCTGCTTGGCTGGCTAGGCTGGTTCCCCTGCATTCATGCTCCTGTTTTTTGTTCAGGTTGTTTCAAGAATCCAACCCGAGTGCTCATCCGCAGTCATTCTGTTGTTTTTTGGGCCTGCAAGAGGGCAGCGGAATGCAGCTTCGGGACTCAGCTGGGGTTAGGCAGCAGTGCCAGGGTGCACTGGGCCGCCAGGCAAGGCATGCAGTGGGGACAGCTGCTCCCCGCAGTCTCAGAATGTTTAAGACAAATCCGCCACCCCCCCCCCAGTAACAGTGATTCATTTGGGCGAAAATGACCTGACCCTGAGGACTGGGCTGTCCTTAGGGAGACAAGCCTGTAACGACATTAGTGTTTTGCGAGAACAGATTCTGGGTTTGGTAGTGGTTTGGTCCAAGCTGTTACAGGGCAGGGTCTGGAGGAGGGCGGCCTCCATGCCGCGTATCGAGTGTGCCCGGAGAAAAGTAAATTGGGAAGTAGGTGTAATCTCGTGCGCAGACTGGCGGCCTGGTCATTCAGCACCCTGCAATCGTGCGTTCTTCTCCTTCTCTGTTTGGGGATGATGGGGTCCACTTGTCGAAGGATGGAGCAGATATTTTCCTTGGGCAACTGCAGCGGAGCCGTCATGGCCTTATGTTCCCTGGTGGGAGGGGTGGGTGTCAAGCTCTAGGCTGACCCCCCCCCCTTTGGCAGGTTTAGCGCAGGCACGAAGGCTGGAAGGAGGCTTTTGGTGTGCATCCGAAGGTCAGCTAAGGCACTGAGTTACCCTTTGGCAGGCCACAGTTGCTGACTGGCACATGGGGCTGTCAGGGAATCTCTTAGCCTCAAGCCTTGGCCCACCCCAGGTGCTCTCCAGCCAGGGCAGGCGCGCAGGTTTGCTGCCTCCACCCCTGCGGGGGTTGAACCATGGAGGGTCACACCCCAAGGCGCTGGCCTGGAGTCAGGATGTTTTGCCCGCCAGGGGGCTGGCCGGCGGCTGGACCCCCACCTTCAGTTAAGGCCTTGCCCATCTATCTTGCTTTGATTAATTGCTGCTGGTCCCCAGCAACTCTTCCTTGTAATTTGTTGCAATAAAGTGGCCCGTTCATCCATATGCATCTGTCTCTTGTGGCTTCACTGGGGGGGGGGGGAAGCACAGCTAATATAGCAAGAGTAAGGTCTGCAGTTTCCAGGATTGTTGCTCCCAGCTTTCCACGACCCACCTGACATCAGGTTGCAACCCACCAAGTGGGTCCCAACCCACAGTTTGAATAACACTGCTTTAGTGGTTCCATGAGATAGCACACTACCTTTGTTGGATAGAAGCAAAAGTAATTTTGGCAAGGCTTATTCTCAACATAGGTACAAAAAAAATTCCTCAAATCTTGATCAGTAGAATTTGAGAAACCCACGCATCTGTAAGTATATATTATCTGCCTGACCATTTGTGCCAGCACCTAAAACCAGCCCAAGGACTGACATAGCAGCAGTCATGCTGCTTTCTCTGGAGACAAAAGATCTCCAGCACATCTGCACTGTGCAACAGACATTTTGTGCACATGCCTCCTTATACTTCACCCTATGGAGCCATTTGACCCAGGACCCAGAAATTGTGGAACAATGGGATGCTCTCTCATTGTAATAAGGAGTTCCTGGGCAGGAGTAGGAAGGGCAAGGGAGATGCTAGAAATAAAAATACTTAAACCATCTGTAAGCTTCAGAAGTTGTAGGCAAAAAAATGGGGGTCTTCTCTGTCCCCACATCCCTTCCATCTCTCCAGATGTGATTGAGGAAGTTTCACCTGTTGAATGTGTGCCTGGATTTCATCCCAGTGTTGAGTAGGCAAACCCAAACAAGGTGCATAGAGCCTAATTTGTAAAGCAAATGTCATATGGGACAGTGCACAAAATTTTTACTGCTCACATAGTAAGTAAGAAGTTAAGCGGGCCACCTGAACTTCCAATTTCCCCTGCTTTTTGGGATAACTGCAAGCAGTTTAATTCTCATCATAAAGTGTACGTTCTTTCATATTTTAATATTTTGCAGCAAGAAGCAGAAAATGAGTTTTTGTTTTCACAGATAAGTGCTAGATACGATAATAAAACGGCTACTTCCTATCTGTAGTTTTTCTTGTGTTGTTTACTATTAGCTGTAGTGACAAGAATTAGTACTGTGAAGGGGTGAATGGCCTGGGTCCAAACACCTACTTAGGCATCTCCAAGGACATGCATGAGCTCAGCTGGATTTGTATGTATTTGTTCCTTTTTTTCCCCTTGAAATATGTTCTTGAAAGTTCCCTCCACTTTGACAGCAATTTGCTATGGTGCATAGGGGCAAGGGAGCTGCTGTTCAACTAACACAAGCCCAGAACAACCTTGTGTGGGTGTAGCTGCTTTCAGGATCCCTTCTATTATGGTTGCTGACATTATTGTATTCTGCAATGAGCAATACAAAATACTCCCTAACCATCTTAATACAAGACTATACCACTTTTAGGTTTTCATAGAATTCTATAACTGGACTATCTACATTTCATTTATGAGAGAACTGAAACTACCTTGTCTGTGTTAGGAGAGCTGGGAGAATTAATCAGACCCACACACAGCAAAGCTGAGTTTTGTTAAGGACTCTATTGCAACAATGAAAGAACTGCAGCCATTGTTATATAGGCAGAATACAGAGGCAGAGTATAGGAATATATCGGCAGAGTATAGAAAAATAAACTAATGAGCGGTCTAGTCAAAGCTGGAGAGAGCAACCCACTAGCAACAAGAGAGGGCACATTTTCTCCTACGGGTGGGGATTAATATACATATCATACACACTAAAGGATGGAAGGAAGGGACTACACACCTCACATTTTTAGCCAATGAGCTATACCAGCTCTCAAAAATATTATTCTCCTTCTATGGAAAATGGGCAAATGAGTTTGCTTTCCTGTTCAAGACCCAACTTACCATCTAGAAGTATTTGCTGATAATGCCTTGAGTTTTTGATTTTTCTTGTAACACATGGTCTGATTTTCATATGTCATTTATGAAACCTTTATGTTCTGCATGTATCTGTGGGAGACATTTTTGCCAGTTAATGGAATCGGAAGAAAGCTGACATTTATGGATGGGAACAAAATGATTTCCAAAGCATGATCCGAGGGTTAATGAGTGCCTATATGGGAGATAGCCTGGAAATAGTAGTGTTCCTTGATGGGTCAGGGCACTAAGCTATGCAAAGCACCTTGCCTTGCTGTGTAAACTGCTCCTCTCCTTGCTTTCATAGCCATTCCAGGCTGTGAACACAGAGGTGTCTCCTCCTCATTGCTTCCACCACTAGAATGGCTGCAAAGTCACTATGGCCTGGAAATTCCACTACTTCTGCCTGGAAATTCCATGTACACTGTTTTCAGCTCCCTGACATAAGGAAGGTGGGATATAAATGTAAGAAAAAAGGCAGGCATCCAAACCTTGGATGGTCGTGCTACTCTTTTGGCAGGAGCACCTTCTGTCAATGGAAAGAGAGTTGTATTATGCAAGGGATCTTTAACAGTAGCTCTCCCTCTGCGGAGAATGATCTTTTAGCAACAACATTTCACTCCTTGAAAGGTTTGAGTGCCTCGCAATACTGATAACTAAAGCAACAGCTTGCAAAAACAAACAAATAAGGTTATTAATGCTACTGGCATCACATCCTTTGAAAGACAATATATGCATTAGTAGAATCTCTTGCTTAAAATCAGGATTCTTGGGCATTCTTTTTTTTTATTTAAAAGACCTTCCAGTCCATGTGTCAATGCCACTCTTTATGCATTTTTGCCATGTCTCCTAAGCCTTTATTCCCTCAAGTTTGCTCATTTAAGAAATAGAATTCACAAATTGATTGTTCTGAGGAGGGGCAGGCGGTTATATCTACATTCTGTTTAACATTTTTTCATCCCTGCAAATGAAGAACTTACCATAGCAATAGCTCAGCTTATTGTGTTGGGCAAAAAAAAAAAAAAAGTATGCTAAGGGCACCCTTTGCATGAAATGCTTTCCATATGCAATAGGGAAGTTTCTACAATTGAGTGCTGCACTGTAGTAGTAGTTAGGGCTTTATTACTTACTTCTAATTTGTATTGATGGCCTAAAAAAGTAGCATGCTTTGCAGTTCTATGAAAGAAAAGATTATAAATGGAGATTAATTATAATTTTGCTAGCTCAGTACTTGTAAAACTAAAGCAATTTATATTCTTTCTCTTAATGATCTCTATTCCTGATTGCAGTAATGTAATCTAATTGTGATTATGATAGTATCTGAATCATGTGGGCCTCTATGTGATTGGAACTACTCTTTGCATTAAAAAGTAATTTTGGAGTAATGATGAAAAGTTACTGTGGAAAATTGGCAAGTAATATATTTTACTCTGTATCTTAAGTTTCTGCTTTCATTTTTGATTATATCTTATAGCAAGGATAAGCATGATATTATATCAAGGATTTATTACATCAAAGACTTGCCAATGATAATTATGAGTATCAAGGATAAGCATGATATTATTGGAATAACATAGATATGGTTAAGGCACAAAATCGACAAAGCTTTTAAGATACTTGGCTAGGTTTTAACAAAAGCGAAAATGAGAAGAGGAAGAAGTGTTCTCTATTCCCAATGGAGAAGAGGCTATACACTGAAGGGAACCAATAATATTCTAGTAGAATAGAGTTCTAGCAGAACCCTCAGGGAAATGCTGCTTGCACCCCACAATTAACCTAGCACAGTGGTTCTCAAACCTTTTAGCACCAGGACCCACTTTTTTAGAATGACAATCTGTCTAGGACCCACCAGAAGGGATATCATGGCTAAAAGTGCCATCATTGTGACAGCAGAGCCCGCTGCTTTCCTAAGAATGTAGCAATCAGCTGGGCTATTTCTCAGCCATTTTTCAATAATAAAGTAAGTCAGGAAGGGGAACAAGCCTATTTATAACCTCGAAACAAGCAAAACAACCACACAGTCCTCCCACTTTCTAGCATTCCACCTTCCCATATTTTCAACATGGCTGCTCTAGGTGCATTGCGACCAGTGGTGTCATCCTGGCAGAACAGCCCAGTGGACGGTTCTGTGGATGGGCCCAGGCCGCGCTGCCTCTCCCGAGGATGGGCGAGCTGCTCCTGGGCCCGCCCGCCCTCCCTCCCTCGCGTCCCAAATCACTCTGAAATGGAGCGATTCGAGGCGCAGTGAGGTGCAGGGAGGCGTGGCTGTCCTCCGCCATAGGGGCGGAGGGCTGTCAATCATCCGGGCATTCCGGTTCCTGGCGCGCCCGGATGACATCTCTGATTGCGACCCACCTGAAATTGGCTCGTGATCCACTGGTGGGTACCAACCCACAGTTTGGGAACCACTGACCTAGAGGCAAAAATGATGTGGAGGAATTGGCATTTGATTTGTGAATCCACAAATCAAATGCCAATTCCTCCACATCCAGTAGCACAGTGTTTCTCTACGTTTGTCCCTAGCCATATCATTTTTGCACAGGCCACCTATTGCAAATACCAGTGGAAGTAATCACCAATCACTTCTGGATTGGGAGGCCAGACACAAAATGACAAACAATGGTAAAAGGCTCAGGCGGACCGGAGAGCTTTTTTGAGCATGTGAAAAACACACGCTGGAGCTTCGCATGCTGAGCTGAGACTCCGACTGCTGCTTGCATTGCTATTCTCCAAGTGGTAGGGGTCAGGAGATCCCTCTTGAACCACTTGTCACTAGCTCAGGTACCACTGAGTACCATTGGTTGAGAAATACTGCACTAGCAGGTAATTTCATGAGTTGCAAGTTAAAGCACTATCCTCGCCTATCTAAAAGTGGCTCAGATACTGATATGATCACTGCCACACTCTGTTGTAGAGAAAAGTATCTGTAGATGAATTAACGTTGGAGTTGGGTCAAGTATCAGCAGTGGCGCTTGCACTAAAGTCATGAAATTCAATCTACATATAACTCTAACAATGAAACAATCAGGTTTAATTTGATTCCTCAGATTAATTCCACAAATTAATCTGTGAAACCCCTTGCCACAAGATGTAGTGACTGTTTATGACCTAGATGCCTTTAAAAGGGGATTGGACAGATTTATGGAGAAAAAGTTCATCACAGGTTACAAGCCACAATGACTATTTGCAACTTCTGGGTTTTGGATAGAACCCATCTCTGAGAGCACAATCTTAACCTGGAGTTAGGCTGGCACAATTAGGCCAGCAAAGTTTGGCCTGAATAAGGGCCACTATAAACTGCATTAGGACCACTCTCTGAGTAAGGGAGAATGGCGCACATTAGTGTGCTGGCCTCTACAGAGGTGGATCTAAGGGGGGGCAAATCTGTAAGTTTTGCAAGAAGCCTTACCTTGCAGTGGAAAACACTCCTCTCCTGCACTGTTCTAGCCAATCCTCACAGGGAACAGTAACATCTTGGCGTTGCTTACTGGCTACAGCAGCAAGGGAGAGGAGGGATTTACATGACAGGGTAAGGCTTCTTGCAAAACTTACAGATTCCCCCCCCCCTTAGATCCGCCTCTGGGCCTCTATGACTCTAAGAGTCATCCACACATACTTTATGATGTCCCTTATGCTGGCAAAACTTTGCTGGCCTAACTGCCAGCCAGGATATGGGTATCTTGTTGTCTTGAGTGCTCCTTGAAGCATATGGGAGTCACTGTGAGAAACGGGAGGTGGGCTGATCTAGCAGGACTTCTTTATGTTTTTCCCACTAGCACATTTTTTAAAAACTCAATTGGTACCTTCAACTATTAGATCATCATCCCCTGTTATGTTTACCATCTCAATTAAATGTTTATCCAAATTATATTAAATAAATCAAACAATGCCCCAAAATATGCATCTTGCCTACCCCTAGCTGGCCTTTTGGTCACCCTCCCATAACACCATTGGCCTGGCTGTAGTGTAGCGGGGATAAGATTGGGCTCAAAAACAAAGGAAAACATTTCCAGAACTTTGATAAAACCCAAAAGACCAATGCCAGCTATGAAGTGGTAGATAATGGCAAGAGAAAGGGTGGAAGATTGGTTCTGATAGTGACAGATCTTCATTCAAAAGAGCTATGAAGAGAGTAGGGTTGTTGTACAAAATTGAAAAGAGCTCTGTGACTTCTGTGAACATTCAGCAGCGTAATTTATAGTAGAAGGAGAATCTCAAAGCAGTTTGGAACTTTGATCAAGAGAGTTTGTAATTACAGGTATTGATATTTTAGCTATATTAAAATCAAAGAGGAAGAAAAGAAAACTGAGATTGTAAAATCGCCTTATGCACTGATCAGATTATTTGGAAACAGTCATGGACTAAAAGTGCAAGGATTTTGAATAAAGTGTTTGAACGTGGTAAGGGGTCTGCTGTACATCGGGAGCGGGGGCAATATTTGTCCTGAAATAGTTGTTACAGAATAGAAAATGGAGCTGTTCATTTATTTTATTTTTTTAAAAAAAGCCAAATTCAAGGAAGGCCAAAGTGAGCACAGGAATTTAATCAGCCTTCTGTTTAATATAATGTTAATTTGGCAAAAAACAAAAAAACATCCCAATGGGTTGTATTTACAGTACTGATGGAGATATATTTTAGCTTTGTTCTAATTAAGCATAAAGGATTCACTTAATCATGTGGGAAGTAGGTTTGCACTTGTCAGATATTCCATAGCATGTAAATTCAATGCAGTAGGGGGAGTGCGACTGCAGTGGCAGGCTGACATCCCCAACCTATTCCGCATATTGACACTGTATGTAGAAAGATAAAATGCACATGAATGGTTCACAGTAGGCTATCTCTACATATTCTCGTACCCTGCACATACAAGGTGATGGCAAGTGCAGTACAGGGCTCATCAATGCATGGGACACAGGGCAGGGCTTATCACTGCAGTTCTGCTCTCTCTCTCTCTCTCTCTCTCTCTCTCTCTCTCTCTCTCTCTGCATGTCAAAAGAACACTAGAGGATGATTGAGCAGCAGATGTAAACAGTGCTTTTTTTGTTTTAAAAAAAAGGTGCAGGAACTCACTTTTGATTGGCACTTGTGTTGGGATCCACCCACCGGAAGTGATGTCATAACTGGAAGTGGTTGTTGCTGCTTTAAAAAAATGAGGTTGTTGCTGTTTTTTGTTTTTTGTTTTTTTTAAAAAAGACGCTCCTGCATGGAGATCGGGGCTGGGGGGGACAGAATGACAGTGAGAATGAGGTTGTTGCTGCTTAAAAAAAAAAAAAACAGCAGCAGAGTATCACCACAATGGGGGGGGGAAGACACGTGCTTTCCGTGGTTTGCCTCTTCACTGCCGCTCTGCTTTGCTCGCAGCACCAGTCCAACGCCTCGCGCTCTGCCACTCCTCGTTGCAACCACGTGCTCTAAACTGCAGGCGCAGAGCAGTCTGGGGCGCATTTTGCCGGCCAAAGTGAAAGTCACCCCGTGCTCTGCGGAGCATGCAGAGCCCAAAGCCAGAGCCCCCCCCCCAAAAAAAACCCGGTGCATGCAGACTCCATCCCTTTTTGCACTGGGACGGAGTCTGCACTTAAAATCCCAGATGCCAGTCAGTTTAAGTGTGGCGCTGCGGGGGACTGCATAAAAAAGGTGACGGAACGCCGTTCCTGTGCGTTCTATTAGAAAAAAAGCCCTGGGTGTAAAGCATATACTCTCTTTGTGTGGTGATTGCCAACTGAAAGCTGTCACAATAAGCTAGTTCAAAGGCCAACTTAGAGAGGAAGTGTATACTCTTAAATGTTAAAAAATTTTTGTTAACAAAAGTGTTTTGAAAACGTTAGTTGTGATCTGCAATATTTGTCCCAACCACAGTCTCTCTGCCTCAACCTGCCCCACAAACATTCCCTTACCTTGAAGAGACCTCTGTGACTGCCCCTCCCCAACTGCAGGATGCAGCACATGCCCCATTGGCACAGTTATGTCAGTGTTGGAAAGCTGGTTAGGATTGTGATCCCAGGCTGTTTGGTCACCTGCCACCACCACCACCATAATATGCAGTGTATGCTTGGTTAACAGCGCTGCATGCTATGGGATATTGGAGGATGGGATTGGACCCAGCCAACCTTTTGTCAACTTGGTGAACTTTTTGTCAACATTATAAATGCAGCAGAAAAAGGTGCTATGCATGCTACTTTACACTTTTTATTGCTATAAAATAATCCTGGATTTATTTATTTTTTAAATCCCCCAAAGTGGATTTGTCAGTTATCCCAAAGTACATTCAGTTTTGTCTGTGGTTGCTTGGATGCCCTATGTACAAGTTCACTCCGCAGGCAGGGGGAATTACATGTTCGAATCCTCCCTCCTATCACAACACCCTACTCATTAAAAAACAAAAGCCTAATAAGGCTTGGGTTCTAGTACCACCTTCTTCCTGATAGGTTATAGTTAAGTTAGAGATTTTTGCTGTGTGGGTGGACAGGGGAATCCAAGCATGTAATCCCCCATCTGCTGTCTGAAATGAGACTGACTCTGCCCTCTTCGCATCGGAGATGGCTTCTGATTGAAGCTGCTGACAGTCCCAAAGAGATGTCTGGAAGGGGTGGAGCAAGGGAAAGACACTGGCCAAATATGGATTGTGTCTCTTCCTCCACCCGCTCTCTCCGCCTGTACTCAGCCCAGCATTTCATGCAGAGTGTCAGATTCCCTGTCTGATGGCAGGAGAATCAGGGCCCAGTCCTATCCAACTTTCCAGCCCTGATGAAGCCATGCCAACAAGTACGCTGTATCTGGGGTGGGGGCAGTCATGGAGGCCCCCTCAAGGTAAGGGAACATTTGCTCCCTTACCTCAGGGCTGCATTGCAGCTGCATTAGTGCTGGAAAGTTGGAAAGGGTTGGGCCCTCAATATCCGAGTTCTGGCTCCATGTTTCTTTGGAGTGCTGTCTTTATGCTGCTAGAGAGTAAAAAAAAAATGCCAACCTTTCTGGAGTTTGTCATTTTTTGGTGGCTATTCATAACGTTCGGTGAGCTTGAGGCAACACGTAGCAACACAAAGAGTACAAGATGTATTCTTAGATGAGCGTTGTGTTTTCACACTGTCCATTGGGCTTCCATTCGAGCCATGTTTGTGCGACTGCACCAAAAAACGATGTTTTTGGAAACCTGAGTTTGTGGGATTCAGCAGGATAAACAGTCTCACCACGGAAGCCACCGCCATGTGGATTTTCTTCCTGAAATGCTTCCTCAAATGCTTCGAAAAAGAGGAGGCTGGGCAGGCAAAATTCTATTGTCAAAGGCCAGTTTCTTAGCAACGACACCCTCTCAATGTGTCACAAGTCTGGGGCCCTTTGCCCTCTTAGAGGAAGTTCCTTAGGTGTCTTTTACACATTGAGTGCTTTGTGATAGGTTAAGGCCTGCTGGCTGTCAACTCGGTCCCTTAAGGGAACTTGACAGATCTTTAAAAAAAAAATCAATTTTAAGCTCACATGCCCCAGTGGGTGCCAAAGCCACTTCAGAGAGCCTGAAAGATGGCTGAGTCGACAGGATTTGACTTCCAGAGGTAGAAAGGTGACAAACTCTATCATGAGAAAGGGGCAGCTTTGGGCCTCAGAGGCCTAACCTGCTCCCAGGATCTGGGGCCTAGCGTTGTATTGAACCTATTTATCTCTTTCATGGGCCCAAGGTACCACGGGGAAAGAAAAGTTGTTCAGAAAATGCTGGCAGAATTCAGGGGTGTAAATGATGAATTACTTTTCATCAGCTGAAAGGAAACATACTCCGGAACAATACTGAAAGGGAGCAGGAGCATCTGACCTCCTGCTTCAGAGCAGCCAATATCTTCATTCAAGAAGACAACCATGAAATTACACAGAAAATGGGATTGTCATGAACAGCCCCTTGAAATCTCAGTATACAGTCATTACGGCATGGGAAAAAGCCTTCATCCACACATCATAACTTGTAACAGACAGGGTGGCAGGGGGCGGGGGTGAGGGGTGAGAAATAGCAACAAAACCAGGCCTCGGAGTTCCCAGTAAGAATGTGGAATATATTTGTTGATTCTAACTTTACCTTGTTAGTCTCCCAAATCATTACAGAGAGACATAACAATGTACGGACTTTGCAGGGAAATGTGATTATTTTTATAGGAGCGGCTCTGCAAATTAAGGAGGAAAGAGAAGGACGGAAAGTAAACGGAATCCTTCCAATATTAGTGTATCTTCATGTTCTAATTTAGAAGGGGGAAAATTACCAATCGGTGTCAGCCTTTTTTTCAGCTGCAAATTGACAATATGAGGTACAATTGAATGCGCTGCCCCCAAACTTCATTATAGTCTGGGAAATTTCAGATTTGCATTTCTCTATATTCGTTTATAAACTTGTTTAAATTAAGGCCGGAACTGAATTCGTGCCACAGCATCTGTTGTTATATTGTCTGAGCACGGGGGCACCTTTGCAGGTGAATTTTTTGGTGTTTGTTTTCTTTCTCTATGGGGTCCTGCGCGAATACTCCACATCTGAAATCCCAGGTGTAAAGAGATGTTACTTGGTTCTGATGAATGGGTAAAAGCAGTTCCATTTGATTCAATTTCCTCCCCAGCTGGTTCCCTTTCTGTCCACTCTAGTACTTGACTTGCCTTTCCCCCTTTTTGCTCCCTTATAGAGTCTCTACTCTTTGCTCTTTCTTTCTTTTTTGCTATTTTAGGTCTGTACTCTATTTTATCCCCATAACTTACAGCCTGTAACAATCAGAGTAAACACTGTTCACTTATTTAAAAACACCTGTAGAGCAGAGAGAAGAGTGTGTGTGCGTGTGCGTGTGCGTGTGTGCGTATGGTGGTGTCCCTACAGGGAGGGGGGGCAGAGCTCTAATTTTTGCAAGGAGCCTTACCCTGTCATGTAAATCCCTCCTTTCCCTTGCCGCTGCAGCTAGTAAGCAACGCCAAGACATTTCTTTTCCCAGTGAGGATTGGCTAAAACATGTGGGGGAAGGAGCGATTTCCACGGCAAGGTAAGGCTCCTTGCAAAACTTAGAGCTCCATCCCCCTGTAGGGATGTGCTCTCTCTCTCTCTCTCTCTCTCTCTCTCTCTCTCTCTCTCTCTCTCTCT
>JAJKFI010000014.1:1768072-1789854 GCA_029204185.1 Lerista edwardsae
GAGAGAGAGAGAGAGAGAGAGAGAGAGAGAGAGAGAGAGAGAGAGAGAGTGCTCCAATAACTATTACATTTTCAAAACTTTTTTCTTCAGTCTTCTCACCATTACTCTATAATGTATTATATATACCTAAGCCTGCTACAATCTGGAGCAGAGTAATTTTCAGCTCATCTTCTCTCCAGTTTGACTAATCCTGTAGCTTCCATATACAATTTAGTCTAAATCATTTCCACACTTGTGCTATATTGTTCCCTAAGTCTAAGTACTGGTGGAAGGTTTACTTGCAGCTATATCGACTCCAAGACTTCTATTCTGAGTTTATTCCTCTCTCTTGGTCCAGCAAAATGTGCCTTTCACTTCTTTTTCCCTATACTACATTATTTCCTTATAAAGGAGGCCAGAAGAAGAAATTCTTTATTAACTCAAGAAGAAAACATAAAAGCATAGAGGATGTTGATGGGACTTGTACTCAGCTCACCACTCAGAATGGTGCCTACAGGAAGAAAGATAATCAGAGAGTCATAGAGTTGGAAGGTACCTACAGGTACCTACAAGGGCATCTAGTCCAACCCCCTGCCTGTGGCAGGAAATCCTCCCAGAGCATCTCCAGCAAATTGGGCCCTGGAAGGGGTTTATGATACAGTGCATGCTGGCACTAGTGATCCTGCCCCCCTCCTGGGCTCGACCTGACCTCCCCATCACCGCTCCATTCAACTCCCTCTCCACCCTATCCCTGCCCATGTGCCGGACTTACCTGCTCCAGCAGGCCTCTGTATCTCTGCTGGTATCTACAGGAAAGATCCTGCCTTCCTGTTGGCACGCCTGGCCTTGTGTGGTTGCGAAGTGTTTATGGTGCTATTGTGACAGCGCACTCTGGTGGAATATGTTTCACTGGCACAGGCCCTTAATTAGATTGGACCGTACCTAGTGAATGGGCTGGAATTCAAAATCCTGGACCTCAGCTTGAGGGGTTTTTAACTACTGATAAAAGGCAGATCCTCAGTATTTTTTGTCTTGTTTTAGTTTTCAGGCCAAGTATACTACTTTCAGAAATGTGACAAAATAGTTCCTGGGGAAAAAAATCCCTTAAAGTTAATCATGCTTTAAGTCTACTCACTGCCTCTCAGCTTAGTGAGCATAAGTGCACCAAATTGCTTAGTGCAATTTTTCTCAGTTAGGGCTTTTTCGTCTTCATAGAGTGATCCCAACCAGTCAGAGATCACATAGTGAATAATGTGATGTCATAGTGCTACATAGACATTACTGTGACAATGTCATGGAGGATAATAAAGCCAAATCTATTAGCTTATGTCTAAACTATCTCTGTTCCCCTACATTGTATTGGGGCCACAGCCAATGTTTAATATATCCTGGCATACTATTCATAGTCAGCTTTGCATTTCAGTCTTTGGCTTCTTGTACACTATTATTAGATGTTGTTTAACATAATAAAAATGTAAATAATGGGGAAAATCCAAATATCAAAGCTTTTGCATACAACACTCCAGTAAATAAAGATATTTAAGTGTCAGTACTACTGGAACATGGTGGCGCAGCGAGTTAATCCGCTGTTGCTGGGCTTTTGACCGCAAGGTTGGGAGTTCGAGACTGCATGACGGAGTGAGCTCCCATTGCTTGTCCCAGCTCCTGCCAACCTAGCAGTTCGAAAGCACCTAAAATGCAAGTAGATAAATAGGAACCACTTCGGTGGGAAGGTAACGGCGTTCTGTGGAGTCATGCCGGCCACATGATCACGGAAGCATGTCCTCGTACAAAAATGCCGGCTCTACAGGCTTTGAAATGGAGATGAGCACCGCCCCCTACAGTCGGTCATGACTAGACCATTCGGTCGTGGGGAAACCTTTACCTTTTTACTACTGTACTGTGGGTTGTGGGTTGAATGAATCGGATAGTCTGTACAGGAATCTAACCAACTGCAACAGGAATCTGAATCGGGATCTAACCAACTGCACAAATAGATTCAAAACAGTGTCACCAGAGTTGACAGACATCGTGGACAGGATCCAGTGAGTCCACTACAGAAACATCAGGCACATGCCCACATGTAAGTGACAGTCTTTGATTGGGCCCAAGTAATTTGCCATAGCTCCTGTGCCACACCATTCTGCAGGATCCCCCAAATTATAGAAATGATTTTTTAGAATGTACATATTGCTGGTGCAGGAGGCACAGGGTGGGAACCCCCCCACTGCACCAGCAGGACTCTGCCCAGTGATGTCATTCAGGGGGAATGGACCAGAACGGGCGTTCCGGATCCTAACGGCCTCCGTGGCTGGCTCCGGGTTCCCGACAAGTGCCAATCAAAAGTGAGTTCCTGTTCCTAAATCATTTGAATGACACCACTGACTCTGCCCTTGGGTCTCTCTCTGAGTCACAGCCAGTAAACCTCTCACAGTCTGATCCTAAGTTGCTGGGCTCCTATAGGGGCAGATGCACCAAATTGGCTACCGCTGCTTCCTGTGGGAGCCCCGGCACCACAGCGGCTGCTGGAGTCTTCTCAGGAGAAGGGGATATTCATTACATCCCCTCCAACGGAGGAAAACCGTGGGGCCCACAATGGGGCCACTCTAGTCTCTACCTGCTACTTTGCAGGTGGAGACTGAAGCAGCGCATGTTGGGCTTCCAAGCCCTACACGGAAGGTTGGAGATGCAGTGGCGAGTGCTGGCACTAGTCCCACCCCTCTCCCAGGGCTCTTCTTCCCTGCTTAGCCCCGCCTTCCCCCCGCCCTCCACATGCCCCCCCAAACCTGCGCCACTGGTCAGTGGTGACACGTACTGCCGTTTGGCAATGGGGTGTCAGCACCACTGGGGCTACCCAATGCCAGCGCTTCGTCCTCACTGAATACTGTACACATGTTTATGGCACGTTATGGCACATTTACGACACCTGGAGACGGTGTGGAGCAGCAGTGCCAGCAACACAGGATTGGCTCTCAACACATTCAAGGTATTTGGTATATACTGTATATTTGATACAGTTCCCTATATTTTAAAATTGTAGTAGCTTGTTTTAGAGCCTTTCATCAACTCCATTTAAAATCCCATGAAATCCTTGAATTTTAATGTAGGATTTCTGTCCTGATATTGTGGCTTATTTTGACTCTCTCAGACCAAAATATCTCACTTAAAATGCACTGTGTGTTATACCCAGGGAGATGTCCATTTTCTATTGGCATGTCTTAATTGAATAAAAATATTTCCTAGAGGGCAAAGGAAATCATCTTCGCTGTCTAATGTGAATCCTGTTTACTCTTCAACTCTGAACTCAGCAGGTTAAGTAATTGGGAGACAGAAAAGTTCCTATATTTCTATTTCCAGCTGGTGCCATACAAAAGACAGGAAGTTATCTCATTAATAGGGCACCAGCTTTATGCAAATTATCATTAACAGAAAGACTTCCCTTCATACTTTTTTAATAAATTACCTAATAAAGTCAGAATAAATGGCCATATTCAAGAGCCTTTGTTGTATTTTTAGCACAAGACTCTTTCTGTTGCTGCAAATATGACTAAATGTGCCTTGTTCAAAAGGGGTGTTTATGAAATAAGGCCACTCAAAAGCTTTTATTCCTTAACAGCCTTCAGTTACTTTTGTGCCACAAAAATTAACATAATTAGTCACAGAGAATAGATGACATAAGCAGCATGCCAGGCACAAAAGGGGAAACCAGTATCTAAGGAAGGTATTTGGAGAGATCAAAAATTTTCAAAGTACTCAATACTAGAAGGTCCTTTTTATTTGTGCACAGCCTTAAGATACTTTTTTTTTTAAAACACTGTGAAATTCACATAATGAGATGCAGCAGACAGATGACATTAGCGATGAGGCATTAGAAAGAGGTCAGTTTCCTCTGAAAGATAGGCACTGTTCCTGCTCGTCATTAATTTGCAGCTTCAAAGCAGCGAGCATATGATAGTCTGGCATGTTAAGCAAGTTGCAGTTATCTTTAAATAACCATTTTTTCCAGTTATTAGAAGCTAAAGTTTTTAAACTTCTGACTGAAAGCAAAATTAAAGCACGCAGCAGTGCAAAAAGACTGTGGAGAGATTAGAAAAAGAGGAAATCAAATATATTTTATAAATGAAGTTAGCTTTTCCCTAGGGGGAAAGAAAAAGCTGCCGTAACTTCAAGTGTGCGAGAATGTGGGGTTATGTACAGACCTCAAAAGACTTAAAGTCTGGCAAGTCAAATGAAAGGAGAAATTGCTATTTTTAGTTGCTGTCTTCTTTATTGATGAACATTTTCTGGGCTAAAGGGGCAAATCTGGTCTGCTTGGTGTAACTTGCCATCCAGACAGGAAGGGCATTGAGATTTGGGCATCAGAGTATTATTCTGGAAGGTACGAGCAAACCACGCAGGAGCTTTACGTGCAGTTTTTGGTGACATTTATATTCGTTATATATTCAGGCTTAGAAACAAAGAGGACCTTATGCTTTAAACATAAAATGAAGATCTTTCATCCCAGCAGAACATCAACAGGAAATATGCTCAATGATATTGGATGACTTCATACACTGGGAAAAGGCATTGAAATCCCAACAGGAAAAGCTAAGACCTTTGTGAAATGGCCAGTTTGCCCCAGCTAATGCCTTTGGTTTTAGAATTCTTTCATATTTCACTATTCCGTTCATACTTAACAATAAACCAACAATGAATGAAATCCTCAAAAGAACTGCCGGAGTTTTCATTCCAAGTTACTATTCAAAGAACCAGGAGCTAAAGAATATAAGGCTGGTGTTGAGACACCACTACTAAAAAGGTGTCCCTATGCCCATAACCATTGTAAGTTTCTGTGAAATCCAATGGACGCCACCTATTTGCATTACTTCCTTTTTTTTTTTAATGCGTATTTCAAAAACATATGCTTTCTGGCCAATATTAAGTAGGTGCTTCAGTTTTATATTACAAACAAGCAACTGTTCTGAAAATTAGCAACCTTGTTACAATGAATATACAATACGAAGAAAGTAAGGTTTACACATTTTGCAGAAATTGATGTGGAATCTGGCAAATATCTGGCAAATATTGCCATGAATCTGGCAAACGTTTGGTGCTCAAAATCAAACATTTGCAGTATAAAATTTAGGAGCAATGTGTTCCCACTCTCATTCAAAGCAGCCCCCTCCCCTGCTTTAGAGGACTGGAGCTATATTTCCACTCACACCAGCCCAAACTAGTATCATGTGGTTGCTGATGGCCTGTCATGTGATTGTATGACTATGATTCAGTAAGCTTCCTTTATCCTGTGTTGCCTATTTTTGTTTGGCACAGATTTGGCCCTTTCCAGCATTATGTCAGTAAGGACACTGGGGTCCAGCATTCTACATCACAAGGAGGCAAGTACAGCATCTGATAGACTGCTATAAGCATAAGGAGGATGGGGAACAGGGTTTCAGGGTCAGTGTTGGGGCTTATTTGGGCAGTAACTGGACTTAGCATCCCTAGTTAGACAATGCCTGAACAGCGCTATAGTCAGTTGTGTTTCTAGCTGTGCTCTCTGGGGGTTATTTGGACAGAAGCCTTGATCTGTCTCTGAGTTCATACCTGTTTTGTTGTCAGAATATTTCACATTCATGAAGAGCTGGTGGGGTACCTGATCCTGTTACCTTCAAAATAACCAGACATCAAATTGCTATTCCTCCCATCCCACTTCTACCACACTGTTGCAACAATCAGATGATTTGTTATATTGGTGCAACATGATATCGCTGAAATGGACTTGCAACCAATCACATTTGGAGCACAATCCTAACCTAGGCCAGCAAAGTTTGGCCAGCGCAAGGGCCATCGTAAAGCGTGTTTGGACCACTCTTGGCATCAGGGAGGATGGCGCATGGCTGTGCGCTGGCCTCTCTGACTCCGAGAGTGGTCCAAGCATATTTTATGGTGTCCCTTGTGCTGGCCTAACTGTGCTGGCCTAGTTCCAAGTTAGGATTGTGCTCTTATTTTATACTTTTCCCAGCAGACCATAGGTTTAGTTTTAGTTTTCTGTATTATGATCAGATTACTCTAATCTTGACTCTAATGTCTGATCATGAATATTAAAATATTTTGGAATCAAGATTTGGTTTTCCAATTTGGGATCTCATAATAATAAACTAGCTAAACAGATGTGAAATTTCACACCATGTTAGAAGTACAGATACAAACAAAGCCAAATGGAGTAGTGGTGAGTTCTACAGGATCCATTTCAACTAAATTAATCTAAAATTGAATAGCTCTGCATTTACTAACTGCAGGAATGGGCAGAAATTATGAATGGGTTACACTTGTTAAGGTCTAGTTCAGTTTAATTACAACATTCATTCGGAAGCAATATATAAATGCGCCTGCACACAGAATACCCTGCTACAGCACATCCATATAGATGTTAAATATGTATTCACCCAGCAATATAAAATACATACCCAGACTTGTTCATTATGCCTAAACTTTTGCTTTAATCACAAAGCTTTATACATTATTTTAAACACATTTTAACACATGTTAATAATATTCATGCCGTCACTTTGAAAAATCTGTGAGATGTGGTTAATGAAGAGAAACTGCAGTATAAATTGCATGTAAAATATGCAATCCACACCAGCATAAAAGACCACGCAATTTTTCATTAAATGTCTTTTAGCTTGTTGAGATTTATTCTCTATAGTTTATAAAGAGCATCATCAGGAACCACCTCTTAAAACAACTTTGTGTACACAAGGCAATCTTCTCAAGTTAATGAAACCTTTTTTTTTTTAAAAAAAAGGTCTCTCTTGCATTTTATGTTTTTCCATGTTTTATTGTTTTCAAAGAAACACTAACAATACACATTCATAAACTACATATACAACTACAATAATAAAAAAAGAAACAGCACAATTAAAAAAGCAAACAAGATAAAACCACCACCACCAATGGGCACAGAGATCCAGACCCCTTATTCGCTAATAAATTCTTTAAGATCTACTTAGCTTAAGTTCTCTTTTCTTGCCTCTTCTGTCATATATCTACTTGTACTCTACTGTAAATTGTACTATCTATCATAGAAGTGCAAATACATAAATATAATTCAAAATAATTTATCTCCCAATGCCCTAAAATTTCTCAATCTACAAATTTATTGTAAACCAAGCATAAAAAGGTTTCCATTGTTCAGTTTGTTACAGTTTCCTTTGTTGTTCCAATTCTATCTTGCATTTTAGAAATGAAATCCTAATGAACATGTGCTCAGAAATTTCTCTCTCTTTTTTGCTGTTGAGATTTTGCACACAGGGGAAAAAAAAACATTAAAATCACCCAGCATATTGTAGCTGGTAGCTGTAGTTTATTAAGGGTGCAATCCTAACCTGGAGTTAGGCTGGCACAGTTAGGCCAGCAAAGTTTGGCTGGCACAAGGGACACGGTAAAGTATCCTCCCTGACTCAGAGAGTGGTCCAAATGCGCTTTATGGTGGCCCTTGTGCCAGCCAAATTTTGCAGGCCTAACTCCAGATTAGGATTGCATCTAAATTATTATTATTTTAACATAGATAGCAGATTATAAAACAGGACAGATGAGTGGGACAATTTTGCAGACATGTGGCAGCAGAATTCTGCAGAAAAGGCTCAAGATAGCCCTCCAGTAAGCTGGTTTGTTGGTTAGTATATTATTTTTTCAGATCTCACCAAAGAAAGTTGGAAAGGGATTGCAACATATTCATCAGAAGCTGTAATAGTATCTGAAGCCAAGCAGTCTGCCACCAATATGGAAAATCTCAGCTTTATCGTCATCATCACCATCGCTAATAATAACATACAGTAGGCAAAAATGATATTTTCTTGCACTCGTCTCTATTATTGTAAATGTATGCATCTTTTCTTTAACACTGAAGTCTGAAACGTGGATACTTACAAGTGACATACAACAACTATACCACGGCTACTATAGTTTCCATTGCTTCTCTGCAAAGCTTTGTAAATACATGTAAAGCTTTTTCATTCTCCTTTCTCTCCACATTCATAGCATTGACAGCACTACTTGGAAGGAATCTGAGGAATCCGTCCAGTTTGCCCTGCATGTATATTTTTAAACTGCTGTACAGTTGCAAGCATAGCCACACACCCGAATTACACACATGCTAACAATTCCATTTCCCACAACACAGAGAAACACACTGCAAGAAAAAAAGACCACAAAGCAGAACAAAGGAAGGGAATGAGTAATGCTATTTTAAAACTTTACAACAGGCTCCTTTATATCGTAGATGAGGCTCTGAGGTGATCAAAATCATTCTTTTTCTTTTTTTATCCTGGACAGACAAAAAGCACTCTGCCTACATATGGTTAATCCCAAAGAAGAAAGTATTCAACTCACATTTAATCTCCTTTCTGTGTTTCCAGAGCCCTTTTGAAATAAAAGAGTATGTGTAAAAAATCCTCAAAAATGCTGTGGGCCCGGGGGATTCTACAGTTCTCAGATAATTCAGATATTTAGATGAATGAAATTTCTATTTAAATAAAGTTAAGCTGATGCTCAAATACAAGTATTTCAATAATGAGGTTTAGGGCTCAGTCCTAACCTGGAGTTAGGCCGGCACAGGCCAGCAAAGTTTAGCTGGCACAAGGAACACTGTAAAGAGTTTGGACCACTCTCAAAGTCAGAGAGGCCAGCACACAGATGTGTGCCATCCCCCCTGACTCTAAGAGTGGTCCAAATGTGCTTTACAGTGGCCCTTGTGTCAGCCAAACTTTGCTGGCCTAACTGCGCCGGCCTAACTCCAGGTAAGGATTGCACCCTCAGAAAGGGGTTTGTCACAAGTTTCAGGTTCTATGCTACTGATTTGCCACTAGCCTTTGTGTATACAAGCTTTATTCCCTCAATCTTTGCAGTTGATTCATTCCTTCCCATTATGGCCATAGGTGAATGTTCTCAGGAGTGTTGCCATTAAACCAAGCAAAGTCAAGAATCTTCTGTGCTTCAGATTTTTCCATTACACTGTACGTGTAAACCCATTAGCCTCGTGTAATGAAAATAGAAGCATGGCTACATTCAGAATCCCGTACGCTATGGAATCCACCAACACTTTAAAGGAGCAACTCTTGTTAACATGTAGCCAGTGGCGTAGCTAGGCCATTTTGCACCTGGGGCTACTTAATTTTTTTACAAAGCTGTTTATTTATTAGTTCACATTTTATACCTCCAAGGAGCTTCCTCCAAGGAGCTGTGCACTTCTTTGGTCATCACAACAACCCTGCACTGGAGGTGAGGCTGAGATAGTAATAGTCATGACAGGAAATGAATAATAATAATGGCCAGAAAATAAATGCAGTGAATATTCCCCCACAAGCAATGGATGAACGTCTGAATCCTCCCCTGCTATTGCTCCTCTGCACATAGTACTCAGTGACATACTGCACCTGCATCCGGAGGTTCAATGCAGCCAAACGATTGATAGACTATAGTCCACCATATTTAGACTCCACCTTAAAAGTCATCTAAGCCAGTGACCAACACCAGCCAAACTTCCCAGCAGTGGGTCCCCCAGGGTGCAATCCTAACCTGGATTTAGGCTGGCAGTTAGGCCAGCAAAGTTTGGCTGGCACAAGGACCACCTTAAAGCGCTTTTGGACCACTTGCTGAGTCAGGGAGGATGGCACACATCTGTGTGCTGACCTCTGACTTCAAGAGTGATTCAAACCTACTTTACGGTGGCCCTTGTGCCAGCCGAACTTTGCTGGCCTATCTGTGCCGGCTTAATTCCAGGTTAGGATTGCGCCCCCAGTGAGATAACAGAAGGTGTCACCCCAGTGGTGAAATTCAGCCAGTTCTCACCTATTCTGCAGAACCGGTTGCTAATTTTAGGTTGGGAGAGGGAAGAAAGGCAGCGGATGGCCCTGAAGGCCGCCCTGAAGGACATAGAACCAGTTGTTAATTTATTTGAATCCCACCACTGTGTCACCCCCATTTATATATCACCGGTATGTAGCATGACCATATTATTCCATAAACTCACAATTTTCAGAATCTGGGGTGTGACACCACCACCCTGAAGGTGGCACCTTGGGCACTGCATCACCCGCCCCATTGATAGCTATGCCACTGCATGTAGCTGCTCTGCTTGTAAATGGGGATTCTCTTCAGAATACTCATTGTGCATAAAGGGAAAGCAAGGTCCAAAAGCAAACCATTTGCCTATTTTCCCTGTCAATTTCCCACAGGTGATGTTCTATGGAAGGAGTACAGGGTAGTTCCTAATTTGAAATAATACCCAGAACCAACGTAAGAACATAAGAAGAGCACTGATGGATCAGGCCAAAGGCCCATCTAGTCCAGCTTCTTGTATCTCACAGTGGCCCACCAGATGCCTCAGGGAGCACACGAGACAACAAGATGCCTGCATCCTGTGGCCACGCCCTTGCACCTGGCATTCTGAAGTTCATGAATTAACATAACTGTGATTGAATGTTGGGGGTGAGCAGAGGAGAGCCTATTGTTTTGGAAGGTTGTGGAGGCCTTAGCTGGAGTTGTAAGCGAAGTTTGTAAATTTCATTAATGTCCACCATTCCCTGCTCCCCATAATTGGATCACTGCATAAAAATGAGGGAGTAAAATGTCAAAACAGACATTGTAACTAGGGCTGCACTTGATGTTCTAGAATTGTTTTGACTCAAAGAAAGGGCTGGGGAAAAGGGTTTCATGAAAGATTTCCCCTTCTCACTGCATTTGGCCCTTCTTTGCTGCCTGTTTACAGTCTTAATGGTGAGAGCAACCACATTCCCTCCCAAGTCTTGGTGTATCGTTCCCCGCCCTTTGTGGCAGAAAGAAGCAGGAAGTGTTGACCTCACTTTGATGTGGCTTTGGAGTGTCACCACCTGGCCAAGTCTGTATGGCTGCTAGGGATACCTATGAAACCAAATCAGGATGAGGACAGTGCGTTCTGCCCTCATTCTGGTAAATTGTGCCAGACTCTGGTGAGGAGTACAGTCACCACCACTACTCCCAGGAATACTGCCAAGAAGGCTGCCAATAAAAAAAGTAAAACTTTTGTTCAGCCTTAGGGCTCAGTCCAAACCAACTTTCTAGCACTGACACAACTGTGCCAATGGGCCACGTGCTGCATTCTACAATGGAGTCGTAGTCACGGAGGCCTCTTCACGGTAAGGGAATGTTTTTTCACTGACTTCTGAGCTGCATTGCCCTTATCCTGGTGCTGGAAGGTTGATTAGGATTGTTAGATGTTAGCAGCCTAAAAGCTAATCTTTCCATTAAAAGTCTTCGCTTATATTTGGGCTATACACGCACAATTTCTTGATTCATTTTAGATTCCCATAGTAAATGCCTGAGGGTGCAATCCTAACCTGGAGTTAGGCTGGCACAGTTAGGCCAGCAAAGTTTGGCCAGCACACCGTAAAGTATGTTTCAACCACTCTCGGAGTCAGAGAGGCCAGAACTCAAGATGTGCACCATCCTCCCTAACGCCAAGACATGCTTTAGTCCAAACATGCTTTACAGTGGCCTTTGTGACAGCCAAACTTTGCTGGCCTGCCAGCCTAACTCCAGGTTAGGATTGTGCCCTGAGTCTTACAAAGGAATGCATGACTTGTCTTAAATGTAGGCCTAAAGTAAACCAAAACCGATTCTTCATTTCTGTAGAAATATTCAAATTTGAATTCATGCTCAGTGAGAACTTTAGTTTTGTTTAGTTCACTTCAGCCAAGTTCCCTTCTCTTCCCTATTTCAACTACATTTGAAATGAACGCCTTGTTTCCACTACTATAGCATACTTCAGAAAATCTCCAAGCATCTCAATCACTTAACATTTCAGCCAATGTAAGCTGCCTGCAACCCGATTGTCAAATCCACATCAAGTCATATTTTCAACTTCTTAGGCTTATAAAAAGCACTGACTATACAAATATTGTCATTATGATGCAGCATCTAATCTTAGAAGTTCTACCTGGATGGGAAGCTACCTAGGAATCCCATGCACCTTCAGCTCCATCATGGAAGAAAGGTGAGTTATGCATGTAATAAATGTCAGGTTGAAGATGCTCACATTTCCTGTACTTCAGACATTTCAGGTTTGTTCAACCTATCAGAACCTGGCATTAATTCAAATTGGTTTTAGGCCCAATCCTATCCCCTCCCCAGCCAGTGTAACTAGGATAGCACCAACAGAGATTGCTTTACGGTAGTCATAGAGCAACCTCTGCCAGCATGCACAGCAGGCCCACGCAGAGGGTTAGAGGCAGGTGGGAGGTGGGGTTGAATAGGTCATGGAAGGCAGATCAGGGCCAGGAGAGGAGCATGATCAATGGCGGCGCACGCTGAATCCTAAGCCCCCTTCCCATGCCTGATCCACCTTCCCAGGCCAACGCGGACTTGTGCCAGTGATTGAGCAGTGCAGGTCTGAGTTGATCCATAGTAGCTGCTGAGGGTTACGTTGGAGCAAGGGGACAAATGTTCCTTTACCCTGAGGAGACCTACAGCAGCCACACACACACACACACTCACAATACAGTGGTAGCCACACTGCACCGCTGCAGCACTATGTGGGGATTTAGATAGGCAGTTTGTCTTTTATTGCCACATTACAAATGGCAAAATCATACAATGTACATTTCCCTTAGGGTGCGAACATGACCTGTGCTAGAACAGGCAGGCTGGCCGACCTGCGCTATATCCAATGCAGGTTAGGAGCAGACTGGAGCCTTCATGGGGCAAAGGCAGCGGCGGCATTCAGCCGGTACGCTGGGCGGGACTTACCTTTGAGCAGCGGAACGCGCCGTCACGCAACAGGGGGACTGCCGCTCAAAGGTAAGTCCCACCCAGTGTACCGGCTGAATGCCGCCGCTGGGCAAAGGCCTGTTTAGCGGTGCAAGTCTGAGCACACCACGCTGTCTGAATCAGGGCCATGTGGCTTGGGGACAAGGGGTTGGATGCGGCCTAATGGCTGCATCCAAACTCCACTCCTCGGCTGTCCTGTCCACCAGATCACCCTCTCCTGCCCCGTTCCACCATCTCCTCCTTCCCCCCAGGCCAGGAAAGTCCCTGAACTTGACCAGCACAGGGCGGCTTACCGGCTGCTCACTCTTGCGCAACTGTGTTGATGCAGCTGCCTGCATTGACAGAGTGCTCCTTGCCCTGGTGCGCACGTGCTTTACAGCACATGCACGACAGTGCTCGGCTGATGCAAGTGGCTTGTGTTGGTCGAAAGGGCGGGGGTGGATTGAGCTGCCAATCATTTTTTCTATGGTTAAACCTTGGCTTAGAATTTACACCTAGATATATTCCTTGATTCTGCTCAAAAAAAGCTTTTCCAAAGAAGAGCTGTGGCTGACACCCCAACTGACTGCTATTAATCTACATTCGAGCTTCCTTAACAAGGTTGTTGAAATTATTAAGTGACTTTAGCATAGCAAAAGACAGTGCTTTTGTTAGACTTCTAAGAACTCAACCACAGGCCGAACAAGGTCTCCAACAGCTGCACAACATTATTGATTCTTTCTTTGGAGCTTGACAAGCTTACATTTGAGATATGTCTCCAATTATTACTTTTTGAGGGCTGTAGTATGGCTCATACTATCATTTTATCCAGGCTAAGTGCTGGAGAAATGCTTCCAGGCTTGCAATTTACAAACCACCTTTCAACCTTTTTGTGATTTAAAACTGTAGATACAGGACAGCCTCCACAAACATCTCATAGCATGAACAACTGTATTTTTCTTTAGCACCTTTCTGCAAGTTTGAGACATGCCTATACTCAAACCTGTGATGGGAATTTATTCAATAATGATCTGCCAAGATGACTAGGGCAAAGATAAGCCTTGAATGAGTCAACAGGCATAATGTGCTAAAAGGGTGTCAGGGCAGGCACAGGACATACAAACAGGATAGAAAAAAACTATTCCTTGCTTATGCTACTGAATGAGCTTACAATCTTGCCTCCTAATTTTTTGCTGAATCATCTTCACCTTAACTGAGAAGTACCTATTTTACTGTGATGGATATGGAGAGAGCAAGCTGATTGGTCCTTGCAGAGAACAGCTCTCTGGTCTTTGTGTATTCTTCGATAAAGGACTATTCATTAAGACCTTACTGGTGTTCTGGTCAGACAATTGAACCAAGATGGGCATTTGTCCCCAACACCTGTTAGGCCAGAGGACAGCGGTGTCAGCTTCCAAACCAGAAGTCCAAACCAGACTTTAAAGGAGACATATGCCCTCCGAAAACAGCAGTTTTGTGTCTCCTCCTCTCCGATCTGTTAAAGTCTAGTAATACAAAATATGCATCCTGATGCCACCTTATTGGATGGTTCTCTGCTCTGACATGTGGCAGTCAATAAGATGGAGGAAAATTTCAACACAGTCCAGTTCTAACCAAGTTTCCAGCCCCAATGCAGCTGCAATGCAGCCCCCAAGTTATGGGAACAAGCATTCCCTTTCCTTGAGGAAGCCTCTGTGATTGTCCCCGCACAGCAGGATGCAGCTCTTGCTGTGTTGGCATGGCTGCACCAGCCTTGAAAAGTTGGATAGGATTGGGCTGAGAGTGATGTCATAATGTGTATTATGTGCAGCGATGGGATCTACAAACGACCTGAGGGAACGCTGGGCGGGACTTAGGCGGGACATCCGGGTGATTGGCAGCCCATCCACGGCGATCTGCAGCGGCCCAGCCTCAGGGGGGCTCCTGCTTGCTGCGGAGGATGGGTGAGGGTCGTGCTGGGTGCCTGGGCGAGCAGCGGTGGGGCGCGCTAACCGGGGGCAGCCCCCCCGAGACCAGGACAGCTGCAGAATGCTGCAGACGGGCAGCCAATCACACGGAAGCCCCGCGGAAGTCCCGCTCAGCATTCCCCCGGGTCATTTGTAGATCCCATCGCTGATTATGTGGCTAAAGTTTACCAAAGCAGAGATGTGTTGGGCCAGTGTTTTAGAACCAGTGTTGGATCTCCTGTAACAAATCATTGCAACCTAAGTCCTAATATAGCTGGTTTGTAAACAAATGGAGAGGATCTTTGGGAGAGGGGGCTGTTATGTAGAAAAAAAGCTAATTTGGTGACATCACATTGTGTGCTACAACTTATCTCGGGAGCACCTTGAAAAGGTTACAGTAACCTTGGCTTTCTGCAACCCCATTCTGGATCTCTCCTGCTTTATTTGTTTTCCTGCAGTTACATATGAAGACAATCCTGTTAGTTAATCCGAAGGGACCATAATTGTGGTCTTGGAATACGAACCCCAAGGTGTTGTGGTACGTTTCTGAACTGTATAGGGAAAGGAAATTGGAGAGAGAGGAACTGAAGATATTTTACTCCTATGAATAAATGCACAAATGCCGATTTATAGCCTGCATATGTGTTTTGTTTTTACTGATGGCTGTAACTAGACACACCTGTAAGCTGTGGCAAAAGGGAAGAATTAAAACTAAATGCAGAGAGACTGTAATAATAGGAGGCTGCAATCTGGAGTCTCTCCTGTAAAATCTTTTATTTCTTTTCCTGGAACACTTTCTGTCTTTTTGGAAATATGAATACGGTGATATGGCAGGATTGGATTTTTTTGTGTGTGCTAAAGATCCTTTTTTTTTTTTTTGCATTTCCAGTGGAAATGCTGAGGTACATTCTGAATTCGTAAGGTCAGTTAGTTTATAAATAATGATAGTTTATCCTTGCATTGTCAGAACCCCAGTTCCCACTGCTAGTTCAATAAACCAATTAATACCAATAAGTGCTGAGGAAGCAAATCTCCATTCATTTGTGTCTGGATCTGTTAACATGAGTTAAAAATCCCATCCCTCTCTAGGAGACTTGGACCTTCTCATAGGAAGGCCCTCTAATGAAAGGTAAATAAAGAATGCAGGCTGACATATGTTTGCCATTACTTCCTGTTCCTGAAGTCACACACTTTCCCCATTTCGGGATGATTAACGTTTGTTCTGTGGAAATCCTCGCAGTGGTTATTTTGTTTCATGCAGTGCACTGTGCCAAACCTGACTTGTCACAAGGCCTCCGCATTCTTTTTGTGGGGTTTCTTGGTTAATTGCTGCTCAGCTGACTTTCATTACAGGGTGACTTTTCCCTCTAGTCCTTACAGATAATGTTTCTGAGCCAATAGGCTGGGTCGAAGTGAGCTGTGTCAAAAACTCCCAATTTACCGGGAGCTGTGTTCATCTTAGGGCATGTTCTTCTCTGACCGGGCATATTTTCGTAACACACGTAAAATTCTCTACAAAATGAAAGGGAAGGTCTGTCAAGGGAATAGGTGGGGGTATAGTTGACCTCATTCTCAAAGCAATGAATCGGTGCTGTTCACGGTTTGGGAGATCAACATTTTTGATAAAGCAATGTCATAAAACATCCCCCTGAACTTTCTCTGCTTTTGGCGGTGTCATTGGAGATTTCACATACACTGGCAGTAAAAACCTTCAAAGATTTCTATCTCCGAGCAGCCAAGAAGTGTGGTAATAAGGTAAGGGTTGAAACACATTGTTGGCATAAGACATTCTGTGCTCACACCAGATTTATAATGTGCCCAGTTTCGTAAGAATTGGCACTATTGATCTCTCCTCTTTTTTTTCTCCAGTGCTGTGATAATATACTGTTGAAGATGAAACTGCCAAATCTTACACCTGAGAAATAAGACACACTTTGCTTGATGACAGAAAACTCCAAATTAAACTTTCAATGTGACTACAGTGCAACTGCTTTGCATTCTTTTGGAATCTATAGTCACACAGGACTGAAGTATAAAATCTTGCTTCTCCAGAATATTGTAAAAGTTTATTAACCCCCACAGGCATCCCTGTGTGCTTGCATTTGGAGGAATTAGAGTGTAAAGATTTACAGAGGTGGAGTTCAAAGGAATGTAGCAGTGTCTGATATTTCATTGGCAGCACATGGAGGTGGGTAACGATGTGCGCTTGGATCAGGAAAGCTTTTAAAGGCGTTTTAATTATTTTATACACATATGATTCTTACTTTTTGTGCTGTCTTCCATTGTTAACCAACACAGCATGTTCAGTAGTACAGGCATCCAAAAGACCTGTTTTCTGAAGGTCAGGTATCTTCTAGGGTTTGTACAAATTTGGAGGTTGCCTTTTGGGTCATTCAGTGTCAAATTATCACACTAAGGGCTCAATCCTAACCTGGAGTTAGGCCGGCACAGTTAGGCCAGCAACGTTTGGCCTGCACAAGGGCCAACATAAAGCATGCTTGGACCACTCTTGGGGTCAGAGGGCCCAGCAAACAGACAGGTGCCATCATCCCTGACTTTGAGAGTGGGCCAACCGCTTTACGGTGGCCCTTTTGCTGGTCTAACTGTGCCAGCCTAACTCCAGATTAGGATTGTGCGCCAAAAAATTTTCTCTCTCTCATTCTTAGATTTTGATGAAATTTGTCATACTGAAAGATCCTGTATAGTGATTGAAGAAATTGATTTTTAAAAAACATTTTTAAATTCACAGAGAAAAAAATATACTCAAGTCTAAATTTTCAAAATGTTATCCAAAAAATAAAAAATAAAAATGGCATGCTAGTGATACTTTAACTAGCTATACATCAGACTCCTAAACCTGACCTAAACCTAAATGGGTCAGAACCAAATAGACTGAAAAATGTAATACACTTGGAAACAATGTTCATAAAAACTGTAAAAGAATTATGTTGTAGATAAAAAAATTAAATTCAAGTTGAAAATTAAATTAAATTTGGTGATCACTTAAACATGAGCCATAAATAATCATATTTTGAAGAAGCACTTTTTTTTTTGCTTTCCACGTTATAGTTGCATAATTTCAGATACACACTACACAACCCGACTTTGCCAATGAGTCACATCAATATTTATTTTACTTATTAACTGAGGGAATAGTTCTCTTTTGTTTTAGTCAAGTTTCTTTTTCTGCCAGGTAAATACTTATAAACAAAAAGTGGCGCTCACATATCTCTATGGAGGCAAATTCACCTGAGAAGTGGAAAATGCTATTAAGTTAATCTACCTTAAGTAGATTTTCTCTGCTCTGAACAGGTAAGCATTAAATCATTTTTTTCCACATTTAATGCTTGAGGTTTCTTCTCAGGACTCTGAATAGAAGCATTTTTTTTTTTTTGCCAAAAAGAAAAGAAAAGATTATATTTAAGTCCATTCTCATTCAGTTTAGTCATTCTGTTTCATAGGCCCAAAGGAAATGCTCTGTAAGGGTATCTTTTCATGACACCAGGGGATACTGGGACCAGTGATTATTGGCATTTTTCTTAGCTCTTCAAATTATGTCATTTTAAAAAGTTCTTCTTTAATTCTTATCTTTGTATTTTTATTTTTAATTTGGCACAGGATGATAGTCCTGGATCTGGAGGCAGTGCGTAGCCATTGTAACAAGTAGCCATTGATAGACCTATTCACCATGAATTTGTCCAATCCTATTTAAAAACCATCCAAGAAAGGGCCGTCACCAACTCTAAATTCCACAGCGGGGCACCCCAATCCTAAAGGAGCAGGGGTAGCAAAATGGCTACCATTGCATTGTATGGGTCCCGCTGAAGCCATAGGAAGCTCCTTGGAGGGACGGGACATTCTTCCCCTTCCTCCAGGTAAGGGCACAAGCCTGCTTATGGGTCTCCTCAACGTCGGATATTTTACCACCCCACCCTTAGTCCTCCCCTTCCCCCGCCCAGTTCTGCCCTCCTCACCCACCTGGAAAATGCATACTACTGGCAGCAGTGTTCCTTACAGCCCGCTGGTTCCGCATGGGCTCTTCCTGGAAGGCTGGCGGTGGAAGTGTCTTATGGAAGTGTCAGATGCTGCAAGCAGATTGCCAGCACTGGTGACTATAGGATAGGGGCCTAAGAGCCCAATCCTAAACCCTGTTGTGCTAACTGTACATGCGAACCACCGGTGCTGGGTGCCTCAAGTGTGCCATAAAGCAAATTCGTGGCACTGGGTGAGGAGGGAGCACTGGCACTGAGACAGTGTCAGTTGATGCTGGGCCCAGTGCTGCTCTGAGGATGCCGCAGAGCCAACAGCAGTAAATAGCTTCTCTGCTTGGCGGTGTGGCTTTTGGGGGCAGGAGGGAGGCAGGGAGGGGCAGAACTGGGAGGGAGGAGGGGAAGATTGGGTCTGGGGGGTGGGTGGCGACACCATATCATATCCTCCCTCCCAGGTCAGGCAGCTTTTCATGGGCCTTCTCGAGTCTGCGGCCACTCAAAATTGAGCACAGAGCTGAGGAGACCCATTGCCGCCGGCTGCAAGCAGAGGTCAGCCTGCATCCTATTCCAAGTCATCTGATCCAGTCATGCTTCCATGAGCCACTCTGCAGTTCTTGAATAGCATAATGAAATTATTCCACTCGCTGCCAAAAAACTCAGGGCCCAATCCTATCCAACTTTCTAGCACCGATGCAGCCACAATGAAGCCCTGAGGTAAGGATATAAACATGCCCTTCCCTTGAGAAGGCCTTTATGACTATCCCTCACAACCACAGTATGCAGTGCATGCCCTGTTGGCACAGCTACACTGGTGCTGGGAAGTTGATTAGGATTTGGCCCTTTGTGGCACAAAACCCAGCAGAATCCACATCTCTCTGTTTTTCTTCTGCCTCTGTGTTGTCCCTTTTCTCTGTCTCTTTTCTCTCCCAATCCTAGTGCAGAAGCCATGTTCTTTTCTTAGCAATTGTGAAGGCAACCCGAGATTTTCCTCTGTTTTCTAAAAATGCAGTCAGAAAGATGGGAGGACTCTGCTTGACTAACTGAAGAACTTTGAACACTACCCAACCTTTCAGCCATACATCTTTGTTCAGTAAAATGTTGCCTCTGCGAGACTGTATTTTGTCTTTTTCTTGTTATTAGAAACAGGCTGAATTCACAATAATTCAGGTAGCTGCAAACTTTGGCTGTCCTTTAATTCATAACCACTTACCCCTGCATACACTTCCTGTTCTCTGCAACTTGTCAACTGGGAAAGTCATTATCTGAATGGATAGCCTCACATCTGTCAGCTGGGAAAGCAATTATCTCAATTGATAGCAGTTGTTTTAGTTGAAAATAGGCAGGTATGTCTCTTTAAATGTCCCCGAATGTTGTCATTTCATTATATAGTCAGTCGACATTACTGTGTTGTAAACATGACAAAGCTAAACAACTACAAAGTGTTACTGCTTTTGAGAAATGGTGAAGTAAAACTGAATTCAGAATGGATCCTGTAAAAAGCTGAAGTGTATCATCTTTTATTACAAGAATCATGAGTTTCTCAAAAATGCTTGAGCACAGCAAATGAATAATTCTCTTGTACAGAGAATGTTTGTAGCTTGCTTAATGCTGTTGTCACCTTGCCTTTCTCCTTTGCATCAAACAAACAGTCAGTGGGTTATACCTAAATCCCATCTTCCACTTACAAGAACATAAGAAGAGCCTTGCTGGATCAGGCCAAGGACCCATCTAGTCCAGCTTCCTACATCTCAGTGGCCCACCAGATGCCTCAGGGAGCACACAAGACAACCAGATACTTGTATCTCACTGCCATTCTCCTGCATCTGGCATTCTGAGGTAGCCTATTGCACCACCCCTGAGGAAGACATCAGACTGGGGTTGGGGTTTATTAAGCACAAGGGACCAGTTTTTAAGTCATGAAACCTACTGAACACCCATCCTTCCCTCACCAGTCTGGGGAAGGTTTCACTTAGGCCTGTGGTTCCCAAACTGTGCAGTACAACATCCTGAAGCATTGTGAGGCACCCCCTGAGGAGCCGCAGACTGTGGGCCAGCCAGCAGCGAGACAGCATGGGACACTGCAGATGTGGCTCAGCTCAGCCAGCTGAGATTTTGTGCATGATTTTGTGCAGATTTAGTTGAAAATAGGCAGGTATGTCTCTTTAAATGACCCCGAATGTTGTCATTTCATTATATAATCAGTTGACATTACTGTGTTGTAAAAGATTTAGTCGAGAGGGTTAATGCCTCCGTTTGACTGTGCCGCCACCAGGAGAGGTGAGAGGGGTGGCGGCCAGCAGGAGAGCCTTCTCGGCGGTGGCACCCCAACTTTGGAATACCCTCCCCTTAGAGCTAAGAACTGCTCCCTCGTTGGCGGTATTTCGGCGGGGACTGAAGACCTTCTTGTTTAAACAGGCTTTTAGTTGCTGACAGGCTGGCTGGTCTTGTATTTCTTGTATTTTTTATTTTTTTTGTACTCGATCCAGGGGATAACAGTTGTATTTGTATATTGTATTTTTATATTGTTTTTAATCACTGTTTTTAAATTATGATGTTTTTATTCTGTTTTTTAATTGTTTTTGTATTGCCGCCTTGAATGCCTTTTTAGGCAGAAAGGCGGGGTAAAAATCTTTAAAATAAATAAATAAATAAATTTGCCTGAAGAGCTGAAGAGCTGAAGGTCGCCTGTTCGGGACAGCCAGAAGTCTCTGTGAGTGGCAGACCTTGTTAATTGCGACTGATTAACAGCTGAGCTGTCTTTGGCTGCCTTGTGTGTGGGGGAGTTGTGCTGAAGTTCAGCCGCTTCTCTGGTGGGAGCAGGGAAGCCATTTATCAGCCAGCAAGAAGACAAACGGGTGGCCAGAAAGAAGGACTAAATCAAGAAAGATCCATCTGTATGTGTGTAGTTCTTGAAAGATAGAACATTTCTGTAAAAATTGTAAAAACCTTCGGGTTTCTGAATAAAGTCTGCCCATGTAAACCGCCTTGAGTTATAGTCATTAGAGAAATCTGGTGACCTAAGAAAGGCGGTATATAAATACAAGTATTATTATTATTATTATTATTATTATTATTATTATTATTATTATTATTATTATTATTA
>JAJKFI010000014.1:1790895-1802177 GCA_029204185.1 Lerista edwardsae
ATCATCATCATCATCATCATCATCATCATCATCATCATCATCATCATAATACATTTATTTATATACCACCTTTCTTAATATCACTAGATTTCTCTAATGATTGAACTCAAGGCGGTTTACATAGGCAGACTTTCTCACAAACCCGAAGGTTTTTACAATTTACAGAATGTTCTATCTTCCAAGAACAACACTCCTACAGATCTTTCTTTCTGGATTTAGCCTTCTTTCTTTAGCCACCCGTCTGTCGTCTGCTGGCTGATGAGGCTTCCCTGCTGCCACCAGAGATGCAGCTGATTTCAGCACACTCCTCCTCCCACGAGGCAGCTGAAACTCAGCTTGTAATCAGCCGCAGTTTCCAAGGTCTGCTGCTCGCAGAGACTTCCGGCAGTCCCGAGCTCACGACCTTGAGATCTTCAGGTGTTATCTTCAGGCAAACGGAGGCATTAACCCTCTCGGCTAAATCTTCTGCCCATCAGGCAGATGCAAATCTTTTCTTCATGCCGCCACTTGCAGCTGCATTGGACTCTCACCTTCCTGCTTCCCAGTTCCTGTTCGCTTTCCTGGCTGAGCGCTACCAATGATACATAGCTGGAAAAGCAAACAGGATATGGGCCACAGTTCTCATTTGGCCCGGCTGTGGGTGGCACAACAAAGGAGGTATACGCTGCTGCTGCTGCTCCCTGCTTCTCACTGCTTATTGGGCCTTGGACTTTGGCCAGCTTATTGAAGCCATTTCCAAGTAGATTACTTATATCACCTTCCTAGTGCATGTACACTCTACCTCAGTGTTATCAAACTATGGGTTGGGATGCACTTGAGGAAAGCTGGAAGCAGCCATCCTGGAAACTGCAGACCTTACTCTTGCTATATTCCTTTTGTGAGTGTTAACAGTTTGAATTCTTATGTGAGGGGTTTTTTTTTTTAAATTGTTTTTAGTTCAGTGCTTTTACATAATATTTTGTCCTAATCTTGCTTTCTGTCAGGGATGTTTCATGGTTGTACAATTGTTGCAGTTCAAGAATGCCAATTTGCATTTCATAAGTGTCATTATGTCACAATGATAGCACTTCCTGCTTGATGATGTCACTTCCTGACACAACATCACTTCCAGTGGGTGCTGCCATGAGTGCCATTCTAAAAAGTGGGTCCCTTTCTAAAAAGTTTGAATATCACTGCTGTACCGGAAAAACTTTAACTGCAAGTAAAATAAAATAAAAAAAAGATAACTTGGAATAAAAATACATAACATTGCTTTTTGCCTTTTTCAATTTTTTTATTTACTGAAATTTGCCACACACAAAACCCCCCCACAAAAGAATGAACACATACATACAAAAAAAAAAATCCACACCTTTCACCATATATAAATAATCTTTCCTTGGGTAAGCATACTTGGCTGCCAAGGGACAATGCCTCATGTGATGAGACAGGGCTGCCTTTTGTGCTACTAATTGAATCCCCCTCGGGGGAATCTAATGGGGGCACCTGGAATCAGGTTTACCAAGGCCATTACCATTTTCATCAAGGATATAGCATGGGTGCACACACAACCAGAAGCACTTAAAAAGATGGGGATATCGGCATCAACCTGATATCTGGCACATCACAATTTTAACTTTCGTTATTTATCCCCCCTATATAATTTTGTGCAAGTGATTTGCCTCTAAAACCAAGCAATCTGAGTCATCAGCCGCTCAGTACAATTGGTGGTTGAGGTTGAAGAGGTGCCAGGCCTCCTATATTTATATAGAAAGGGTTGTGGCTTGACATCTTGACCTTTCAGTGCTTCGTCATTCTTACCCTCTCCCACCTTCTTCAGTTAGGAATTAAATGCAAAGAACATGATTTTGTGCCCATGTTTAAGAGTTTCTTACAAGTATATCACATTTGTTATGCCGGCAGTCACTGAAAGGTATTTTTAAGTCCATTGCATCAACTGCATATATTGAAATAGCTTTGCACAAAGATAAGAAAGGAGTCCTATTTATGTAAGATCATACTGATAAAGGGCTTCATGAAGAACATAATCGATGCAATGGCAGTGAGGCATTTTCGTTGCATGACATACAGCTGCATCAAGTCCTAGGATCAAGTCATAAGACCATTGAAATCAATAAGATGCACAGCCCAATCCTATCCCATAGCATGCAGCTACATGCTATGAACTGGCTGGGGACCAAGGCATGATGGAGAGGTACTATAAGTACAATAAAAAAAAAAAAAAACCTTTTTTACCTACCTGCTTTGTTGCAGCATTATCTCCAATGGGGCTATTTAGATCTGGACCAATCATTTCTCTAGCGTAAATCCAAGCGGGTCCACGGGGGCTTGTCAGGGCTGAGAGGGGGCCATAGGATATTAACTGCCACTATCCACACCCAGCCTCGGCACACCCCAATCCCCACTCCAGAATTCCCCCTGTGCTGATTTATTGGCTCTGGCAAGTTCTGGGTACTCCATTGATGCTTGCCCAGCGGAGGCATACCAGGGCTTTTCCCACGGTCCAGGCACACTGTGTGATGTCATACATTGTGATGTCACGCTGTCATAAAGTGAGGGGAGTGAGGAGGTTCCTGCAGCTGCCACCACCCCCCCCAAATGATGCATCCCCCTCGTTCCCCGACTTGGAAAGTGAAGGGAACATACCGGCTCCTCTTGGGATGGCTTGCCCCAGCCAGCCCTGGAAGTGCCCAGGCAGGCAGCCTGTTCCCCATTGCACCCCGGCTCGGGAAGCGAAGGGTATGTGCAGGAGCCTGCAGGGGCGTACTGGACATGAAGATGGGTGGGTGGACAGCCGAAAAGTGCTCTGCTTTTTCCTACCCACTGTGCCCTCCTCTGCAACTGGCACCCACATCACATCCCAAAACATCACACCTCTGCCCAGAGCTGCCAACCATCCATGCTGGTTGATCATAATCTGTTGATGAAACATGAGTTCTATCAGCAAAAAGCCTGGCTAGGACTGGGCCATAAGACGGCAACTCTCTGCACACTAATATTTTCTTTGGAGCAATTTCTATGGAAGTCTGTGGGTTTTCTTTTTGAGCACATGGGCTGCTTCATCAGTTTAAATGCAAATATTCCATTACTCCACTTAGGTATTTCAGTTCCATTGTACAGTAATTTCCAAAATGCACACCATTCCCAAATTTAGGCTATGGAACACTTCATTCTTGAAGAGACTATGGGCTCATTTACACCAGTGCCTTCCTCCGTGAGTGAATATGGAACCAGTACTGTGTGACAGAGGAAGGAAAATGAATAAGTGGATCTGTGAACATGCATAATGAACTGATTGCTCAGCCCAGTTACATCTTGTGCTCAGGAATTAATTTCTGAGTACAAATCACACATGCGCACCATATTTTTTCAGTTACTATATGCACATATCTTGCAAGTAAAGGTGCACACCATTCATGTACATATAGTACATTTATGTTTTGTATTCAAAAACCTGTTCCTAAATACAAAATATGATGCGCGAAGTGGCCCTCCATATCCCAGATGCTGTTTCTAGGCGATGTGCATAATATTGTTCCTAATTTAAGAATACAAATTAACAAACACCTTGCCACACCAATGTTATAGGACAACAGTGGGATTTGTGGCACTTGCGTTTTTTGAGCTTATCAATACACAATATTGTACTGATACAACCCCTTCTAACTGGGCAAGAGGCACTTTTTCAAGCGGTATTCCTCTTATATTTAGCAGGGGGAGCATAATTATCCCTCTTCACCCCTGTGCAGTGTCTTTTCTAGTGGCTGTTGCTGGTGGGGTTCTGCATTTTTTTAGATTGTGAGCTCTTTGGGACAGGGAGCCAATTTTATTTATATTATTTTGAAGTATTCATACCCCACCTTTTCCATGCCAAAGCAAATGCCCAAGGCAGCTTACAATTTGACTTTATTATTACTATTTGCCTGTAAACTGCTTTGTGAACCTTGTGTTGAAAAGTGGTATATAAATACTGTTGATTGATTGATATTGGCACCAACCTTGCCATTAGTAAGAACCCCAGGATGATGCAGTAATCGCAAGATCGTTTTGAATAATTCATCCTTTCAGCACTAAAACTTCAGCAACGTGTTTGCTCTAAATATTAACAATAGGCTCAAAAAAAAAAAAAACCTATCAGTGGAAAGTGGGATTGTCAAACTATGCTTTCCTTACAGTGCGTGCTCTTATCTGCGAGGCCTTTATGTCTGGAATCCTGTTTGTGGTAAAAGGAGTAAATATTTTTCCTGATGAGAATATCAAAGCCATGTGCCATTTCAGTGAAGTCTGGATGACACCTGCGGAGAAGCAAGTCGTGACATTTTAGCTGACTGGTTGTTTTTCCTCCCCTCGTCGTGGCTTGTTTCTTCATTTTTATTTATGCTGACAGAGAAAAAGGACTGTACATGAATCTGTGCGGATGAGGCCTTGCCATCCTCTTTCCACAATTCACATGATTTCCCCCCCCCTCCCTGCCGCCCATCCCCTTGTTAAGTGAGTGGGGTGTGCGGGCTGGCCTTATCTGCATGTGACAGTTCTACAGAGGAGAAAAAAGACTTGAGCACATTTGTATTAGCAGCCGCGGAGCTTGGTTTCCCTCTGGATTTCTCAAACGTGCCCATGTTTTATCAAGATAATAAGCTTTGGGTTTGGCAATAAGGAGAGAAGTATTTACATGTCAGCCTGGCAAAGTTCTGACTGACTACGGCTCTGTGATCCATGAAAATATGAAGTCAGGATCAATAATATTTATTACAGCCCCATTTATAAAGCAGAAGTCATGAAGAGCCATGTAAGAATGTTGAATATATTAAGGGACCTCACTCCAGGGGTTTTCTACATTGGCCGAGCTCTAATCCTACTTCTGCTTCTTTCAACAGTCCAAACCAAATGCAGGTGATCAGACAGGAGGCAGGCAAACATACAGGAGGAGACAGGCACTTTCAGCAACGTTTGGCTGGCACAAGGGACACCATAAAGCATGTTTGGACCACTCTCGGAGTCAGGGAGGATGGTGTCCATCTGTGTGCTGGCCTCTCTGACTCCGAGACTGGTCCAAACACACTTTACAGTGTCCCTTGTGCTGGACAAACTTTGCTGGCCTGACTGTGCCAGCCTAACTCCAGGTTAGGATTGCGCCCTCAATTGTTGTCTCATTTACAGTACGCATCAAGTGCTCCTTTCTAGGATGTCTCCTCTGTGGATGCCATTAAAGGATACAATAAAGATATTGTAATAGAATTGAAATAAATTTTATTACCTCAATCTAAGTTCCATTTACTGCTCAATATGGCAGTGCTTAAAAACTTTATATTGCCATCATAATTATACTATCAAATTAGTAATATCCATGAAGTGGCTGCGTTAAATTCCTACAAGATATGATGGAATGTTCTACCATGCTTTAGACACACATGCACACGATCTCTCTCTCTCTCCCCCCCCCTCTCTCTCCAATGCTATCACACTCAAGGGAGACAAAATGGAACAGTGGAATAGAAGGGGAAAGTGACTGGCTCAGCTCTCGTGGACTCTTAACGGAGCCAAACAAAATGGTAATAAATTAACTACCCAGTAGCATAGCTAGAGGGGAGCAAAACAGTAACTACTGCATGCTGTATAAGTGCCCCTCCCACTTGCCATTAGAGCCACTCTGGGCAGTGAAGGCAACATGCAGGAGATGCTGTTTGCTTTGGCGAGTGCATGAATGCTGCCAACACTGCTTGGAATGGCTCTGACAGCAAGTGGGAGGCGCCACTTACATGTTGCATTATGGAACCTGCAGTACTTATTGTTTTGCCCCCCCCTCTAGCTACGGTACAGTAACTGCCCCATCCTACCCCTAAACTTTTGGTGATGATACAACGGCACCAATGTTTATTCTGCTGTAAAGGGATTTGCCCTAGGATTGGGCCCTACATAAACTCCAGAGGGAGTCAGGATCATTGCGGGTTTAGCTCTCATACCAGTGGCATCACTGAGTGTGTGCTATTATTTTGTCCCACATAGATGAGGCTTCATTTGGTGAGAATGTAATGTGATGGTGGGGCAAAAACTGTTCACTGTCCCAGAGTGGCCTGATCATCACTATCAGGGATTCCATGAGGGATAAAAGTGCACTGGGTTTGCTAACTTTGGAACCATTTGCAGGTGTTACTTTAGCATGATGCATAAGGGGCCACCATAAAGTGCGTTTGGACCACTCTCAGAGTCAGGGGGGGATGGTGCACATCTGAGTGCTGGCCTCTCTGACTTCGAGCATGGTCCAAACATACTTTACGGTGGCCTTTGTGCCAGCCAAACATTGCTGGCCTAACTGTGCTGGCCTAAATCCAGGTTAGGATTGAGCCCTGAGTGAGGGACCCAAAGAGCACACTCATTTAGCTTCACCCACACCAACATGGTGGACGCATCAGCCATGCCTCTGCCTTTCCAAGTGTTGGGAACCCTCCAGGGCTCCCGCCTTACCTGGCATTGGCACCCTGCTCCAGGCCCCCCCAAGATTACGGCAGGGTAAACGGGCCGGGGACGGACTTCCACTCTTCGGTGCAGCAGGCCTTGGCAAACATGCCCGTCCCACAGGGGCCAGAATCCCCAGCCTCACTGAGGCCCGGCAGCGGCACACGGCCTGGGATCACGCAGGCAATGGCGACTGCGCACTGACCGCCCCTTTGCATACGGGTGGCCTCGCAGGACTGTGCTGCAGAGCCCAGTCAGGGCCTCATCTCCAGCTGGCGGGTTTCCTCGGGAGCAAGGCAGCAACTCCAGAGTAGCCCTTCTAGCCAACAGCCAGGCCTCGCCTGGCAGGCAAAGGGAAACACCTGGAGGGAGGCGGGGACAAGGAGAGGAACACCCTGCCGGGGCGCCAGGATTGGCTGAGCACTGGGGCAATCAGAGAGAGGGGGCAGGGCCTATGGCAGTGGAGCCTGGACCTCCTGCATTTAAACCCCAGATGGCCAAGGACGAGGACAGGCAGGGTCTAGGCTGCTGGCAGGTCACAAAGCCCAGTTTGCCAATGACTTGGGGACCCCTACAGGAAGCAGGAAAAGGGTGAAGCAACCCCCTGCCCCTGAAACTGAGTCTCTGAGGCCAAGCTTCAGCCAAAAGGGTTGGCATGACAACCGCCAGTGGGCACACCAGGAGGAAGCCCAGCTGAGGCGACAGAAGAGCCTCCCTCACCCCGGACACCAAGATTAGTGTTCACTTGCAAATACTGCCCATGGGGAGGGTGGGAGTGGAGCTAATATCTGGGGGTGAGGCTAAGTGGACCCAATCCTGGGGTTCCCCACATTTTCTTCACCATGCTAACGCTAACATATAGGACTTTGATTTTACAGAATTCTGGTATAATTGGGGTCAAGGGATGGGCCCACAGCTATGGCACCCTATATCTCAGCACTAGAGTGCACTATAGAGTGCCCAGATATAGGACACCATAAGAGTGGTGCTAAGAACAAAAAGCTATTTTCTACCACAGCTGGTACTGGCAGATGCAGGTGTCTGTGACAGTGTTTGCATTCATTGTTACGTGAAGTAGCTGCCTAAGAGTGCAATCCTAACCGGGAGTTAGGCCAGCAAAGTTAGGCCAGCAAAGTTTGGCTGGAACAAGGACCACCGTGAAGCTTGTTTGGACCACTCTCGGAGTCAAGGAGGATGGCACTACTACTTTAAGGCAGTAGTATTCAAACTGCTGGGAGCAGCCATCTTGGAAACTGCAGACCTTACTGTTGTGATATTCATTTTGTGAGTGTTAGCAATTTGAATTTTCAAGTGTTCTTTAATTTTGTTTTTAGTTCAGTGCTTTTACATAATATTTTGTCCAAATCTTGCTTTCTGCCACGGATGTTTCATAGTTGTACAATTGCAGCGGTGCAATAATGCGAATTTACATTTCAGGAGTGTCATTTTATTATGTTACAATGACAGCACTTCCTGCTTGATGATGTCACTTCCTGCCACAACATCACTTCCAGTTTAATGACATCACTTCCGGTGGGTCCCGACACGAGTGCCATTCTGAAAAGTGGGTCCCAGTCTAAAAAGTTGGAATACTGCTGCTTTAAGGTGTCCTTTGTGCCGGTAGAACTTTGCTGGCCTAGCTGTGCCCAGTGTGTGTGAGGGCATTGGCACCTCCACAGCTGTCCCTGCCAAAGTGCTCTGCCACCATCTACTCGGCCTACCTCAGCCCAGCAGAGGCTGTGGTGGGTGGTTATGGAGGAAGCACACGAAGGCACTCCCGCAGTTTTGTATGTGGTGGTATGTGAAACAGTGCGCTGTCGCTAAGCTCAATTCCATGGCAGTTCCATCATGCACCTACATGAGTCAAACATGCACACATTGTAAATAGGAAAATGTGCTCTTTTCTTTTAAAATAAACAAACAAACCTGGAAACGGACCCATTGGCAAAAGTGGGGATTAGCACTGTCCTTTGTGGCTTCTGTGTTGTGTCACAAATCATCTGTTGGATGGAAATAATTTTTTTTAACAGTTTGTATTATTCAGGTTTTTGGCCAAAATATTGTCCTTCCCCATAATCAAGGAGTAAAAGGCTGAGGGGGGGGGCAAAGAAACACTTTTCATTTGTCTAGTGTCTGTCAGCAGGTGGCATGAGCATATGTACATGTGTGGACACACACACACACTCACACACACACAGAGTGTTATTTTAATAAACCCTGTAAACCACCTTAATGACCACCTTCTTCTACTGCGGAGCTCATCAATATCCAGGCAGGCATGGAAGCAGCTAGGAGGCTAGTCCGTTAATGAAATGTTAATGACTGAATTAAACCTGTAATAACTGAGGTAGGGGAGACCGCTGTGAGTCCATTAGCATCAGCAGACCCTGCTGGGGGACAGGAAAACATGCAATGCACAAAGGGAAAACTTTTTTCTTACTTCCTCACAAACATTTTATGTTACTCTGTAAACTGATGACCCAGAGTTAAATTTCTAATTTTGGAAATATGTAATATGGAAACTGAGAGGATTTCCATTTAACTTTCAGATATGGCACAACAGTTGGCCTTCATCTATAATGCCTCCAGTTCTGCAGCCGCAGAGCTTCTGTGGCTCGTTATTTTCAGTGGGATGTACATGCACATACAGTAACTATTGTTGAACTACACATGCAGGCCTTAAAACCCACCACTTCCTGATCCAGCGTATCCCAGATTGACTGGTACTGGCTGGTGAGGGATTGACAGAAATGGAGGTGTAAAAAATTCAGGGTAGGAGAATGGTTTATTTAGGTGCCTTTGATTGGAATTCCATATACACAATGACTATGGAGTAATTCCGTTGCACTTGGTGGGACTTGTTTCTGGGTAAACATGCTTAACATTGCACTGCTCAGCTGGCATATGATGCACACTTCTTTAGGAGATGCATATCTAATCTCAGTGATGGCCCAATCCTATGGGTAATGTAATGCCGCCAGAACAGGTGTTCCAGTGGTGGCACTTTCTGCCTGTCACTGCCACAAGAACAGAGTGGCCAGTTCCATGGACCAGCAGCTGACAGATGCCAACCCACCCAAGTTCGTGAGCACAGGAAGTGGGAGTGTGGGGTGGGCAGAACAAGGAAGCAACAGGTGGATCGGGACCAGGAATGGGGCAGATTTGGCGGCAGCAGTGCCTGCCAAATCCAAACCCCCTACCAGTCCAGTCAGCCTGGCATAGGCGTACCCCAGGGCAAGGAAACAAATATTCCATGGTTGGACTCCCCCCTCTCCATGGGATACAAAAGGCACCACATTGGTGCCACTTCATGCCACATTGGTTGCTATACATGGAATTAGGATTAGGCTGTGAATGGCATTTACTTGGGACTCAAAAGTCTTGCCCTTGTTATCAAAGAGGTCCCATAACTCTGCACATAACAGTTTGTGAACAATTAGGAAGCGGACTTCTGCCTGGAATCCCAGTTGTCTGGGAAGCTAAGGTTGGGGGATCACCTGAGCTCAGGAGTTCTCGGCTGCTGTGGATTGCGCAGAGTAGCTGGCTGTGCTAAGCTGTCACCATCCAAATGGTGGTCTGGGGGAAGGCACAGGTTGCCCAAGGAGGGCTGAACTGGCCCAGGCTGGAAACAGAGCAGGCCACAGTTCCTGTGCTCATCAGTGATGGGATTGCACCTGTGGTAGCTGCTGCAGTTCAGCCTGGGAAAGTGGGAGCCTGCCTTGAAACAACAAAAGCCACGATTGTCATTAAACTAACCAGGCATGCTTCTGGCACCTATCATGGCAGCATATGTCAATTAAGCTTCAGGTTAGGAAGACTCAAAACTATTAATTCTTGATCAATTGTATAATTTTGCCATATTCTTCCATTCTACAGTCAGTGTTTTTAACACAAATCACTTTGAAATTCACGCTTTTTTTGCTAACCAGTTTCATTTTCTACATGATTTGTTATATCAGGCAACAATTTAAACACTGTATCTATGGAGTCCGACCCTGCACCCCAACCCCATGCAACCAGTATGCTGCTGGTTTAGCTTCTTGGGGTTCCCTGACCAGCAGGAAGATCATTGCTGGGTGCTGCAGAGACTGTGGCAGCTGACAATGGCTGGGTAGACAAGGTGGCACGCAGTAGTGCTATCCAGCCGGTACGCTGGGCGGGACTTACATTTGATCGGCAGTCCGCCCCTTGCGTTCCACCGCGTTCCGCCGCTTTCCTGCACGCCCAGCGTACTGGCTGGATAGCACTACTGCGTGGTACGGAAGGGGTGGAGACTGTGAAAGCGGGCCACATTAAAAGGGGAGGAAGGAAGCATGGCTCAGAGGGAACTCCAGGGGGACTGGCCTGGAGAGAGAAGCACAGAGTTGTGAGGCAAGCCACACAGTAGAGTGGGAAGTACAGGGGAAGGAGGAAGTGGGAAGAGCAAGGAGACAGCAGGACTGAAGATGTGGGGGCTGCAGGCGGCAAGAAAAGGGGCCAGAAAAAGAGAGGTGGAGGCTGGGGCAAAGGAGTGGGAGTGAGAGAGAAAAAAGGGCTACCTAAGCCCTGGGCCACTCTCCAGTGGTATCCACCCCCCACTATGACTTGGGGGGCCAGCTCCCCTGGCACCAAGGAATCCAGGCCTTCACTCTGTCCATGCTGGTTGGGGTCCCTTGCTGGGCCCAACCATTCTTGCCAAGCAACCCATCAGGAGAAGCTAGTGGTGAATGGTTTGCTATGGATCCCCCAGTGGGGGGGGGTATGAATTGGGGATTAAGAATTGAACATTGATGTAAAGGGGTTTGTTTGTTTGTTTGTTTGTTTGTTTGTTTGTTTGTTTGTTTGTT
>JAJKFI010000014.1:1802187-1823041 GCA_029204185.1 Lerista edwardsae
GTTTGTTTGTTTGTTTGTTTGTTTGTTTGTTTGTTTGTTTGTTTGTTTGTTTGACTACAATAAACCCCATATGTCTGCAAGGGCCCTCCATCTGGAACTGGTCTCTCATTCCGAGGCAGCACTATCATGTTGTACCCTTCCCTTTTAGACAAAGACATACCCTCTTGGAAGGAGGTGGAGGGGGCAGGGCCCATCACAGTATCCATAGGCATTCAGGGCGCAATCCTAACCTGGAGTTAGGCTGCACAGTTAGGCCAGCAAAGTTGGCTAGCACAGGGGCCAGAATGGTCTGGGGTGGTCCAAGTATGTTCGGACTATTCTTGGAGTCAGAGAAGCCAGCATGCAGACGTGCGCCACCCTCCCTGACTCTGAGAGTGGTCCAAATGTGCTTTAAGGTGGCCCTTGTGCCAGCTAAGCTTTGGTGGCCTAACTGTGCTGACCTAACTCCAGGTTAAGATTGCGTCCCCAGAATCAGAAAGGCTAGCACATATCCATGCACTGGCTTCCCTGACTTTGAGAGTGGTGCAAACACACTTTGTGACGTGCTTGCAACACTTCTGGGCCAGCACTTGTGCTGGCCTAACTCCAGGTTAGGATTGCACTATAAGTAAAATAATGCCAGGATCTACTTGGAAATGGCTGTTTTCCAGGAGCCTGAGGATGCAGAGTCCTCAACAAATCCATCTTCACCCAAACATTTTTTTTCTGGACTCCGTATTGCTAACTTGGTAAAACCTAATTGTGCAGGTTACCTCTTTTATAATAGGCATATTTCCCTTTTGAGAAAGGAGACTTTCCTGAGATGTGTACACAATGTGTCATGCTCTCTACAAATTGCTTGTCAGCTGTGCTGCTTTTCTTCCTTTGATGTTTTTTCTCCCCCCCAACTTGTTTCCTGAAGCCTATGTCAGCTCTCTTATTGAAATTGCACTTGGTTATCAAAATTGGAAGGAACTCTTTTTCTGTACAGTGCTCTCAACGGAAACGTGAAATCTGGAACGTGAGATGAAATGACCTATGAAGATAAGGTTGAAGGTAAATTGCAGCATATGACAAAGGAAAGGGACTTATTTGAGTCATGTTAATGGAGTTCTGCTCCTTTCTCCAGTGTATCTGAAACCTATAAGAACAGTGGTACAATTTGTCGAAGGTCAATAGGAATTCCGAAGTCCTGATTGGTGCAACACACATTACACTGGTGGTCATCACAGGGCTTGTAAAAGAATTTCGGCAGCTGCCTAGATTTGCTAAGCAATTTCTGAAACAACCCAGGCCTGCATAGATGGGCCTAAGGATACTAGTTACTTTTCAGTGGTCTCATTGCAACCCCACTGCTGGCTCTATAAATCCACTAAGTTCACAGTGAAATGGCCACTCATGCGCACAGTGCCTCACAAAAAAAACCAGAACCTTTTGTCCTTGATTTTATTTTCCCTTGAAGTTGATTCTTAGTGATGGCAATCTGAAGTTAGTCAGAAAATATCAGATGAAAACATTTCCTCTGTGGATAATCAAAATATAAATTTTCTGCAGGAAATGTATGTTGTTTTTTTAATTGTATGAAATATCCCTCCTAGAATATTTCCGCCTATATTGCTCTGAGATGACGACATTGCGCATGATTCCAGCCACATATCACAATCAACCTCAACCCTGTGCCCCCTTCTCCCATGAGCCTTGTCTCAGCTACGTTTCTCGTGTAAAACATGAACTCGCTTTGGCAATCATGATCATCATGCAAATGAACGTACCCCAAGCAAACTTTTGACTAGGAGCAAAGCAAAGTTTTCGTTCCAGAGGAGGCCATGAGCCTGGGCTGAGATGACAGCGGCGGCAGGCTGACAGCAGTGAATTGTGCTAATGGACAAAGACCCCTCCACTCATATTTTAGCCGTTAATTTCAAGCTTCCTCCCTGAATGACCACAAAGAATATAGTGGGAAAAGAGACAGTGGAAAGAGTGAGGTCAGATGGCCATTGATGAGGGCATAAGAAGAGCCCCACTGGATCAGGCCAAAGGAACATCTAGTCCTGCCTCCTGTCAGTGGTGTTCCTAGACAGGGTCGAATGCTAGGTTGTACAGGAGCCTGAGCTTCTGGGTAAAGCACCCCCCCTCGCCTTTACAGCCATTCAGGGCTCAGAGAACTGACTCAGAGGGGGAGGGGCTGATTTACCCAGGAGCTCAGGCTCCTGCAAAACTTAGTACTTTGCCCCCCAGGAATGCTACTGTTTCCTGTATCTCACACCAGATGGCCCACCAGATGCCTCAGGGACCACACAAGACAACAAGATGGCTGCATCCTGTTGCCACTCTCTTGCACCTGGCATTCTGAGGTAGCTCATTCCTAAAGCCAGAGGTTGCACACATACCCATCATGGCTTTTAACCCATGAGGGACTTATAACCCATGAGGGGCTTATAACCCATGGGAATGGCCAGAGCCTGGTGTCTGCAACAGAAGCTCCCAAACCCTTCCCACTGAAGATAGCTCGGTTATAGTAGTGCCAAAGAAGAGATATCCAGGCAGCTTCTTGATGGCTTGAGAGACTTGACGGCTTCCAGAAATGTCTACTGTGGGAATGGTACAAAAGGAGGGGGGTGCTATGTGAAAAACAAGTGTGAAATGAAAGCAGCATGAGAAGTGCTCAGTGCTAGGCCAAGGCATAGGGGTGGGATAGTACACACATGACTTTTTGTGGCATAACCCTCATACTATTTATGAAAGGATTTGCCAGGGACAAGTACATTATAAATCCCATGTAGCTTAACCAGGAGAAGGCTTTTTTTGCCCATTTGGGGCCCAATCCTAAGCATGCGAGCGCTGGCGGTATGCTTGTACTGGCAGCGCCAAGTGTGGCAAAAATGCCACACTCCAGCATTTGACGGGCATTGGCTTCAGCACCGAAAAGACATCTGACAGAGCGCTGGGTAGTACGTTTAGCTGGTGGCTAGTGGCTCTGCCAAGCCAGGGAGCAAGGTGAGAAGGGGATGGAACTGGGCAGGGGTAATGGTGGCCTCAGAGGAAGATCGAGCCCAAGGACAGCGGCAGACTCTACCGCTGAATCCCTCATGAGCCGCAGAGCCCTACACAGGAGTCCTCCTTGGCTCTGCTGTAGCTCAATAATGGGTGCAGGTTCAAGACCCATTGGGGCTGCCAGGGCTTTATATGGGATAAGGGAATAAACATTCCCTTACCCAGGGGCGCCAACTTGCCACCTTCAGTTTTTTATCATTCTTTTAAAGCCCCATAATTAGGGTTACCAGATACAAATTGGGACAGAGTGCCTATGCCTTTAACCATTGTATAGAAGAGGGAATTTGGGCAGGTGCAGCTCATCATGGGAGTGTTTCAAATTCCCTCTTCTATACAATGGTTAAAGGTATAGGCACTCTGTCCCAGTATGGATCTGGTAACCTTACCCATACTACGTCCTTTTTCTCGCACCTTTCACTCTTTTCCATTTTTTTGCGCTTAACTGCATCGTGGGCCACTACACAGGATCACTGCACTCAAATGGGTTTCTCACCTGTGTGTGCATGTTGCCCGTTTTTAAAAACCACATCTGGTGACCAGCTTGAGGGACTGCCTGCATGCAAGACACCTGTGTGTACCACTGGGCTACAGCCCCATCCACAGAAGCACACTTTCCTAGGAGTAAGCTTCTTAGAACACAAAGGGGCTTATGCTGAGAAGACAAGCGCCGGATTGCCCTGTGAATCATGAAACCTACTGGATGGTTTGGGGCCAGTTACAGGCCAATCCTACCTAATTCCTCCTGCTCCAATGCAGCTATGCCAAAGGGACAGGAGCTGCATCCTGTTAGGTTGTTTTGGGTCTTGGAGACCCCATTTAGGTAAAGGAACATGTTCCCTACTGCTGTGGCTACAGGTTGTGGGGAGTTATTCTGCCATTTTCTTTCATGATTGTTTTTATGTTGGACTGTCATTTTATGGAATCTAATCTGAGACATTGTCTTTAAGCATTCAAAAATAAACAAACACGCCACTGTAGCTAGACTTGTGCTCCCGCTGTTTGTACTGCATCATGACCTGCTAAACAAATAGGCTGCACCCAAAAAAAAGGTGATATGAATCTTGAGAGAGCACCAGAGTGAATATTATAACTTGTAATACAAGGCATATTGAGCAGCATTAATCTTTACTCCATCATTAAACAATGAGAAATATTGGGCTGCTTTTGTTAAGGAGCAGGGAAATGCTTTTGGAAAGAGACAATCATTTGTCCCTGCTGGAAATTCCTTCAGCTGCAATGCATCATTATGTCTGACGAACCATAGAAACCTTGGAAAGACAAAATATGTACACGTTGGTTGTTAAGCATATGTGATATGTTTTGCCTTGTCACTGGGCAACAGTGAGTGTTTTGAAACACATTTTATATGTTGCCAAAATCCCAACTTTCTGAAATATATAAGGTGCGTGATTGTTATCATTGTTGTTGTCCATACAGTTACTCCCAGCCTGTTGCGCTTTGCATACTACTGTAGGCAGATATATTTTTCCCCATTTTACAAGCACTTAAAATTCTTACTATGAATTCAGAAAAGCCCTGACAAGATGGCAGGCTGACAGCCTGATCCTGACTACGTAGCGCGCCAGCAGAACGTATGATCCACTGGTGTGCCCACTCTTTATAGTGTTGCATAACACTATAAAACATTTCGCAAGACTGTGAGAGCAATCCTGAGCTGGAGTTAAGCTGACATAAGCTAAGCCAGCAATGTTTGGCCAGCACAAGGGCCACCATGAAGCATGACTGGACCATTCTTGGAGTCAGGGAGGATGGCGCACGTCTGTGTGCTGGCCTCTCTGACTCTGAGAGTGGTCCAAACATACTTTATGGTGTCCCTTGTTCCGGCCAAACTTTGCTGGTTTAGCTTATGCCGGCCTAACTCAGTTCAGGATTGCACCCTGCGAAGGCCGCAACCTTCGGTGGGAAGTTTGATGCCAGCAACTGCACTAACACTTGCCAAAGCAAGTACAACCAGAGTAGGGGCAGGGGGAAGTCAGGGCTGGGAGGGGAGGAAGTGGAGCGGGCCAGGGAAGAGCAGTGACTTGGGCAGGGGTGAGCAGATCCAACCTAGGATGGGGCGGGATCAGAGGCACTGACATGTACCATATCCTATCCCCTTTCCTGGGCTTGATCCACTAACATGGACTTGCACTAGGGGATATCATTGACACAGGTCCGAGTTGACCCATTGTGGCTATTGAGGCTTACCCAAGGGCAAGGGGACAATGTCCCCTTACACAGAGGAGACCTCTAACAGCTGCATCACTGCCACACGGGAATTTTCATTAGGGTTAGGCTCCAAAGTATTTATGTTTTACCTCTGCTATAGCTGTTCGCTGCTTGAGTATATTTTTTCATAGAAAAGTCATACGCAATTGTTAACATTCTTATTAATATCTTCATATTCCACTTGTATCACCAAAACCACAACATATATCAAGTTATATAAAGGCCAGTGTCTTTATAGCTGTAAAAGAAAAAAGAAAAAGGACAGAATGAATGTTTGATATGGACATTCATGAATTTGCTTCCTGCAGATCTGACATCCATACAAACTGAGGCACTGGACAAATTAAGTACATGGGTCAAGCATATGAGTTTTGCAAACGGTAGAACTCTGTTAACCCACAAGTGATTCTCCATTTAGTTCTATCATAGGGAGAGCTCCACATGTGCAGTAGTATGCACACCGGAATGTGTCTTTCTTACATTTTCTAATGTGAATATGGAAGACTGTATGCATTTAAGTCCCACAGAGCTTGGATCATGGAAGCACTTGTTGCATGGAATATAGAATGCACATGGTGCCTTATCTATCACATTCAGATAACAGGAAAAAAGAGATGCTACAAAGCCAATTGGCTCAGAAATTCCACACAACCACATAGATTGGGATTGACACTGGTAAGGTTATGTGCCGTATTGTGCACATGTGTGAGCATATGTATATAGAGAAAATTTTCACACATCTTTGATTAGAGACCAATAGTCTTGATTTTAAAAAAATGTTGCTCAAATTATAACAACATTCAATGCTACAGTCAACATTGATAAAATGAACATTAACCTGTCAACTTTTATTGATATTGTGATTGCCAGGAGAAAATGTTTCTTCTGTGTTGATAGATGCTTTGACTGTGGCATGAAACAAGGAAGAGACCCTTCCATGTTGTTGTTTATATACTACATAGTTATGATTGGCCAGTATCATGTAGTGACAGATTGTAGGAAGAACCAGGATGAGCGAGAACCTGGGTTCAAATTTCCACTCAAATTCTTACTCACTTGGCCTTGGGCAAATCATAATCTTTGGTGGCCCTGGGCAAATCACAGTCCCTCTGCATTTTAGGAGGCAATCCTAACCTGGAGTTAGGCTGGCATAATTAGGCCAACAAAGTTTGGCCAGCACAAGTACTTCAAAATGTCAGGTGCAAGGGAGTTGCAACAGGATGCAAGCATCTTGTTATCTACTGAGCTCCCTGAGGCATCTGGTGGGCCACTGTGAGATACAGGAAGCTGGAGTAGATGGGCCTTTGGCCTGATCCAACAGGGCTCTTCTTATGTTTCTTATGTTTAAGGGACATCGTAAAGTATGTTTGGACTACTCTCTGAGTCAGAGAGGCCAGCACACAGACGTGCGTTATCTGCCCTGACTCTGAGGGCACAATCCTAACCTGGAGTTAGGCTGGCACAGTTAAGCCAGCAAAGTTTGGCTGGCACAAGGGCCACCGTAAAGCAGCTTGGACCACTCTCAGAGTCAGTGAGGAAGGCGCATGTCTGACTCTGAGAGTGGTCCAAACATACTTTACAGTGTCCCTTGTGCTGGCCAAACATTGCTGGCCTGACTGTGGCGGCTTAATTCCAGGCTAGCATTGCACCCTGTGAGTGGTCCAAATATGCTTTACGGCGGGTCTTGTGCCAGCCAAACGTTGCTGGCCTAACTGTGCCGGCCTCACTCCAGGTTAGGATTGTGCCCTTAATCTGTCCCAAAGGGCTGTTGTACAGCTAAAATGAGATAAGAGTATACACACCACCCTGAGCTCCTTGGAGGGAGGGTGGGGTATAAATGCCATAAATAAAAATTAAATAGGCTTCTCTCCTGGCGAACTCTAAGAGAACAGAAACATTTGAAAAAACACCAGAAATATGTTTTATATTTGCATTCCAACCTTGTTATCCATTTAGACTTGTCCTCTCTTCCCCTTTTTTCTTCAGCCTCCAGTAGTGTCAATGAGGACACAAGCCAGTGCTTATGCGATCACAGTTCATTACCATGATGAAGGTGATTGGGATTTGCACAAACAATGGACTGTGACATCATTGAATGAATCAGGCAGGCAAGGGGAGGCAACCGATTATAAATGAGAAAGCTTCTGTAATGACACAGGGAGACTAGGAGCCAGCGGTGACAAGCGGTCCCCTTAACATCATCTTGGGTAGCAGAAAAAATTACACCCAGAAAATAAAGATGGATGGTTTCAGTATGATTCATGCACAATTTTAGTGATGCCATATTAGTAACAATGACATTGGAAGGAACACAAATGCTAAAAATGAGTAGTTGTCACTGGATGTGCACTCCATGAAATGGACATGTACTCAACAGTGACAAGGAACTGAAGATTGCACAGGGAGAAGAAGTATTCAAATTCCTTTTATTACGATAATGATAAACTAAATGTTTTTTTTTTAATCTGCTCCAGATCTTCATGCCATAAAGGAAAAGAATAGACAATGGCTAGCCTCTTTGCTGAAAGATGCGGCACTTAGAAATAATGCAGTACATTTTGGAAAGATCTGTATTTTTTCAAAGACAAACATCAAATAGAAGAGAAAAGGTTATGTCACCTTCACCCTCTCAGTACTGTCATTTATATGCTATCAGCTCATTAAATTCACATTAGGGTACTCTATGGGACTTTAGGAGCTATTAGTGCATCTAAAATGGCATAACAAAATCTCAGTTCACTTTAAGGGAGATGGCATTGCGACATTTTGTATTTCATCACTGAGTTATTATAGTCTCGGATGCATTCTGCTGTGATGGTAATGGAAGGAGGAATTCTAGAGAGGAAAGCTGTCCATTTGTTTATCCCCAGGGAGAAGAGGAAGAAAAAACGCTCAAAGTTTGAGTTTAAAAAAGGGGGGGGGAAGAAAACTCAAGTCAAAGTAAAGTATTAACAATTTAACCCTTTTAGCAATGCTAAAGAAAACAAAAGTTCCAGTGTAGGATGAATTTATTGTTTTCCAGGGTGAATTGTGAATTTCTTTTAAAGAAATAGCAAGAAGACAAACTAAATGGATGGGAGAGATGGTGAATGTCATTTACAAATGCAGATATCGTTATCTTGTACAGGTAGAGTGTCCTTGACTACAGAAATCAAATGCTTCATATAAAATCCCCTGACAAATCCATTAATCTCCTTCATCTGGCACACTGCAAGTTTGAATGGGTTTCCTTGTATTCATATACTCCAATTGTCCCTATTTACAAGGGATCGTAATTTTCTGGCACCTGTCCCTGATAAAATCGCTGTCTCTATTTGGCCTTTTGAAGATATTTTGGAAACAACTTTGCAAATGTTGCTAGTGTCAGCGGCATAGCACGTTGGGGGGGCAGAGGGAAGCCAAAAGTGGGAATCACAAAGTGAGTGCACACACTCAGGCAACAACTGCAGCACATGTACACTCACATCAGCAGTTGAGGTGATTTCCGATGGCCTCATCCTCTTTGTGTTAATGAAACACAAAGCGGAGGAGGCCACCTCCTCCAGGAGAACCTGGAAGTGACATCACAACATTGCCACCCTGGGCACTGTGGTCCCTGATGACACCGCTGGCTACTGCGCTAGAGTGTTGGGTTTCAATATTCTTCCCCCTAGAAGTTACACTTCCGTACTGCTCCCAGTTGCGGATCCAGGGGGGTGCAGGGATGGCAAGTCGCATGGGCGCCAGGCGGGCGCTATTGTGCGGAGTCTGTGTGCTTTTTGGCCCTCCCGTGCACCTGGAACGCTCCAAAATGGAGCTCTTCCGGGCGCAGGGAGGCGTGGCGGGAAGACGCATGGGGGCGGGGTGACGTGCCGGGGGCGCGGTTTCGTCGCCTTGCCATGGGGCGCGCTCCCGGCCCGGACTGCCTCTGACTGCTCCTTCCCATCCAGAAAAGCCCTGGGAGCTCAGACCAAGTGCAGCATTTCTGGTCCAGCATTCTCCTTCCCATCATGGTCAGCCAGATATTTCTGGGGAGTCCACCCACCAGCCCACAAGCTGTCGATGACAACCTTCTGCCACTCTTGCTCTGCAGAAACTGATATACACTAACCTATTGCCTCAGAACATAGGGTGATCCCCAATGGCTAATAGCCACTGACAGATTGATCCCCCATGAATTATCTAATATCCTTTTAAAGCCAGCCGAAACTATGCATCACGTTGACTGTGCTGTGTATTTATATAATTAAAAATACATGTGCATAGATATAAAATGCCACTGCGCTGTCTCCCATTGCCCCATCCTATCTGTACAGGGAGCAAAAGCTGTTGAATGTGTCTGAGTAGAAATTTTTCAAAAAGGATTACAGCCAGACTCCACTATCTTAAATTTTGTGTGCGTGAGCATGTGCGTTCTAAAGAGAAGAAAACTGTTGTAGTCAATGTACGAACACAGTTTCAAAGGTCAGCACAGAATAGGTGACACCAAGAAAATTGTACACCAATTGTATAGCAGGCAGGAGGAGGTTTCAGTAGTAGGTAGTGGTGGGAAAGAAAAACCTTCAGGCAGTGTCCCATGCGTTGAGTACATAAACAAGGTAAGCCTTGTTACCTGAGCATATGTGTTCGCAAGGACTGTTTAGGTGCTACAAAACCTTTCCTTGCCATTCAGGACCAAACTACACATTGCTTAGGAGAACAACAGTCCAACCTCCTGATGCCCTTTTCTTTGCCCCCACACCTGACCGAGACACAGAGCAATAAATTGTGTTCCAATGGGCCACAACTTTATTAACATAACAACTGCAGCTTGGTTTTCTGAACTACCACACTCCTTCCCCAGAGCTGTGTGGACCTGATTCTATTTTGGCTGGGATACAATTGTTGATGACTGACCAAAATGGTCAAGCCACAATACATTTTGGGGGGTTCAGGATTTGAAATGAGAATGATGGTTTTGTGGTGTCTCTACGGAAGGACCAGCGAGCCTTCCAGGATGAATGGCGGAAATCGGCATGTACCTACTAAGGAAGGCGAAGCAGGTCTTCCCAAATTTTTCAACTCATTGTTCCTGTGGCAGATCAGTGAGGGCGCAATCCTAACCTGGAATTAGACCGGCACAGTTAGGCCAGCAAAGTTTGGCCGGCACAAGCGCCACCGTAAAGCATGTTTGGACCATTCTCGGACTCAGGGAGGATGGTGCCCGTCTGTGTGCTTGCCTCTCCGACCCCGAGAGTGGTCCAAACCTACTTTACGGTGGCCCTTGTGCCAGCCTAACTTTGCTGGCCTAACTGTGCTGGCCTAACTCCAGTTTAAGGTTGTGCTCTGAGTCTCTCAAGAAACTTTATGCATAACTTACAGAAAGCACAAACCGTCACAACATGCCATGAAACGGCACCTTGAATGCAGCCACAGGGCTATTTGCAGATGCAGACAAATGACTGGTTGAACAGTAAAGAACACACAATTCCAATACTGTTGTCGTTCTTGTTTTTTCCTGCTGTCGTCTTTCAAGGAATTAGGTCCTATAACTCGTTTATAATCTGTGCATTATCTTGCACATCTGCCAGGTGGAAGCAAAGCCAGCATTGACCTCTGTACCGTTCACTGGAAATGAGGATTTTACAATGAAAACATGAGGTGACCTTTGTTGTGCTTGCCAAGAGATCCAGCAAACCTGGTATTTAATGAAAAAGTTATGGGTATCTAATTCATAATCTTTTTACTGCTCGGAGTAATTTGTGTTCTCTGTTTATCGGAAGTCTGTTATGAGGCAGCTTTTCTCTTCATTGCGTCTGGACTGACCATCCCAAGACACTGCTCGTATTGATCTGCTTGTTTCACATGGTAACACTCTGATTATTCCCTCCTCCTAGGTGCGTATCTCTTCTGGGGGTAAGGAGCTTAATTCTGCACCTTAATTTTCACTACAGCCTATGACACATAGCAGATACTTATCATCACTACTAATGGCTTACCCCTATGCTAATCCTGTACAGCTATTAACAACAATGATCGCAAGTAAATGCTGGACTGGTTATAGACCTTTCCATGGTTCAGTATTCCGGTATTATACGGTGTGTCAAGAAAATCACTGTGGGGAGCTCAGTCCATAAATTGTTCTTACAGCTGCTGCTCTATAGCTGCCTGTTTCCATGAAGGGCTCTGCATTCCCTACTACTCTACCTCCAGAAAGCTGTTTGGCCAAAAGTTAGAAGGCAACTGGTTTCCACGTATTTCAGGACTCAGGCTCAGCAAACAGATTCAAAGTTCAGTCCCCAATGTGGTCATTCATTCATTCATTCATTTAAAAGCACATGTGCCATCTTTATGCCAAAATAGTGCGTGGCTCACAGGGGTGAAGAGCAATAAAATACACTTAATCGACACTGATAAAACCGTTGAAAGACAGCAGCAGCAGCAGCATTAAAAGATGATAAACACAGCACAAGAAACAGTTAGCCACCCAGTTTATAGAGCAATGCTTGCCAATGGCCAAAGCCCTGGCAAAAAAAAAAGGGGGGGGTTGTGTTGCAGTTTCACACCACACACTCCAGAACTGGTTGAAACTGGCATTCCGTCTCTTCGTCTCCAGAGCAGATAGGACACCTGCGTGTCCTTGAATCCTTGAGTTAATCAGCCTCCCAGCTTGGTAGTGCAATGTCTCTCACGGGAAACACTGGCTAACAAACACCCCACTCTCTCATGAGCTCATGGTGTTCTAAAGGTTACCCCATTGGTCAACATGGGGCACGAGGGTCTCTAAGTACCCACCTACCAGATATAGTCTGGCTGCACCCTTTGTTCTTCTGTCTGTACCATGTGTGCGCTCAAACTGTGAAGAATACGTTGAAAAGCCGCTTGTACGCGGCAAGCCTTCGCCGGCTTTTGCTAACCGGCAAACTAAACTTCTCATCTTCTCACTTTCGCTACTGAAACCAATAAAATGGCTTTGATATTCAAATGTAGCGATCGCTTCGTTCCTCCGCTCCGATCGCGCTAGGCAAGCGCTGAATGGGTCCGCGAGCCTCCAACTCTGCTATAATTACCACAAATTCACAACAGGTTATGGAAGATTCAGCAGTAACCCTGCAGGGGTTCGCCACGGACCCGATCCACGGAGCCGAGACGGAGTTGTAAATCCGGCTGCACCCCGACACTCGCGGACATACTGACCGATGTCTGATGAGGAAGGGAGCATCGGTGGAGTCAAGGAGGAGACAGAGGAAGTCAGGACAGGAGACCTCGGAGACGGAGCGGGGGGAGTGGACGCTGACGACCCAGGGGAACCCGAGCAATCCGGGGAAAGCGAAGAGGGCGAATCGGAAGACGACGATCTCGGACCTCTCTTTCTCCCAGCGGGGCCTCCCGACGGCCAAGCACCCGTCCCACCACCGCCGCTCGTCCCAGGGCAAGGTCCTTTCATCCCTCTGCCACCACCTCAAGTACCACCGTTGCCGCCCGCCGGGCCCGGAGTCGGGATGGCGCAGCAGCCAGCGCCTTTCAACATTCCCATTCCACTTCTCAATGACAGCAACTATGTGCAATGGGCACACAAGATGCGGTTGCTGCTGGAAAGGGAAGACCTTTGGCAGCACACTCAAGCACTTCCCACAAACGCTGCAGAAGCGGCAGCTGACAGGAAAGCAAAGGCTACCATCGGTCTCGCAATCTCGGAGGACCTCTTAGTCTATGTTCGCGATCTCGGACATGCTATGGACTATTGGAACACATTGAAGGAGCTGTTTGCACGTGCATCGCTGACTTCCAGCATGGTTCTGACACGCAAGCTGTGGAGATCGCGTCTTGAACCGGGGGGGACTTACGGGTCCACCTAAGAGCAATGCAGCAAAACCTCAAAGACCTTGAGGCGATTGGGGAACGTGTTGAGGAAAGGCTCAAAGTTTTTGCGATCCTCAACTCCTTGGATGAGACGTGGGACATGTTTACCCTGACTTTGGAATCCATCCCTGCAGCACAACTGACTGTCACCCTTGTCGTCGCACGTCTTCTTGAAGAAGCGGACAAAAGGGCAGACAACCAGAGGGAGCGAGAATTCCGAAAGGGGAAGAACAACATTTCTGGGAAAAAGCAGCAGCAGCCCAAGAATGAGTCCCAAGCGCAAGTGTGCACCAGTGTGAGACAGTGCTATGTGTGCGGATCAACTCAACATCTCGTGCACCAGTGCGCCAAGAAGAAAGGAGGTACCAAAAAGAAGAAAAAGCCCCCAGGTGAGCAAGGCACGGGACAAGGGCAGTTTCCAAAGCCCCATGCACAGCAACCCAAAGCGAGCATCGCTTTTGTGGGCTCAGCGGCAGGTGTGCGCACGCGAGAGTCCTGGTTGTTAGACTCGGGAGCAAGCCACCATATTGTGACATCCGCTGACTTACTCACGAACAAGCGCGAGACAGATCGTGAAACTGTCGCCCTCGCAAATGGGACAACAGCGCCAGTGATTTGCGCTGGAGAGGTCTTTCTGCCACAATTGCAGACTACCTTGAAAAATGTGCTGTGTGTGCCAACAATGTCTAGAAATCTCCTCAGTCTTGGCACCCTCCAAGAAGATGGATTTAAAGTGACTTTCCAAGACGACGTCTGCACACTTGAGAGGGGGAATCTTTGTGTGGCTGTCCCCCGAGTGTATCGGCTGTTCGTGCTTGGAGCGAAGACAACAGGGAATCAACAGGCAACTGTGTGCTTCAATCAACCAAGGCACCGATCCTGTGGGCACGTGTGGCACCTTCGATTAGGACATTTAAATCATAACTATGTGAAAAAGACAGCTGAACTTGTGCACGGAATGGACTTAAAAGACTGCGATGCTTTTGTGGACTGTGATGTGTGCAAACTTGCCAAATCGCATCGCGCATCCATCCCGAATTTCAGCAACCGCCAGACCCAGACTCCCTTGCAGCTGATTCATATGGACTTAATCGGCCCCTTGAAAAAGACAGCAGGGGGGGCGCAATACGTTCTGACACTCGTGGACGATGCTACGAGGTATAGTTTTGTATTTTTATTGCGCCAGAAATCTGAGGCTTTTAATAAAATCCGCAATTGGGTCAGGTGGGCGGAAAGGCGGTTTGGCCATCGCATAGTGGCGATCCAGACCGACCGGGGAGGTGAATTTCTGAGTGGGGAGATGTCTCAATGGTTGGAAAAGCAGGGCATCACCCACAGGCTCACCGCTCCCCGCACCCCAGAGCATAACGGGGTTGCAGAGAGGAAAAACGGCGAGCTCCAGAGCATGGTCAGAGCATTGATGGAGCAATCAAAACTACCTAAAGGGTTGTGGGGAGAAGCAATGAAATATTCTGCATTTATATCAAATCGAGTTTACCACCGTTCTATAGACGGGATCCCCTACACCAGGCTATTCGGCAAACCTCCCAATCTTGCATTTCTAAAGACGTTCGGGTCATACGCTTTTGTACATGCAGATCGGGAAACACGCAGAAAAGATGACCCGCGTGCCAGGCGGCTACAGTTTATTGGGTTTGAACCGAACTGCAAAGCGCTCAAATTCCTCAATCCTGACCACAAAACGGTCACAATATCCAACTCGTACGATTTCTCTGAGCAGAATATGCTGCCAGATCATGCTGACAAAACGGTCAGCATCCCCACACAAGCTGCAGAAAATGGGGGGGAGGCAAGATTAGAAAGCACTCCCGATCAGCCCGCATCAACTCCTCAGAGAACTCTACAAAGACAGGAGCCAGCTCCTGCCACACCAGCACGCCCTGACAGGCTGCTGGAAGAGGGGGGGGGCAGTCCAGGGTTGGACACAAGCACTTCTTCAGAAGAAGCCACACCGGAACAAGCTGTTCCGACCAGGCGCATTCTTCCTCCAAGGGCTTTGCGTGGGGTTCCACCTCAGAGATTAACCTACCAGGTGGAGGTGGAAGAAGTGCCCCAGACATATCAAGATGTCATGGAGCTACCGCAAACCCAGAAGGAAGAATGGCTGCAAGCTATTCGGACTGAATTAAAGGCAATGCACGACTTAAAGGTCTTTGAACCAGCAACATTACCAGCTGGAAAACACGCAATTGATTCCAGATGGGTGTTTGTTCTCAAGGATCGGGAAGGTGCTGAGCCGTTAAAGAAAGCCCGTTTAGTGATCCGTGGCTGTAAACAAATCCCAGGTGTAGATTTCGAGGAAATCTACTCACCAACACTAGCAGCCACAACGCTACGCGCAGCGCTTGCCGTAGCAGCCAGCAGGGGCTATCAGGTTCACCACTTTGATATTGGGACAGCTTACTTGCACGCAGACCTGCAGGAAGAGGTATACATCACAATACCTCCAGGTGTGCAAAGCGATTACTCACATTTTCGTCTCAAAAAAGCTGTCTACGGGCTGAAACAAAGTGGAAGAAGCTGGCATTTTTGCCTTAAAGAACAGCTGCAAAAATTGGGGTTCACCCCCTCCGCAGCTGATCCATGCCTTTTCAGAAAGGGAAAAGGGGAGGAGTTGTGTGTTCTTTTGTGTTATGTTGATGATTTGCTGGTCCTCGCAAAAACAGGACAGCAAATCAATCAGATCACACGACAGCTTCAAAAGGCATTCGCACTTAAATGTCTTGGTCCTGTCAAGCAATACCTAGGAGTGAAAATCGAACGCACAGTTGACAATGCCGGTTTTCTCCTCAGTCAGGAGAAAAAGATTCACGACCTAATCCAGGTATGGGGCATGCAAGACTGCAAGGTTGTATCAACTCCAATAGTAATGGGGAAAGAGAAAAAAGCAGAGGAGTCTGCACCATTTTCAAACCAAAACATGTTCCTTTCACTATTGGGTTCACTCACACACCTTGCGTGCTGGACGCGCCCAGACATAGGCGCTGCAGTCAATCACCTGAGCAGAAAAGCCGCAAGTCCCACACAGGCGGATTGGATAGCCTTGAAACGTATCCTCAGGTACTTGAAAGGCACAAGTAGTCACAAGTACCACATTACCCCAAAAGGAGCACTGCAATTAGAGGTCTTTGCAGACAGTGACTTTGGGGGGGATGACACAAGGAGATCCACCACAGGCTATGCCATACGCCTAGGGGATTGCGTGGTAGATTGGGGATCACACAAGCAGAAGACTGTAGCGTGTTCCACCCTAGAGAGTGAGTACACAGCCCTAAGTCATGTGACCAACTACCTACACCTGATCAGGCAATTGATGTCGGATTTGGATGCTCCACAAACAAATCCAATCCAGATCTGGATGGACAACCAGTCCGCAATCCAGATTGCTAAGTCAGAACGAATCCGGATGCACTCTAAGCATGTTGACATAAAGCATAAACATGTCAGAGAAGCAGTCCAAAACGGGGACATTGACGTGCTTTATTGTCAATCACAAGAGAACATCGCGGACGTCCTAACCAAAGCTCTTCCTGCGCCACAATTTAAACAGGCAGTTCAAATGTTAAATTTGGCGCCAAAAGATGACTTCCAAGACGTAATGGGGGGGTGTTGCAGTTTCACACCACACACTCCAGAACTGGTTGAAACTGGCATTCCGTCTCTTCGTCTCCAGAGCAGATAGGACACCTGCGTGTCCTTGAATCCTTGAGTTAATCAGCCTCCCAGCTTGGTAGTGCAATGTCCCTCACGGGAAACACTGGCTAACAAACACCCCACTCTCTCATGAGCTCATGGTGTTCTAAAGGTTACCCCATTGGTCAACATGGGGCACGAGGGTCTCTAAGTACCCACCTACCAGATATAGTCTGGCTGCACCCTTTGTTCTTCTGTCTGTACCATGTGTGCGCTCAAACTGTGAAGAATACGTTGAAAAGCCGCTTGTACGCGGCAAGCCTTCGCCGGCTTTTGCTAACCGGCAAACTAAACTTCTCATCTTCTCACTTTCGCTACTGAAACCAATAAAATGGCTTTGATATTCAAATGTAGCGATCGCTTCGTTCCTCCGCTCCGATCGCGCTAGGCAAGCGCTGAATGGGTCCGCGAGCCTCCAACTCTGCTATAATTACCACAAATTCACAACAGGTTGGGGTGCATATATAGCTAAATACCATTTTCTTTTTCACAGACTTCCTGAATAATACAAGCAGCCCAAATCTAATTCCAATGGGGCGCATCCTGATGCTGTTTTAGATCCTGGAGGCTTCCTTGAAGAAAGGGAACATTTGTTCCCTTGTTCTGGGTAAACCTCCACTGCCCCAAAAGGTTTACTACAACCCGCATCCTCTCCTTGGCTGGCGCAAGGCCAGGATGGGGGACTGAGGCCAATGAAGGGGAATAGGATAGAATATCAGTGGCACCACTGCCACTAATATCATCTGCTTCCCAGCCGAAATCAGCATCCCCTACCTTGTCTCCGGTCAGCACAAGGTGGGAGGTAGGAAGGAGTGACGCAGGGCAGGGAAGAGGTAGGGATGAGACTAGTGCAGATTGAGGCCTGGAAGCGGGTGGTATCAGTAGCAGCGGCATATCCTATCCCGCTTCCAGGCCTTGATCTGCCTTCCTGGGTCTATTTAGACTTGAACCAATTAAGAACATAACCCTAACCTGGAGTTAGGCCAGCCATGTTTGGTCAGCCCAAGGGTCACTGTAAAGCAGGTCTGGATCACTCTTGGAGTCAGGGAGGATGTTGCACGTCTGTGTGCTGGCCTCTCTGACTCCGAGACTGGTCCAAACATACTTTACAGTGTCCCTTGTGCTGGCCAAACTTTGCTGGCCTAACTGTGCCGGCCTAACTCCAGGTTAGGATTGTGCCCTAAATCACTGACACAGGACTGAGTAGACCCATTTGGAGTCTGAGGTGGGGGCTCTATTTAGACTTGAACCAATTAAGAGCATAACCCTAACCTGGTGTTAGGCCAGCACAGTTAGACCAGCCATGTCTGGGTAAGAGAAGACTTCTAGGACTGCCCTCCCCCTGCCAAAATAAAACATATTTCTGTCCAGTAAATATTTTCATTGAACTAAATCGAATGTATTCAAATGTGCTTACCCCTCGCTTTCTAAAGAACATTTTGGCAATTTTTAGATTTTCCTATTTCATAATATTAATGAATACACTAATTGTTTTATTATTTATTTATTTATTTATTTATTTATTTATTTATTATTAGATTTTTACCCCGCCTTATTGTGCCCGAAGACACCCAAGGCGGCATTACAATATATATATAAAAAACAATATAACAATTCACATTAAAAACAATTAAAAACAGTATTAAACAACAATACAATCAAAAATTAAGAACACAATTAAAAACAAATTTAAAAGCAATTTAAAAAACAACAAGCCCCGTGGATCATAATAACCAGCCAGCCTGTCAACAGTTAAAAGCTTTTTGGAATAAAAAGGTTTCAGCCCCCGCCGAAATATAAACAAAGAGGGAGCAGTTCTCAATTCTAAGGGGAGGGTGTTCCAGAGTTGGGGGGCCACCACCGAAAAGGCCCTCTTCCTGGCCGCCGCCCCTCTCACTTCTCCTGGTGGCGGCACAGTCAAAAGGGCCCCCCCAGAAGATCTAAGAGTACGGGTTGGATTATATGGAAGAAGGCGGTCCCTCAAATACCCCGGACCCGAGCCGTAAAGGGCTTTAAAAGTCAAAACTAGCACTTTGAATTGGGCCCGGAACAGAACCGGCAGCCAGTGTAGTCGCCGAAGCAACGGCTCGACAGAGTCAAACCGACGTGCCCCAGCAACCACCTGAGCCGCCGCGTTCTGTACTAGTTGTAATTTCCGGACCGTCTTCAAAGGCAGCCCCACGTAGAGCGCATTGCAATAATCTAATCTAGATGTCACTAGGGCATGGGTCACTGTGGCCAGGTCCGCGCAGCTCAGGTACGGCCGCAGCTGGCGGATCAGCCGAAGCTGAGCAAAGGCTCCCCTGGCCACAGCCGCCACCTGGGACTCCATTATGATTTTATTGTGGTTTTTTTAATGGCTATGTAATCTGCCTTGAATGGTGGAAAGGAAGGGTATGAATGTTTTTTTTAAATAAATAAAATAAAAGTATCTCATGTTCTTGTTAAAAACAAATTAGAATTAGTTCCATCCTACATTCCAGTGCTTCCCAAATTGGTGGGTTGCAACCCACCAGCCAAGGAAGCATTTGGCCCCGCCTCTTTAAGGTGTGAGGAGGGGGAAGGCAGCAACGCAGCAATCCGCAGGTTTGTGCTACTGCTGGGGGGAGTGGTTTTTTCTACTGACCTAAGGCAGCGCCAGCCTCCAGAGGGTGTGGGGAGCCCCACACATACTATACCTCTGTAGGGCTTCCTAAGCCTCCTAAACCAGGTGTGTCAAACATAAGGTCTGGGGGCTAGATGCAGCCCACTGAAGCTCTCCCAGCCCTCCAGCTCTCCCAGCACCACCATCAGCTACTTTCAACTGCTACTGTGCTGTGGCGTCATTACTGAAAGGGCAGCCTGCATGATAATTGGGCTATAGAAAATATGATCAATATTTTCCACATTTTCTCTTCTGTTTGCAACTAATGAGTTCCTAAGTGAGAAGAAGTGTGTCCGGACCACTCTTGGAGTGAGAGAGGCCAGCACACAGACCTGCGCCATCCTCCCCGACTCCAAGAGCGGTCCAAACACGCTTTACGGTGGCCCTTGTGCCAGCCAAACTTTGCTGGCCTAATTGCGCCAGCCTAACTCCAGGTTAGGGTTGTGCCCTTCGTGTGCTACTCCAAAACAATTGCAAAGAAGCCCATCATGGTTGGTTGCTGACAAGCCATGGGAGCTCCACCTTGCCATATTTGACTGTGAGCCTGATGGAGCCTCTGCCACAATCCCATGCCTGTGGAGCCCTAGCTAGGCCCTCTGAACCCACTCGGGGGAAAGAGTGCAATTCAGCCCCAGCTGCCCTGTAGCAGCTGCATCCTGGATAGTTCTCCACACCGTGCAGGAATCCCTGTCCTTTCATGCTCACTGGATGCAGGTGCCCCACCATGGCATCCTTGGATAGGGCCTGTTGGTTGAGGGGGCTAACAGCTGCAAGTACCTCATTACAACCAGCACTGGGCATCTCCCTTCCCTGCTGTTGCCTTAGGGCTGCAAGCATGGTGGCAAAGGAATGCATCAACTTCCCCCATAGCAGTTGTGTGAACAAGTGTTCCCACAACTCTTTTCCCAACAGAAGGCTCGCCACGTCACCCCGCACTCTTCTTGTTTTCTACTTTGTCTTCTCCAATGTCTTTAAGTGGGAAACCATGACCTTTACGGTCACTGTGGTCTCCTCTTCAAGAGGGGTGTGTGTATTTGGGAGTAGGTTTGGTCTTGCCCTTGCCCTGCCTTTTGAGCCCACTTTGGCATGGCCCTAGCTCAGTGGTCAGGGAACAGGGGTAAATTACCCCAATGAAATTCCTGGGGGTAATGGACAGATAGGAGTATGCCCCGCCCCCTTTTCCCTCATCCTTCCTTCATGACTAACGTTCTCTCTTCTGACCAATGGGATGTTCCTCTCACACTTGATGGATTTCCCTTGCTTCCAATAGGAGATTAGAAGCGGCAAGGTACTTGGCCCCCAATAGGCAGCGTTCCCCTCCCTTTCCAGGTGGCGAAGAAGGCTGTGGTTATCGATCCCGCTGCTGGTGTGTGTGTGTGTGTGTGTGTGTGTGTGTGTGTGTGTGTGTGTGTG
>JAJKFI010000014.1:1823051-1853722 GCA_029204185.1 Lerista edwardsae
TGTGTGTGTGTGTGTGTGTGTGTGTGTGTGTGTGTGTGTGTGTGTGTTGAGAGGGCTTCTATGGTCGTGCCTCTTTGGTTGTGAGCTGCTAGGGCTCTTCCTGGGTTTGCCTTGTCTTGCTGTCCCAAGGAGTGGGGCGGGTGGGCGAGCGAGCAGGGGGAGGGCTGGGGTGCCTGCGCCTGTGCAGGGAGTCAGGGACACAAAGAGAGGCGGGAGGCAACAAGGCAAGGCAAACAGCAGAAAACAAAAACAAAATCAGAACTGCTGTTGCTGGCCTCTGCGTGTGTGTGTGTGTGTGTGTGTGTGTGTGTGTGTGTGTGTGTGAGAGAGAGAGAGAGAGAGAGAGAGAGAGAGAGAGCCAGCCAGCCAGCCAGCCAGCCCCAATCTGAATTCATTATAGAGAGAAATCTTAAGTCCAAGCACCTAAACCTGTTGTCAAAAAGGTAAGCTAGTTGTAAACCAGAAGGGTTGAATTCTATTATCTCAAGGTCTGCAGGTGTACCCAAACTCTTTACAACTTCATATTTACATAGCATTAATTAAGCTCATTAATTAATCAAATAAAAAGCAATGGGTTCCAATATGTAATTTTTTTTCTTTTGTTCTGGCCGGGGGGGGGGGGGTTAATGTCAAGGGGGTAATGTTGGCGTATCTAAATATATTTTGGGGTAAAAGGTAAAAAAGTTCCCTGACCCCTGCCCTAGCTTATTGGATTCTAATTAGGTTAGGGGGCCCAAATGTGCCCAAATGTTACAGACAAGGAGGTGCAAAGGGAAAAAGAACTACAGGCATGCACCCGATATCTGCGGGGGGGTCCGTTCTGGCCCCCCTCCCCCTGTGGATACCTGAAACTGTGGATACTGGGTATGCCTTTTTAAAGATAGGGAAACATCAGTGGTTTTGCTGCAACAAGGTAAAAAAGAGATTTAATGTTCCTCCCTCTTTTTAATAGGTGTCCCAGTATCCATGATATCCATGGATAACTGAAACCATGGATACCGAATCAGTGGATACTGGAGCATGCCTGCATATGAAGTTGAGGGTTCAATCCTATGCTGCCTGGCTGCCCAGGAGCACAGCAGTAGCCAGATGGCTACTGCTGCATCCCACGGCAGCCAGGCAACTGTGGGAGCCTCCACAGGGAAAGGGAACCTCCTGTGTAAGGGTGCAGGGCAGGCAATGGGTCTACTAGCTATTAAGCCGCTGGGGCATCCATGGCCGCTGTTGCCATGGTACCGCCCCAGCACCAGCAGTAATGGCTTATGGCCATTGTTGGAGGCACCTTACGGCGCTATTTGTGACAGAGACATGGGCAGTACAAGTGTACCACCTATGTTGGGCTCAATAGGATTGAGCCCTGGGGTGGATGTCCTCCACAATGCAGGCCTAGGGCCTAGTTGCAACCAACAAGCAACTCTCCTTGAATTCCCCAAAACTCACTGAATTCTTTTTCTTAAAATTCTCTGGCCCCTGTTCTGGCCCTCGAAAATCATTGTTCGTCTTATTTCCAGACTCCAGTTCCAGCTCTTTTCTCCATTTTCTCCCTAAGCACCAGCTCTGCATGTGTGTCATGATTTCTTGCTGAATCAAGCAAGGTTCAATCAAGCAGGTCAGTGCCATCATTGTGACATACACAAACTGGGCTTCAGTCCTTAACCCCTCCTCTAGGAACTCCCTGATCCCCTGCATCTTTTGTGAGGGAGAAGAGCCAAGATTGCACTGCCCTCAATGCCTTGGGGGATGGGCATAATATTACGCACCTAAATATTGAGGGGGGGGTACCAAGAAGAGATGAGACAATCAAGTGGCCAGGCCTATTGATTCAGCTGCAGGGCAGAAACTGCAGTGGTGGAGAGGAGAACAGGTAAGGATGGTTTCAGGGCTCACGTCTGAAGCACGTCAGGATGAGGAAAGGTCACCGCCTCCGTCTGCCCATCTGTCTTCACTGCTCTTCTCACATTTTTGAATCTGGGAGCTGGAGGAAGTGATGCCATTAACCTGAAGTTATGTCATAGCTGGAAGTGACATCACAAGCAGGAAGTGCCCTCATTGTGATATAATAAAGTGACTTTACTCACAAATGGAATATAGCAAGAGTAAGGTCTGCAGCTTCCAAGACGACTGCTTCCAGTTTTCCAGCTTACATCAGGTTGTGACCCACCAAGTGGGTCCTGACTCACAGTTTGAGAAACACTGATCTACACTTTCTTTCTACAGCTCTTTCTACAGAAAGTATCTACAAAATTGATATTCAGTACCAGCATCTTCCGGCTTGCTATCTTATTTTTCTGCACAACTGTCACCATCTCTCTTTTACTCTTTGTTTTCATGCAGTGCTTTCTCTTTGAATGAATATCTTTAAAAAAAAATGACCTTGTTCACTTTGGCTAAAATAAATATGTGAGTATCTTAGGATGCAGGCAATATTTCTTGCACATGCCCTGGCATTAAGTCGAAAGGTATGCCTGGCCACTAACCTGACGTGTCCCTGTCACTGGGGAACTCTCGGTTCCTTCATCGCCTTAATGGACATTCTTTCACAGACTGCACTGGCCTACCTGAGTATAATCTTTTAAATTTTAATTCATTTTACATTTAGGCCAGTCATAAATACCATTTAGGTACCCAGTATTCTGTTCCTTGCAGTCCCTAAGGTGGTGCTTTTATTTTAATGAAGCCATTTGGAACGTAAGGAAGGGGAAAAAATCCATCTTTGATTGAATATATTTGTCAGTTTTATTCCCCAACTGGTATTCCCATGTGAAAACCTGTATAAAGAAATGAGGCTTACTAACCTGGGTAAAAGTTTTCACTTTGATTCTGCCTCTAACTTTATCTGAATAAATATGGCCTTTCAAATTACTTTTGAATGACCTGGTTGTTAAATGTTATTGAAAATAAAATCAGGATGATAATCCCATTTGTATGAAATCTGTAGGTTGGCTGTTGTTTGTTACCAAAGATAAAATGCAATGTAAAATAATAAACCTTTCTGTTTCAATATACCACTGCATGATTCTTCTCCTTCTGCTAGCAGCCAGAGATGGGAGGTGATCCCTATAGGCGTCTAGAGGGAGCTGCAGGACTGTATTATCCATTAGGCTGAGTAGGCTGAAGCCTAGGGACCCAGGGGGAATAGGACCCATCAAGTTGACATGTCTTGATGTCAGCCTAATGCATGGGTCTCCAGATCCGGGGACCTGGGAACTCTGGGAGCCCGCCAACCCTTCAGCCAGCAAGAGTCTATAGCAGCCTGACCTTGCAAAGGCCTTATTTGTAAAGGGGGAGGAGAATCTTACCTGCCTGTCCACCCACCAAGAGCTTCCATTCAGTGTGACATGAGCTTTCTTGAAGAGTTTTGGAGGGGGCCCAAAATACCTGAAAGGTGCTGCTGCTGAGCTTGCTGACTGGAAGGTTGGCAGTTCAAGACCAAGCGGTGGAGTGAGCCCCCATCACCTCCTTTAAGAGGCAGAAAGCCAGAAAAGTAAGAGCTTGGTATGAAAATGGGAGAGAATGTAGGAGCAAAGCACATGTGGGTTCAGAACTCAGAATCCAATCTGACATTTACAAAAGAAAAAGCCACAAGACTAGTTTTTTAGGCGGCAGATACAGACTATTCTTGTCAGCAATTCTTGAATAAACTCTTACAACTATTCTATTCTATTTATTTATCTAATTGATTTTTGTCCTGCCATTCCCCAAGTTAAAAATGAGCACAAGGCACCCTACAAAAAATAATGCTTCAGGAACAGTAAAAACATAGTATGAACTACAACAAATTCTGAAGCCCTTTTTACCAGTAGTACGCACATACCACTGGCTCAAAGTGTTGCAAACAAGCCATAATGCACATTCACAGCTCCTGCCAACCTAGCAGTTTGAAAGCACATAAAAATGCGAGTAGATAAATAGGGACCACTTGGGTGGGAAGGTAACGGCGTTCCGTGCGCTATGGCGTATAGTCATGCCGACCACATTACCATGGAAGCTTGTCCTCGGACAAAATGGATGGCCCTGAAGGCTGCCCTGAAGGACATAGAACCAGTTGTTAATTTATTTGAATCCCACCACTGGCACCGCCCCCTACAGTCGGTCACAACTAGGTCATTCGGTCGGTCGTGGGGAAACCTTTACCTTTACCTTTTTGCCAGGTATCTTGCAATGCATTTTGGATATCTAACTGAGTGCTGTAACGGGGGAGGAAGCCTATACATGCCTGTGAGAATCTCTTTTCATGTGTGTTGAAGGGGATAGACTATACTCATTAAAAAAAAAACTCTCTTGTAAAATAACATCCAGGTACAGCCCAGGAACAAAACACTTCTTCCTTTATGTGTACAGTTTCCAGATTGATAAACAGGAGCCTTTCTCACTTAGGATCAAAGGGTTCCACAGAAATACCATCCTGGATTATCCTTTTCTTCGTGATGCAGATGGTGAGTTTTGCAGTTGAAACCTTTGATCCGCAGAACCCATGAGTGGCACAGAGGTACATTGCATTAATGACACAGTGGCATTCAAGGTGCAGGCCCAGCTGCTCGTTGCAATGTTCAGCAAAGACGTGGGATGGGGCAAATGGCGAGGCAACATGTTGGCGGAACTCCACAACGCTAGCAAGGCAGAGTCGTCCCATCTGTCATTCTGCATTTATTTAGGGTTGCTTTGGAGTTGGCGAGGCAGGTAAGGGCTTTGATTTGTTGTGACAAGGGTGATGAAGCATACTTGCATGAGTGAGTGAAGGTAGTCTGCATGCCACAAGGCACATAAACAGACTGAGGCTGATTGGAAGGCCATGGAAGTTCAGTCACCCTGTGTTTCCAACGGACCTCTTTTCAATGGTGGAGACTGAAGGAGAAACTTCGCTTTTGTGGTGTTTTTCCCTCATTGTTTTTAATGGCACTCTTTTTTGGTTGTCTAATTATATTACATTCTCTGAGATAAAGTCTCTAATCTTGCTAGTATGTCAACATCCTGTGTAGAATAACATTACTGCTGCAGAGTTGTTCTCAAGAAAGGAGTTGTTCTTCCTCAGTTTTTCTATTCAGATAATTGAAATTCCCTGCGGCCTGTATTCTAGGCTTTACTTATCACTATAAACATTTCCTGATCCTGCCCTGAAGGCATATCACAGTTTTCTAAGATCAGGTTGTTGTTATTTCTATTTCCCATTCAGTCCAAAGTATCTTTGCCCATGGAATGTACATCGCATACATAAGGTTTCCCCTTCTCAATATACATAATTCCTTCAATCAATGTACTCATACAGGCGTGCCCCAGTATCCACTGATTCAGTATCCACAGTTTCAGTTATCCACGGATACCATGGATACTGGGCTTCCTATTAAAAAGATCGGAGCACACTGAAGAATTTTTTTCCCTTGTTGCAGCAGCAAAACCACCGATGTTCCCCTATCTTTAAAATGTATCCCCAGTATCCACAGTTTCAGGTACCCATGGTGGGGTCCAGAACAGAACCCCGGAGGATACCAGGGCATGCCTATACTGCCATCCTCTCCATTTCCTATCTTGTTATAAAACCAATGTCTTGTGTTCTGGTTCAGAGTTTCAGTTATGCTAATTTAAAGAGGTTTTTTAACTGTTTAGGACAGGATGTCAAACTCATTTCACACAGCGTTTATTATGTCTGCTGAGGACGGGAGGTGATGTCATTAAGCAGGAAGTGATGTCATTAAGCAGGTAATGACCTAAAATAAGCACTTTACAGTGTCCCTTGTGCTGGCCAAACTTTGCTGGCCTAACTGTGCCAGCCTAACTCCAGGTTAGGATTGTGCTCTTAGGTGCATATTACTGTTCTGTTTTTAAATATAGCCTATTTTATTGAACAGTTCCTTTATTTTGCCTCTCAGTTGTTTCACGCCTCCCCGAAGCCATAGCTACTGCATAAAACACATATTTGTTCTTATATCACACACAGGAGGGTTTTGCAGTAGTTTGAAAATCCACTTGAATTATGAAAGAAACATATACATCAAAACAATGTCAGTTTCCTTTGGCCTGGTTCAGGATCCCCAGGAAAACCTGGGTACCAAGAACATACTTTGCTGGTGACAATCACCAGAGTTAGGTCTCAGTGTGAAATCTGGGTGGTCGAGTTTTGCTCTTGACTTTTTCTGAGAGTGCTAACAAGTCTGGGTCACCCAGAGCAGATACACACCTGGTATTACTTTCATTACGGTATTTTTTTTTAGATTACCAAGAAGTTATAATTTAAAAAGTCAGTTCCACTATGATAGGTGTAAATCCTGATGCTAATTTTGGTATGGACTGGTCGCTGGCAATCCCAAAATCCAAAGCTAGCCTAGGCAAAGAAACTTGTCTTATTTTCAGAATAAATAAATACACCTACAGAGTTCATGAGTTGAAAGAATTTGTATAAAACGCTTTGAAAATTGAAAGTAAGCCACACATGCAGAATGATAAACTGACGAAGAATATTTATTTCTTTTCATGTCTGGATAAAAATCTTGTTTTTACAACCTTTTATTGCTTCTCAACCTTCTGAAGATCTTGCAGGAGAAGATAAATAATAAAAAAAATAAAAAATAACCAAAATGCTTTAACTTTAAATGTACAGGCCAAATCACTTTAGAATAGACATTTGCAGCCTGAAACTAGCCATGCTTACCTGAAACTTATTGTGACTGTTTTTGATAAGGATTGCAGTCAAGTATATATGAAGCTGCCTTATACTGAGAGCCCAATCCTATGCATGTCTACTCAGAAGTAAATTTCATAATAGTCAATAGGGCTTACTCCCAGGTAAGTGTGGATAGGATTGCCTCAGTTAGACCATTAACCCATCTAACTCACTATTGTCTTCTCAGATGGGTAACAGCAAGTGATTGCGTTACATTGAGTAGTGAGAGAATTAGAAAGTTTTTATTTATGTGTATGTATGTATGTGTGTGTACACACACATAGTTTGTGTGTGCACTGGCATGTACCTTGTCCTGAGCCACACACATTTATCCATTTATTTATCCATTTATTTATCATTTATCCATTTATCCATTTATTTATGTGTAATTATTCTGTGGAACTCCTTGCCACACAATGTGGTGATGGCGTCAGGCCTAGATTCTTTTAAAAAAGGATTGGACAGATTTATGGATGAAAAGTCCATCACAGGTTACAAGCCATGATGGGAATACACATCCTGGTTTTAGTAGTAAGCTATCTCTGAATGCCAGATGCAAGGCAACAGGATATGGGTGTCTTGTGCGCTTCCTGGGGCCACTGTGAGATACAGGAAGCTGGACTAGATGAACCTTTGGGCTGATCTAGCAGGGATCTTCTTGCATCTGCTCACCCCCTTCCACCTTCTGATAGTGCTTTGGTCACTGCCAGTGATACTGAGGGGTCAGCAAGGCAGTGATGGGCAAGGGCCAACAGCTAATGCCTGACACAGCCAAACCCTAATGCCATCCCTGGCAGCAGCTCTCCATGGCTTATTCCCAGTCTTAACTGGGATTGCTGTAAAACACATGCTGTCATTGAGGGTGCAATCCTAACTTGGTGTTAGGCTGGCACAAGGGGGTTAGGCCGGCACAGAAGTGCCAAGAACACGCCATAAAGCGTGTTTGCATCACTCTCTGGGTTAGGGAGGACGGCACACGTCTGTGCCTACAGTGGTTCAAACACGCTTTATGGTGAGTTTGTGGCACTCCTGTGCTGGCCTAACTCCAGGTTTGGATTGTGCCCTGAGATGGAGGCACAATGCAATCCTACAGCACAGTTCTATGCATGCCTACTCTGAAGAAGACAGTCTCATTGATTTCAGTGGGACTTACTTCCAGGCAAGTGTGTTTAGGATTGCAGCCCTAAAGAATCACTTCTGATGAAGCCGGTGACTTCGTATTTTGACAGAACAAATACTTCCAACAGGGGTGCGTGTGCGCGCATGCATGCATGCATGCATGCATGCGTGCGCGAGTGTGTGTGTGTAAGGCACAACAGATGGATGTGCAAGAGTCAGGCAGATTAATGTGTGCAAGTCAGCAGCACTCATACAGGTAAGCGAGGGCAAGATTAATAAGATTAAACAATACTGGAAAATGTTTTATGATTGGACAGATATGCAATGTTGAATGGTAAAGTAATAAAAGATTAGTACTGATTACATAGTTCAACGTTGAATATTAAGATATTTCATAATTTATAAGTAAAGAAGATTTTGGATATATTGAGTATGAAAGATAACCTTAGAAACGATATTTTTAATTGGATTGATGATATTTTTAAGAAATTATGATGCATTGCAAGGTACTTACCTAATGTGTTTACCTTTGTTTAACCCTTTCCTTTGTTTTCTGTAACCCTATCCCATCTCTTTTCTTAAAAATTAATAAAAATAATTTTAAAAAAAAGCAGCACTCATACAGGTAACCTGTCAGTCTTTCGTGCAACCAAAGCTTTACAATACCCCTGAGTGCCTGAGGGGGGCTGCCTGTGAGATTTATCTGCTGCCTCAAGTTGTTGCAGGCCAAAAGGGTCAAGTGGGTGTGAACTGCCACCTGTTAAACTCATCCAGCTCGTGAAAGAGAACAGAGCTGGCTTGGCTTCCTCTGGCAGCTAGAAACACTCATTGGCCAGCCTCAAGACCTTCTCCAGTATACTGAGGTTGTTTTATGTGCCCAAGCCTTCCAGAGGTCAGTGACAAGGCATTCAGCATCAGAATGGGTACAGGGTAGTCACTAACAGCTGGGGCTTGATATTTGGTTACAATGCAGGCTGTGTGTGTGTGTGTGTGTGTGTGTGTGTGTGTGTGTCTGTGTCTGTGTAGAAAAGAAAAGCTCTCTAAGTGTTGCCTGCCTTCCTTTACACAGAGACTATAGAGTCTACAGTCAAGGTACAAAATCTACAAATCCATTTCCTCAGGAAGGGCCCAGCCAGGGCTGGCCTTAAGCCAATGTGACCCATGTCCCTGTGCTTCAGGGGCCCCCGCACCAGCAGGGCGTGCATATTGGACCTCTATGGGCTGTACGTCAGCAGGGCAAGCAGAGCAGGTTCACCTTGGGCTCTCCCACCTGCCCCTTCCTCTGAACAGCCCCAAAAGGGCCACCGGGAAGCAGTTGGGGGCGACATTATCATATCACCAACTATTTCCATATGCCATGCTTTGGTGAGTGGGAGGGCCCCACAGGTTGGGTGGGGGTGGAATGCCCCACATTGGGCCCCAATGCTGCTGGAGCCATCCCTGGACACAGCCATGAGTCTGGCTGAATTGCTTGCTCCTAATGGTGGGCTGGGAGAGGGCAATGCACATGTAGTATGTGCGTGCACTGACATATACCTTGGCCTGAGCCACACACAGTGATGTCATGCAGGGGGAACGTGGGGGAACTCAGTTCCACTAGTTAAAATTAGGGCTGACTCTGCCCACTTCATTCTCCCTCCTCCCCCCTCCCAATTCCTCTGCAAAGAGCTTTTCTTCTTGGTTGTCCGGCACTCAGAGGGTTAAAGGGAGCGACTCCGGATTCCTTGGGGTGGCGAAGGCAGTGATGTCATTCAGGGGGAACGGACCAGAACTGGCGTTCCGGATCCTAACGGGCTCCGTGGCTGGTTCCGGGTTCCCGACACGTGCCAATCAAAAGTGAGTTCCTGTTCCTAAATCATTTGAATGACACCACTGGCCACACACAATGGCATAGATGGTGGCTGGTGGGATGTGGCACTGCTGTGGGCACTGGATCAGCTTGGGTTGGCCCGTATTTCCTTTAGAGCCATCGTTCTGAAACTGTGGGTCCAGTGACCCAATGTTTGTTGGGTCACAGAACTGACAGGGCAGATTAGACTACTGTGTGTACAACAAGGGTTAAACAAGCTGCTACTGGGTGGGGGAAGTACTGGTGCCCAATCCCTATTATAGCCACATCACATTTATAAATCAGGCAGCAGCCTCTGGGGTCTCTACAAAGCGTGGGAACCACAGCTCTGGTGGACACACAAACTTTGTCAACTATTGCCTTGATTTCAGTTGGAGTAACTTTTGGAAATAGGGTTTCAGTGATTTGTGAGTCACAACCTGAGCATTACATTGTAATCTGAAAAATGAGATTTGGGGGATGTCCTTTTAAATCCACAGGTGAGTTATATTTAAGGACAAATAAAATTTTTAATATTTTTTTTGGGGGGGGGGGGTTGTTCTGTTGCTCCATTTTCAGAAGTGATCCCTCCAAAAGCCCACAAATGGAAGCAACTTCAGCGTGCTTCTTTTGTCCTGCAGCAAAGCTTTCCCGCAATGCGCAGCAGAGCAATCTAATTTTATGAATTAATTTGTTATGTTTGTAGCTTCTTATCATTTTACTCTGAATACTCAGGCCAAGATTCCATCATTATGATCGTTTAGTCAAGGATTATCACTGCGACTACAGCAATCATGAGGAAAAGCACTCCTACTCATTTGGCATGATAAGAGTCCCTCACATCCTTTCTCTCACAACTACCCCTTTGCATTCCACCTTTAGCCTTGAAAAAACCTTAGCAGCAATACTTACATTTAAAATAACAGCCATAGTTAAAAGGAAGCCATTAAAGCATTGACTTTTGTGGAAGACTTCTCCCCAAACAATCTCTGAAGCATATAACTGGAGTAGTTGCTTTTCTGTAATGTATCAATGGCATAAGTTTGTTTTTTTATTTATTTTATTAAACCTTTAATTGGCATACAACAAACATCGGAACAAACAATACAGGTAAAATTTTCAATAACCATATCTTAAGTCCTTGCAGCTAAAACACCTGTTCAGTGGGACCATTGAAACGCTGGTTATTTGTTTTAATGATATGCACTAGAAAAAGAGCCAGTTGGTTAAGCACAGCAGGATCCTCAGAGTCAAGTAAGAAATTCAGGGTCACCTCTTTACTAGCCGCGCCCAACTTAGTCATAAGAGGTTGGAAATATTTCTCTCTGCTCTTGGAATGTAATGGGCAATAGAAGATTAAATGCTCTACAGTTTCAATACTGCCCAGCTGGCAGGGGCAGGACCTATCAGCGTAGGGTACACCTTTAAAACGACCCCACAGGACTTCTGAGGGTAATACATTGCAGCGAGCCAACGTTATAGCCCTGCGTCTTATAGGGATATCCAAGATGTACAAATAGGGTGGAACTTGCCCACCAATTGTTCTTAATTGAAAAGAAAGCGGTGAACAACGAGTGTTGGCCCTCTGCAGTAAGTTTCGGTCCTGCAATTCTAATAATTTCCCCTTGATGGATCTAAAGGCTTCTGCCTGGGATATCGAGCCTATCAGTTCAGTATCTATCCCCAGTTCAACAAGTTTGGCTGCCCAGGGCTCAGCTGAAAAGTAAGTATCCGCAAGCATACACTGAATCAGGTCATTATCTGTGTTTGAGTAAAACACAGAGAGCCACAGCTTTGTGACCCGTATCCAGGCAACAGTTTCAATTGTTCTTAGGCCAGATTCTAGGCACAGAACTGCATATGGAACGCAACTTGGCATACCAAAAATCTTCCTGAGGAAGGAAGCTTGCACATGTTCAACCGAATGGTTAAAGTCTCGGATCCATAACGGAATGCCATACAGAATGAGAGCTAGACATTTGGCTGTGAATATTTTTATGGCCGCAGGTATATATAAGCCCCCTTTGGTGAAAAAAAAACTACAAATTGCCTGGGCAGATAAAGAGGCGGCCTTACACACATAATTGCGTTGTACCTTCCAGGACAAATTGTAAGTGAAATGGAAACCGAGGTACTTATATGATTTAACTTGCTCCAGCTCCATGTTGTTAAGCCTCCATTTCCTTGGCTTCCATGATTTAGTGAATACAAGGATTTTAGATTTCTCATAGTTTAGTTGTAACTTATTTCCTATGAGATACTCGAGACTTTTGTTGAGCAACCTTTTAAGGCCGATTTGGGTGCGGGATAAGATCACCGCATCATCAGCGTAAAGGAGGATCGAAACATGGCGATTACCTAATTTTGGGGGGTGTCCTTCAGGGATATCTAAACAGGGAGCCAGGTCGTTCAAGAAGATATTAAACAAGATCGGGGCCAACAAACAACCCTGTTTGACCCCCTTGTTGGAAATAAATTCCTCTGTTAGACTCCCCTGCTGAGAGGTACGCACTTGGCACAGGTTATTGGAATAGAGGCCTTTAATAAGATATAATAATCTATTATCTATCCCAAGATTTTGTAATTTGTGCCAGAGTAAATCTCTATCCACACTATCGAACGCGGACTTAAGATCAAGAAAGGCCACATACAGTTTGGAATTTAAATTGATGACATATTTGGTGGCCAAGTGTTTTAATATGAGTCCATGGTCGATTGTTGATTTGCCCCTCCTAAAACCTATCTGCTCCGGCCGAATGATCTTCCGTTGATGAATCCACAGGTTTACCTTGTTCAACAGGTATTTGGCATAGAGCTTACCAACAATCGACAGTAGACTGATCGGCCGATAGTTAGCTGGATTATGGGGGTCACCCTTCTTATAGATAGGTACAATTATGGACTTTAGCCATGCTTTGGGGAAAAGCCCAGTTGCATTAACAGCAGTAAACAAGTTGCTTAGACGTGGGGACCAAAAGGACATATCAGCTTTGATCCAGTCAGCTGGGATGGCATCTACGCCAGCTGCTTTACCCAGTTTCAGATCTTGGATGAGTGGTATAATTTCCTCCTCATTCACCGGTGGCCACTCCGGTAGGTTTACTGTATCTGTGGAGAAACCTCGAGCAGCCTCCTTGTCCATCGAGGAAAGCAGTTTTGAGAAGTGATCGATCCAGGATTGATTTGTTATGTTGCCTATAGGAGCAGGAGCATTGCGAAAGCTCCCCCGCGTTATGCTCCAAAAAGCTTTAGCGTCGTTATGAATTATAGCAGAATGCAATTTAAGCCATTGAGCTTTCGCAAAGAGCTTCTTTTTTTCCCTAGTCAAATTTTTGAATGCTTCGTTGATCTCAAAGAATTCTCTTAGTGACTCTTGAGAATTCTGAGTTCTAAATTTGGCAAAAGAAGCCCGCACTTGAATTTTCACCCGCCTACATTCCTGGTCAAACCAAGAAGGGCGTGCCATACCATTTCTGATGGTTTGAATGGGTTGATGCGGGCACAGACTAGTAATCATTTGATTTGACAATAATTCATATGATCGAACAACCTTCTCTGGATTCGTGTCAGTCAACATACTAGCACAATATGTCCTGTTCACTTCTAGATCAAGTAACGCATGAATCTGGGTGAGAGTTTTATCATCCCAACGGAGTTTGGATAACATAGGCCCCTTGGCAAGTTGCACAGGACAGGGCGTGCACACCTGCAAGTTGAAGTTAAACCAGATCCTTAAGGGAAAATGGTCGCTCAAAATTAGGTCATCCACCAAAAACTCATCTACCAGTTGCAACAAGGGGAGCGAGACTAAGATATAGTCTATAATGCTACAACCGAGTGCTGAGATAAAGGTAAACTCGGATGACTTTGGGTAGTGCAGGATACCATTTAACCACATCATATTCAATTGAAGGCTGAAGTTAGCTAAACATAAACCTGCCTAACTTTTTAATGTTGTTTTATATTTTTTATTGTTGTAAATGCCGCCTTGAGTGCCTCGGGCAATAGGCGGGGTATAAATTCAATAAATAATAATAATAATAATAATAAGAGCCCTGCTGGATCAGGTTAAAGGCCCATCTTGTCCAGCTACCTGTATCTCACAGTGGCCCACCAGATGCCTCAGGGAGCACACAACACAACAAGATGCCCGCATTCTGTGGCTACTCCCTTGTACCTGGAATTTTGAGGGGAAAATCCTCATATAAGATGCTTTTTCCTTATTATAGGGATTGACTGACTTTCGTAGCTCATAGCCATAGTTATAGTGCTAGTACGTTAGTAATAGCAGTAGCATATGTTTAGCAGCCATTAGTAGTGGCAGAGAGTAGTAACTTAATAAAAGTGGGCCCACATTTTCTGTCGGGTTGACATCAATATATTTGAAAACCCACAGATGTCACACACACACCAGGGCCCACCTGAATCCTCCAAACTGAGCTGAGCTCTGGTCAGGTCAGGTCTCTAGGGTCTTCAGCCTCACAAGGGGGGGGTGCATGACCACCTGCTGTCTTTGCCAGCTTCAGAATGACTATTTAGGCCAAAAAAGGTCACTTCCATTTTTCTGTGAAAACTGGAAGTGACCTTTATGGACCTAAATGGCCTTTCTGAGCCCCACAGAGTCTGCGGTGGTCATGCATGGCCTCTGCTGGCTTCAGAAACCCTCTGGGCACCCTCAGCTCCGGTTGGGTTCAGAGGGTGAGGGTGGGCCCTGAATTCCGTGGGTTTGAATACCCATAGAATTTGTTATCCATGGAGGTTCCTGGAACAGAACCCCCACAGACAATGAGGGCACAGTGTAGTAGCAATAACCCAGGTGCGTAGCTAGTGCAGGGGGATGAAATTTCACCAGACAACAAGCTTTAGGGGGCAATAAGCTGAGCATGACACTAGTGGTCAAAATCATGAAAACCTTGGTATGTATGAATAATACCATCATGTTCTATACTAATGAATGTAGAATTTTAACGCAGAACACAATGAAACAAACTGAGGTCTAATATCTTCATTCTATCAAAAATTATGACCAAAAAACCCAAGAAAATGAAAATACAACTGTGATGTCACTTTGCTATTGTGACATCACTTCCGGGACATCATTTTGCCATCTGCACTGGGCTACGCTTTCATTACCTATGCCAGTGCAATAACCAATACTTGTGATAATTTGCCAGCACTATGCGTGTCCAAGGTCAAGAGGGGCTTCTGGACATTCCCCTTCCATACTTCAAGGCAAACACAATGCTGTTAATATTTGAGCATCCGCCTAACTGTACTGCCTTTTAGGTAGTGCTACTACCTAAAAGGTAGTGCTACTACCTTGTTTTTAATAGCAACAATTGTATTTTGGGGACATCAAGGCAATGAGTTTCTGTGCTTTTTTCTGTTATGCAATTCAAAGGCAACATATGTAGTAAATTCTGCTCCTCCACACTTTAGCTATATGCTTTTTGAAAGCATCGTTGGTTGCCGATGCTCCAGATTTGTTTTCTAAAGGGCTTGTTGACATGCTGGGCATGTTAATAAGGGGTGGGATGCTTCCTTTGTGTTCCCAGCAAGGCACCTGCCTATAGCACACAACCTGGCACTGCCCACATTCTTACACTGCTTCTAGCAGGCAGAGCACGCAGGCCTTTTCAATTCACTAGATCGTTCACAAGTTAGCTCCAACCCAACCTTGTCATTGCCATTCGTCACACTTATAGGGTATGCTTTTATGTGCTGTATCTCACTGAAGTCTCTTAACACCAGGCCAGTGCCACAGGGTACTAGTCTACAACAAAGATCTCAAACACAGTTTAAAAGGTAACACCATAAAAGAGAAAAATAATAGCTGAAATCACTGCCGGATACCTACAGGCTCTGCAGATTTTCTCATTTCAACCCGTGCTCGGTTGGATACAGAGCTCGTATCTCCACTGGCATGCACTGAGCATCAAGCTGTCCTGTTCCGCTGCCTAAAGAAATCTTGAAGACATTTTCTGTCAATGAAATACAATTGATTACACTCCTACAAAAAATGTCTTTGTGCCTCCGCACCTTCCAGCTAAGGGTGAAACTGAAACAAAGAGAGGCTCTTGCTCTTGCCATGTGGCATTGGCTCTGGGTTCAGTTTATGGCTTCATGACACAGCACGTTCAGACAAATGGCAAATAAAACAGCATCTGGGAGTGTGAAGGAGGGAACTGGGGAACTTGCAGTCAAACTAGGACTGCAGGAAGGCACTGGATGCATGAATCAGCAGGTGAGGGGCAGAGACCTTGATTGCTGCAATTTTTGTGATTGTGATGACTCATAAGAACTTAAGAAGAGCCCTGCTAGATCAGGGTAAAGGCAGCGATGAGATCTACAAACGATCTGGGGGAACGCTGGGCGGACTTAAGCAGGACATCCAGGTGATTGGCAGCCCGTCTGCAGCGATCTGCAGCTGCCCTGGCCTTGGGGGGGGGGGCTCCTGCTTGCTGCAGAAGACAGGTGAGGGTCGTGCTGGGTGCCTGGGCGAGCAGCGGTAGGGCGCGCTAACCAGGGGCAGCCCCCCCCAGGCCAGGGCAGCTGCAGAATGCTGCGGACGGGCAGCCAATCATGCGGAAGCCCCGCGGAAGTCCCACCCAGCGTTCCCCCAGGTCGTTTGTAGATCCCATCGCTGGCTAAAGGTCCATCTAGTCCAGCTTCCTGTATCTCACAGTGGCCCACCAGATGCCTCAGGGAGCACAAGAGACAAACAGATGTCTGCATCTTGTTGCCACTCACCTGCATCTGGCATTCTGAAGTAGCCTACTACTGACGTGAGGAGGTTGCACAAGCCCACGATGGACTTTTCCTCCAGAAATCTGTCCAATCCCCTTTTAAAGGCACTTAGACCAGATGCCATCACCACCTCCTCTGGCAAGGAGTTCCACGGATTAATTACCCAACACTCAATTTTAGTGGATGTCCCCTGGTGCTGAGGTGGTGTGATAATGCAAACCACAGCAGTTGCATGTCACCAGTGGTAGCACTTGTTTCATCTCGGCAGGGTTACAATTTCCCCAGCAACCCCCCACACATACCCCAGAAGCCTCCAAGTAGAGGTACTCTATTTATGAACTGACCCATTGACTTCAATCCACAATCATCTCAGTGTGATATGTGCTCACCCAGAACTTGTGCCAGTTTCACTTTCAGAGGCTTTGGCACTAAGACTTTTAAATGCTGTATGGATGTGGTAAGTTGGTGTTGGGGTGTGGGAAACTAAAATTATGATGCCGCAGGGAGCTGTTTGTGTACTTCTAGGCCCAGATCAAGGGCCATATCCTATCCAATTTACCAGTACCACACCAGCATGCCAACAGGGCATGCACTACATCCTGCAGGGTAGGGGAAATCACAGATGCCTCCTCAAGATAGTGGAATGTTTATTCTCTTACCTTGGGGTTGTATTGCAGCTGCAGCAGCACTGGAAAGTTGGATAGTATTGGGCTCCAAATGTGCAGCTATTCAATGGGAAAACACATCCATGAGTCACATACAGTGGAGCCAGTGGCATTCCTACAGGGAGCAGATGCTATGTTTTGCAGGAGCCTGAGCTCCTGTGATTTGTGACTTGAAGAGCAAAGCCTCCCAGCCAGTCCTCCAAGCTGCAGATGGCTCTGAACGGCAGGGAGAGGGGCCACGTTACACAGGAGTTCAGGCTCCTGCACAACTTAGCGTTCTGCCCCCACTGTAGAAACACCACTGAGTGTGCACCGCTCAGTTTGTTATGACAAGATGCACCTGCTGAAATTCCCTCCTCTATACAATTGTTAAAAGGTCCAGGAGCCCTAAAGTTGAAAGGTTGGCCTTTCTAGAACTATTTTTAGCCTTGAAAGACCTACTTCCAGGTCACATGGGGGTTCCGTTCTCTGCCCAGTGTTGCCCCAGAATGCATTGCAATCTTTCAAGGCTAAAATCAGCTCTAGAGGCTGGGAAACTGCATGTTTGGACCGCTCTCCGAGTCAGGGAGGATGGCGTACGTCTGTGTGTAGGTGCCCATTTTACCATTTCATTCTGGTATGTCCAGTTCATTATTGAAAGAGAAATCAAAATCATGGATCTGCACCAGCCCTCGTAGTATGAAAAGCTAGAAAGTTTAATCATTGTGAAGACGTACAAAACTGAAATGGTCTTCTATAGATAGCATTAGGGTGCAATCCTAACTTGGAGTTAGGCCAGCACAATTAGGCCAGCAAAATTTGGCCAGCACAAGGGACACCATAAAGTCTATTTGGACCACTCACACAGTGCAATCTCGGCTGCCCCGTAGCGTTGGCGCTTGTGCTCTCAAGCCAATGGCAAGCCTCCCTCGCGTCGACCAAAGCTGGGCTGGGAAGGCTCCGGGAGGGGAAGGAGATTGGTGGTGGGAGGGAGATTGTGGGCAGTGGGAGGGCAGGCTCTGGATCTGGTCATAAGGCCAAATCCTAAGCCTGTCCAGGAGGCCGCAGATCCGAGAAGCGCATAGGGGAAGCTGGAGCCTCCCCTATGGTAAAGGCGCGAATGTTCCCTCGCAGCAGGGAGGCCCCAGCTTCCCCAATCCGGCTTTGGCGCTGGCCCGTCGGCCTCGCCAGTCCGACGCTGGGTTGGATGGCACCCTCAGAGTCAGAGAGGCCAGCACAAAGATGTGCGCCATCTTCCCTGACTCCGAGAGTGATCCAAACGTGCTCTACGGTGGCCCTTGCCTAACTGGCCAGTTAGCTGGCCTAACTGTGAAGGCCTAACTTCAGGTTAGGATTGCGCTCTGTGGCGATGACCCCACTCTAGATAATATTCCGAAGAACTATTTCTGTTTCTTAAGGTCCATAACTAACAAGGAAACATGATTTAAAATAAAGATAAATTGGGTTTCTTTTTCCAAGACCATATGTTCTCAGTAATTATATACATGGCTGAGAACTGTATACTGGCTCCACAAATAGAGATTGGCCTACCTGTATATTTTTCAATAAGAAAGTAACGTCTGCTATTTCCGGGGTTGTGTGTGGCGTGGGGGGGGGGAGGTCTGCAGTTTTAAGCTATATACAAATGATAAAAGCAAATACATCAAAGTGTGCAGCCTTTCAACTCATGCTCAATTAGAATAAAAGTTTTGGTTGATGTTTTAAACATTTAGGGCTAACTAACTGTGACAGCATCTCAGCTCTGCAAATGGGATGATTTTGGATTGACTTTTGATCTGACTGACAGTTTCTTATACACTTCAGTGTCGGTTTATAACACACAAGTCAGCATTTGAATGCACATGTGTCTAATTAGAAACTGTTTATGGACTAGCCACATAAATTTAACACACAAGAGTAAAGGGACTTTAAAAAAAATATCAGGGTTGTGGTCTAATGAAAGGGAGCTAATTTAAAAAGGTGCTCGACCTATACATTTATTTTACAGCCTAAGGAAAAGAAAACATTTGCCATATGGGCTATAGGTTAGAATGAAAAATAAAGCGTATTAACTGAGCTATCAAGAGTTTTGTACACAAGGGCGGGGGGAGAAGAAATGCTCCCCCAAATGACTTCGGGTTGTGAAAGTCCAATTCATTGTAGCCAACCCCTTATCAATATTACTAGTGGTGCTGCACCTAATTTTTGTGAGTGACCATTGTCTTGCACTAGAAATAAGGTTTAAGGGGCCCCATTTTTCCTGACTGCCACCACCCTTAATTTTTCATAGCCCCAACCGGCTGTTTTGGCATCATTTTTTTTAGGGTCAAACTAGATGTGACATGTTATAATCTTTCTTTAATAATCACGTTCTGGACTATAGCATGAAATTTAAGAAGCTGCCTTATGCTAAGTCAAACCATTGGTCCACACAGCTCTGTATTTTCTGCTTGAATTGGATACAGTTCTTCACTGTCTCAGATCTACATGGGGATGCCAGGGATTGACTGTGCACACAGAACACTTCCCCTAGTGGAGGGGGGCAGGAATTAATCCTTTTCCTTCAGACCAGTAACAATCCTTTCCAGCTATTGCCATCAAAGACGCTTCCCTCCAAAATTTCACGGAAATCACTGCATGTGGAGAATTCACACTGTCATTTACATAATGCATTGTTGCCATGATCTCAATCAAAATTCCATTATCATGATCACACGTCTGATGTCAAATTCAATTATCATGATCTCAATCAAACCTGCTATTAAAAACATGCAGACACAGAATGTTTATACAGCCTGTTGCAGACCTAGCCAACAGACCGTCCGGGGCAGAGGAGGAGACACCCCTCTGCACCGCTCTGCTCCTCCCTCATGCCACAGCAGGCTCCAATTCAGAGACTACAATGGCAGGCCCAAACCGCTCGCCTCTCTAAGAGGTAAGTTACCTTGTTGCCACCCTTTCCCACTCCAGGAGCGCAGTGCCACCCTCCCACATAATAGTATACCTGCGAGTGTATACAACACCATGTTCCTGGTAAGTATGGGTGCAATCCTTACCTGGAGTTAGGCTGGCTTAGTTAAGCCAGCAAAGTTTGGTTGGCACCAGAGACACTGTAAAGTATGTTTGGATCTCTCTCGAAGTCAGAGAGGGCAGCACTCAGACATGGGCTTCCCGGGTTGGCGCGCCCCACTGCTGCTCACCCAGGCACCCGGCGCGCCACCACCCGTCCCCCCGGCGAGCAGGCGCCCCCTCCAAAGCCAGGGCAGCCCGCATGGCGGGTGGGTAGGCGGTGGAACGGAACAGGCGGGCTGCCAATCACACATAAGTCCCACCCAGCATTCCGCTTCCTCATCTGTAGATGACATCACTGCTTCAGTCCAAGAATGCCAGTTTGCATTCTAGGACTGTCATCTGATTATGTCACACTGATACCACTTTCTGCTTGATGATGGCACTTCCGGCTATGACATAGCTTCCAGGTTAATTACATCACTTCCAGTGAGTCCTGACACGAGTGCCATTCTAAAAAGTAGGTCCTGGTCTAAAAGGTTTTAGAACCACTGCTTTAGGCCATTGGTGAAGCAACCAAATTGCCAGGTCTTGTCTTACTGTTAGGTACCCCTGTTAGGCACCCCCAAACAAGACTCAGATCTTTGCAAAAGTCAAGAAGCCTTTATTTCAACAGTTGGGTGTCTGTAAAGGAGTGTTCTCTTACAGCTTACTGAGACAATTTTACAATTGATAAGTTCTTCCTTATATTGGAGATGTGCACTTCCCACAAGTAATGATTATTCTTAGCATTTTACCACAATTAGGAAAGTACATCACAGTTCAGCATTTTGCATTACTCAGGCTACATTTGTTACTGCTTCAGCAAAAGTCTTGACCAGACTTAGCTAAGTCTGCGGTCTATGATTTAACTTCCTCTAGCAAAGGTCGTTTGTGCAGGCAGCAGTCTAAAATTGTTACTTTATGTGCTAAATTCAAGGGGTGACAGAAAGGACAAGGGACAAGGTTTCTGAGCATGTGGATTTGATACAGAGATATGGATTTCTTTAATCACAATACCCAAAAGCACAGAAGAGCCGCCCTCATTACCACACAATGCCGGCACTTTCTTTTCTGGCAAAGGTGCTTTTGACTCAGATGGGAAAAAAAATGACAATGCAATTTCATTCATTCTGAATGAAATGATTCACTTCATTATGGCCCGTCTACGCATATGGAAGAGCACTGCCTTCTGGCCTAAAAACCATTTTCCACAGCCACTTTCTATGCAATAAATAATAATAATAATAAGGTTGCCGAGCTCTTCGCATTAAGGTTTGTATTCGGAAGACGTCCGATAAGGAGAGAGGCCCACCTGAAGGTGGGGATTTTCTTCCTGTATTTCATATGGAAATGATCAGAAATGAAACTGGAGAATAAGCGGGAGTTTATTCAGATCATTTAATCTACCTCGATCAGAGGGGATTCTTGACAACCCAGGTGACACTGTAGCATTTATACCACCAAACACAGATGGGGCTGGCGCAATGCCTGAAGTGGGAAGCGCCAAAACGAGAGTAAGAATATAATAACATTTTCTTGATGAAATAATGCTTCCATGTCAGAGAAAACGGAACTGTCAGCAGTCTTTTGTAGGCCTCTCTCAGGCTTAAGAAAGGATCCCTGACAGTTCTAGCACTGCCTTTAAATATCTTATTGAAATGTAGATTAAGACTGTACATCTTATAATAGTTGGAAAGCCTTTTCATTTTAAGTCTTGTAGAAAAGCAAGTATTAAGTCAGTATTAACTTTAGCGGTTATATTTTAGCATTTTTCTGCAGGTTGATCCCTCCTAGACCTAATATTTAGATTTATTTAAAGAGACAGTAGATTACCTGCCAGTACAGTGGGATGGTATTATGCGGTGCTAGCCCTGGCTATAAAGTAAGATTGATTGCATCCATAACGCCGCTGTCTTTTCATGCATTTTATACAGAGCCGCGCAGAAGCACTTTCATTTGTACAGATATTTCAGTACTTCCATTTTATTTCATTATTTTAAGGAGTTTACCATTGTTTATCTTTTTAGATGTAAGAGTCATGATCTGGAAACATATGGCATATAAAGTGTCAATCAGAAGTTGTGTTTTGGGGCGACTCAATCTTCCTATATATCCTTGCTGTTGTGTTTTTAAGTTACTCAGTTGTGCATATGTAAATAACTTCAAATAGCCAATAGGTCATTTAGGGTGCCAACCTAACCTGGAGTTAGGATGACACAGTTTGGTCAGCAAAGTTTGGCTGGCGCAAGGGCCAGTCAAGCGCGTTCGGACCACTCTCAGAGTCAGGGAGGATGGCGCACGTCTATGTGCTGGCCTCTCTGACTCCGAGAGTGGTCTAAACATAGTTTACAGTGTCCCTTCTGCCCGCCAAACTTGGATGGCCAAACTGTGCCGGCCTAATTCCAAGTTAGGATTGTGCTCTTAATGTTATAATATTAGCAATTGTTTTACAACTCAAGATGTCTGTTAATTCTCATTTCAATTGTATGCCTTAAACCAGGGGATCTCCAACTTCATAGCAGGAGCGCAGCATCAAACATCTGGCATGGTGTTGAGGGCCTGGGGGAAAAAAATTAAATATAAAATTTAAATAAATACGTTAGAGAGAGAACTTGAGTATCTGAATGAATGAATGAATGAATGGGCTCAAAGTTCTAGGATTCTTCCAAGCACCAGTACACACCACAGAAAAGCACATAAAGCATATGCATTAATGGATTCCCATTACCCCACCCACAAGCAGCTTACTTAAATGTGCTGGAGTAAATACTTCAGACCCTGAAGATCACAGGAAAGGGAATACCCAGAGCATGTTTTGAAGGCCTGGGAGGCCTACCCAACCCTCAGAAATCCATCTAAGGCTTACAGAGGGCCTAAAAAGTCACTTCCAAGCAGTGATGTCATGCAGGGGGTACGCGGGGGTACGTGAGTACCCTTTTCTAGGATTACAGCTGGCCCCGCCCATTCGCTCGCCCACTCGTCGACACCGCCCTCTGCAACATTTGAATTTCCTGCATGTTTGAGTTGCCTGCATGTTCTCAGAGCCAGGCAGGCAGCGAGCGGAGCCTTTCCTTGCCACTGAAAAATGAGTTGCTCTGGGGTTTTAACATGATGCCAGGCCTCCTTCACATGTTCTGGGGGTGCTGTGGAATACTGTTGCAACTGTTGGGTCCGTTTAAAGTCATCTGAGGCCTCAAAAAGGGCTTTTTTCATGTCACTTCCTGCCACAACATCACTTCTGGCTTATGACGTCACTTCCGGTGGGCGGGTCCCAACACGTGCCAATCAAAAGTGAGTACCTGTTCTTAAATCATTTAGATGACACCACTGCTTCCAAGTCTTCGAGAAAACCAGGAAATGACTATTTTTTGCTTTCCTGGTGTTTGGGGAGGCCTCATGTGGCCTCCCTGGCACTTAGAATACCCTCTGCACACAAACCAGAGCACAGCTTGGAGGGTGCAGCCCATGCCAGCAAGGTCAGGAGGACCAGAGCAGTGATGTCATCCGGGCGCACCAAGAACCTGAATGCCCAGATGATTGGCAGCTCTCCGCCCTGATGGCGGAGCCCAGCCACGCCTCCCTGTGCCCAGAATCGCTCCATTTCAGAACAAACCCAGTGCAGGGGCAGGCGGGAGGGCGCAAAGACGCGCAGCTTCTGCCGTGCAATGGCGCCCTTCGCTGCCAGCCCCTCCGGAGGAAGCGGTACGGTGTACCGGCCCATTCCACCAGCATGCCATCACTGGACTAGAGTCTTGTAGGGGATCAGAGGCTTGCTGCAGCCAGATGGAGGCTCTCTGCACCTGGCCCCTGGGCCAGGGTTTGGAGACCCCTGCCTTGAACAACCAAAAATCTGAGCCAACTTAGACTGGCGCTAGCCCTGGAGATTTGTTTTTTTTTAACCCATGAACCACCAAATAAGACACCAGACAGTGGCTCAAGAGTTAAACAGGGCCACCTAATTTACACCCACAGCAGCAGGGCAAGGTAGGGCAGGCAAAACCCAAACCACCCAGCATGCAGGGCACTGATTCAGGGGAAATGAACCTAGCAGTCTACCTCCCCTGTGCTTTTCTAAGGCAAACAATCCAACCCGGCACCAACTCTGTCACCAGATGGAGCTAGTCATTCATAGTCACCCCCGAAGGGTCAAGGTAGCTGTACCACTTAAACCACAGGACTGACCATGCAGGGCCTTGCCAGGTCAGTCAAGGGGCTTGGCAGCCAGCCTCATCCAACCAGTCAAGCATCATCAGAGCAATCATGGCTCTCCCCATGAGGCTGTTGCCTTGGATTGGACACCGAGATGTCACCTATCTACCCTTCCCTGCACACTTCATGCATTGTAATTTCTATCTACTACCTAACCAACCCAGCTCCCTTTTGACAGTCTGAGGTAGGCAAGAAAACTGCCTTTCAACAGCCAATCAGGATAATAGTAAAAAAGAAAATCCTACCTGGCCCTAAAACTAGCAACCTGCTAGTCCCAGACAGGGAGGGAGGGAGATCACCATTCAGCTGCCAACTGAGCTTGGCCAGACAGTATGCACCCTCTCCAAGCCTCAAGCCCTCCTCACCAATATATATATATATATATATATATACTCCTTGCCTATATAGCCAATAGGGAGAAGACACCATGTCTTGCCAAAGCCCCTGCTCCAAACTTTCCTCCCAAATGCTATGCCCACTTAGGCTATTTAGTCACCCAGATACAGACAGTCCTGGCAATATCCACAAACTACCAGACCCCAGCACCAACAGAGAGCTCACCCCACCCAGTGGCTTGCCTGTAGGCCACAAATCTCCTCCTGGAGCTTCAGAGCAGGTGTCCTTCAATAATGGCCAGTCCTCAGTCCAATAGTCCATTTGTCAATCAGTCAAGCCAGTAAGTCAGTCCATGTATCAGTTCATCACACCAGTCCATTGTCCAGCAAGCCAGTCCATTGTCCAGTCAGTTAGTCATGCCAGCAGTTCACTCTGCTATATCAGCAAAAACCTCCACTCCTACTACAACCCACAGCTTCCCCTTCCTCCAGGTGCTCCTTATACCCCTGCTACAAGCTCCTAAGTGGCTGCAGCTGTGCAGCCCAGCCTCCGCTACTTCCCTGGTGTTAATCCTGCATTTTCCTGCACCAAGGGCCACTGTCGGCACCATCCACTGCCTCCTTGGGGTAATCTTCCGCATTTTCCCATACACACCACAGCTGCATGAGGCTGTATGAGGCGGGTCAGGGCAATCCGCAGTCAGCACTGATGTTGCCAACTGCCTGATGGAAATTCTTGGAGAAACTGGGCGGAGAGGCGGAGTCAGCTTAGGAGGGAGTTGGAACAAGTGGTGGCTTCCACTGTGGGATCCAACATCCCATCTCGAACCGGGCAGCCTGATACAAGTCTGCTTGATTCACCGCCAGCTAGATAGCTGGCGGTGAGTCGAGGAGCCCCATTTCAATCGCTGGGCTTTCCCCGGGAGAAGAGGATGAATGTCAAGATTGGGCTGCCCCTCCAGAAAGCAGCTGGTATAGGTCCAAGGAGACCCATTGGAAGCCAGCCAGCCTACAGGGAGGTAAGTAAGAACAAATGTTGCATACCTCTCCTGGGCTATCTGGTCACCCATCCCACAGCATGCAGCACGTGCTTTGTCAGCAACACTGCATGCTTTGGGTTGATGGGGGGAGGGGAGGGAAAGGGGTTTGAATCCCTTCTTTTTGGTTTTCTAGAGGTCAATGAAGACTATCAGATTAGGGATCCAAATATGCTTCTTACAGGAACGAATCAGCGGCCTTGGTCTAAATTGCTCAGAATTTCAAACTCGGGCATGAAATACACTGTAGTTGGTTAGAAGCAACACTGTTCAATGCCATATGTAAACTTCTAATTTCCTGGTTGTGACTTATCTGTTTTACCAATGAAAGTGAGCGGTAATCACACTTTTAAAAAAAATCCACAGAAATCTTTTGTTGCCACTGAAATTCCTTTGAAAGCATGTTCTCCATCAGCAATTCTGGTGCCAGGTTGTGGACAGCCCTGAGCCAAATAGAGCCCCATTGGAGCCCAGAACTCCCCACCAGCTTACTCCCCGATGGTACATTGGGTACTAAAATTGCCACTGGTACTAAGGGTTCACTGATTGGCTTGGCCAGGTGGGCCCTCACTCCACCAGTGTTCTCTTTGACCAATCCCTGGAACAACACCTTCCCATTTTCTACCAATGATGCGCTGGAGATTGCATTTCTACCAGTGTTGCTCTAATGCATCATTGGTAGAAAATGGTGTCAGTAATAAAGGTTGGGCAACAATCCTCTCTTCCAAAAGAGAGGAGAAATGACTGAGAAATGAGCACAAGAGGAATGTTTCAGGCTGATGTTGGCCTAATGTATGTGTATGCAAATATTTGAATGTAGATAAGAAAATATTGTCCCTGGCTCATATGAAATGGAGCAAGAGCATTTACAAAGGAAATGATTCATGAATGGGCACAGATAGAGGCTGAATTCTGTCGAAAGTGAAATTCAAAGCAAGCGTATGCTGAAATACTACATGGGAAATTATTTCACTCCTCTGGTAGCAGTTAAATGCAACAACTTGAACAGTTTGGCTTCTTTGTGGGTTTGGGGAATGCTATTTAAATAATCCAGGAAATTATTTTTCCTTTTTTTCCTACAAATATTGGAATAGATTTGAATCTAAGACCTACCCTTGAGTTATGCGTATTTGGCCTTCGATTGGCATGGCCAATAGAGAGACGGGGCCAATAGTATTTCACAGCCATGAACAACAGCCAAGTTAATAATCTATACAAGATGGAAAGACATTCTAGCCATGAATGGGGCATATTTTCCATGGGGGAAAAATGCATCAGTTGCATACTAGAAAATGTATGCAAGGCCATCAAGTGGCTGATTACAAAGAAGTTGACTGGGTGTGAGATTTAATGTGTACATTCATAAGGTATTTTTTCTCTCTGACCTTTTTTATTTCATACTTTCTCCACTTTTTACATGCCAAATGCTTGGATTCTTCCCATTCTGTGTGAGTGATTAGTCAAGTAAGTACAGTACTTGCCTGCAGTTTCCTAATATAATGGTACAACAATATGAAATCTATCACTGGTTCCAGGAAAATTCCTACTAAAAGCAATGGGGCTATTTTTCTTCACCCAATGAAATGTGTTATGCTTTGCAAAACTTAAATTTCATGGGTTATATCCTAAGCTAGTTTTGTTGGAATTGCCCTGTTATCCATACAAGTATGTATGAAATTTTTTGCCAATTTCCCCCTGCCTCAGAGGACTTTCTTCCTCCACAGCCCCCCGCCCCATCACCATCAGGAATTAATCTTCAGGGAGTATGGAACTGCTGTCAAAAGGAGGAAACAGGAAGGCGACTTGTGATAACTTCCTTCACCATGCTGCAGGGTTAGAATACAACCCAAACTGATCAGTATATTTCTTTAAGATGGCTATAAAGTAAGGAACATTTTGATCGTCTTGACTTTAGAATGTACTTACTGCTTTGTCTCCTGGTAGGAATGTCATGTTTCTTCACGAAGATAGTCTTTGTCCAATTGAAAATTCATTTGTATGAGCAAAAGGAGTGGGGCAGCAACAGAAAAATGAATATTTTCATACGATTGCAAAAACAGTCAACATTGACTCCTGTCATTGTTGAGCGTAAACAAGAAAGGAACACTACATTTTGCTTTCAAAAAGCCCTGGTGTTCCCACAGACCTTTGCAATTGAAATTTCATGACCATGATCATAAAAAGATATCAACAGAGGAAGAGAGAAAAACAAGGGGTAGTAAGTAAAATTAGTGGCTACTGAAATCAATGGAAAAATTGCTTTAAAGCCCCACTTCCAGGTTTCTTACTCCTCCATTGCATTGAAATTGCATTGCATTGAAGTGTTCTTCAAACTGTCGGTTGGGACCCACTTGGTGGATCACGACTTGATGTCACGTGGGTCACTGAAAGCTGGGAGCAGCCATCTTGGAAACTGCAGACCTTATACTTGCTATATTCCTTTTTATTTATGAATATTAACAGTTTGAATTTTCAAGGGAGAGTTTAAAAATGTTGTGTTTAGTTCAGTGTTTTTACATAATATTTTGTCCTAATCTTGTTCTCTGTCAGGGATGTTTCATGTTGTGAAATTGCTGCAGTCCAAGAATGCCAGTTTGCGTTACAGGAACATCATTTGGTTATGTCACAGTGATGGCACTTCCTGCTTGATTCCTGCACTTCTGGCTATGACATCACTTCTAGGTTAATAACATCACTTCTGGTGGATCCTGACCAGCAATGGAATCTACAAACAACTTGGGGGAACAGAGGGCGGGACTTAGGCGGGACTACCGTATGATTGGCAGCCCGTCCGTGCACTTCCACTTTTGTTCCGCTCACCCCGTGGCCGTCCCTGGCCTTGGAGGGGGCGCCTGCTCGCCCGTTCCCCCAAGTCGTTTGTAGATCCCATTGCTGATCCTGGCATAAATGCCTTTCTAAAAAGTGGGACCCGGTCTAAAAAGTTTGAGAACCAGTGCCCTACAATGAATTCGTATAAATGCAATATCGCATTCAGCCACTAGATGGGGTGAATAGTGGAAGGTAGGAAATGTTTTTTTTTCCCCTTGTTACAAGGAAACCCCAGTATCATTGATTAGTCAAATCAGTGGATACTGAGGTCCCACTGAACTGTTCTTTATTTTATTCAGGATGCAATCCTAACCAACTTTCCAGCACTGGCATAGCTGTGCCAATGGGGCATGTACTGCATTCTGCTGATGGTGGGGGCAGTTATAGAAGCCTCCTAAGGGAATGTTTGCTTCCTTACCTTGGGGTTGCATTGACCTTACCCTGGTGCTGGAAAGTTGGTTAGGATTTGTAACTCAGACATTTAGGCATTACCTTACCTGCACACAGACAGACAAGCAGTCTCAACACAGCATGGTCATGTCTAAAGGGGACCTTAAAATGGTGGAGTAACTATGAAAAAGGGAACAGGGCTTTATGTGAAGTAGCTGCATAGTTCTCAAGGTTTTAAAAAGGCAACACAAGACATGCCACAAATACTGATCATAACATATAGTACAACAACGAAAACTGTGCGGTTTGTATTTGAAAATCACTAAAATCACTAATTGTGCGGTTTGTATTTGAAAATGTATTTTTTTTGGGGGGGGGGTGTTTCTGAACGATGGCTCATTGGATCAAAAGGTTTAAAATGAGCTCTGAATCTATAAAATGATCTGTTGTATACATGCGCAGGGCATTATAACCTGGCAGACTCTATATCAGAGGCCTTGTTGGGGAAGCTTTGTTGAAAAGGCAAAGTTCACATCCTAACCAAGGAATTAGATGTCCCTGGTTGTTCAGAGTAAAATCATAAAGAAACATAGATTTCCCACAAAACGAATGAGTGCCTATTAACAGCTGGTCCTTTTAAGCACCAGGAGCTTAGATCTACATTTGTGACACAACACAATCACCCGGAAAGGTTTTTGTTTGGGTTTTGATAATGTTAAGAAAACTTTCACTCTGTTCCTTTGAAAAACAAATGGCTTCTCATCGGAATCCTTCCCTACAAAATTCAGAGAAAACACACAATACAATGAACTCATCCATTTAAAAATACCTTTTTGATGTTACATTGTTATGACAGAACCTCTGGCTTTCTGGAGGGCAGTTGCGCTGGCCTCCATATGCATCAAAAGGAAATGCTATGACACAATTATTATCCCCTGATTCTCAAAAGTCCCTGATTTGTGAGCAAAGATTCCCCCATTTTTGTTTTGTTTTATGATGAAAAACATACAAGACGAAACCGTGTAATAAACTTTATTACATTAACTGGATAACTGAGCTCTCTTGCTCCCTCTGTTGGTTCTGCTGTTGAAGTTAGCCAATTAATACCCTTCCCAAGTGAGTGAAAATTCCTGCTGACATAGTAAGGATTGGAAAGGTTGATTTGTAGTGAAACAATTATATGTTCTGCGGGGTCTACTATATCATGATCTTTTGTTAACAATTGGGGAAAGGAAGGTGAAAATAGATGTCATTTTACTGCATTTTAAAATTACTAATTTTTAAAGGCTTTTTACTACAGTTAGGTGCTCAAGATGGTTTGAAGAACTAATATGAGATCAGCAAACTCAAGTTTTGGGGAAAATAAAAGCTCTCTTGTATATGTAGCTATGATCTTTATCAGTAGTTCTCAAACTTTTTAGCACCGGGACCCACTTCTTAGATTGATAGTCTGTTCTGTCACTACTAGAAGTGATGTCCTGTCCGGAAGACCTGTAATTGTGACACCAGAAGCTGCTGCTTTTCTGAGAATGCTGCAATAAGTCAGGTTATTTCTCAGCCATTTTCCAATAGCAAAGTGAATCAGAAAGGGGGAAAAACCTATTTACAGCCTTGACAGAAGCAAAACAACCACACAGCCATCCCGCTTTCCAGCATCCCGTCGTCCCATATTTTCAATATGGCTTCCCTATGTGTTTCGGGACCCACCTGAAATTGGCTCGCAGCCCACTGGTGGGTCCTGACCCACAATTTGGGAACCACTGATCTATATGGTGTGTGTGTGTGTGTGTGTGTGTGTGTGTGTGTGTGTGTGTGTGTGTGTGT
>JAJKFI010000014.1:1872787-1913925 GCA_029204185.1 Lerista edwardsae
GGTCTCCAAGCCCCCAACTCTGCTACTATTTACACAAATACACAACAAAGTGCTCTTCTTGCTGAGTGGGGGATTTCATGGGGAGGGTGGGGGCCCACAGGAATGCCCTGCATCGGGCCCCACCACTCCTGAAATCAGCCCTGGTTGTACTCATGTTGATGCCATAGAGCAGTGGTATTCAAACTTTTTAGACCAGGACCCACTTTTTAGAATGGCACTCATGTTGGCACCCACTGGAAGTGATGTCATTAACCTGGAAGTGGTGTTGTGGCAGGAAGTGACATCATCAAGCAGGAAGTGCTGTCATTGTTACATAAGAAAATGACACTCCTGAATAGTAAATTGGCATTCCTGGACTGCAGCAATTGAAACATCCCTGACAGAAAGCAAGATTAGGACAAAATATTATGTAAAAGTGGTGAACTAAAAACAAAATTTCTAAAAAACCTTCACTTGAAAATTCAAACTGTTAACACTCACAAAAGGAATATAACAAGCGTTGGGGCTGCAGATTTCAAAATGGCTGCTCCCAGCTTTCCGTGACCCACCTGACATCAGGTCGCAACCAGTGGTGGGATTCAAATAAATTAACAAACGGTTCTATGATGTCATAGCCGGAGCCAAAAAAAACCCCCAAAGCCAGCTAAGTGAGTGGGTGGGGCCCGGCCATTTAAAAACCGGTTCTATAGAACCTGGGTGAACCCCCTGAATCCCATCACTGGTCGCGACCCACCAACTGGGTCCCGACCCACTGTTTGAATAACACTGCCATAGAGGCATTCAAGCAAAACTGTATTGATTGGCAGCGGTTCTCAAGCTGTGGGCCTGTGGCCCACCAGTGGGTCATGACTCCATTTTGGGTGGCTCGCAAAACAGCCTAATCTGCCTTGCCAAGGAGCATCAAGGGTTACACAACCTGCTACTTGGTGGGGGCACTGCTGCCCAATCACTGGTATAGCCACAGAGGCTTGAGCAGCTGGCAAAGTAAAACTTTTTTTTAGGTGGATCCTGATGCTAAAACGTTTGGGAACCATTGAATTGGGAGTGGGGCCTGCCAGCACCCATATTGTGCTTCCCTGCCATGCTCCCACTTACTCTGGATATGTCATGAGGATTTTTTAGATGTCCCACTGCTGTGTATGGGGCAGGAGTTGCCAGGTCTCTTGAGACAAATATACAGCTCTAAGGAAACCAATACCCACACCCCGCTCCACAATTCCCTCTGCCACTAATCAGCCCCATTTCTAAGCCTCTGATAACTGCCCTTGGGCAGATAGTCCCAATCGTTGGCTTTTGCCAATGGGCAATGGGCTGTGGCCCACTGTGCACCTATGGGCTGACATCTAGCATTACAGAGAGGGAAGCAACACAGCAGCATCTTGTGCTTGCCTGAACTGTGCATCCCAGTAGCTCATTACAAACCGGGGGGGGGAGGTAGGGGGGAAACAGAAGTACTTCCGTACTTATTATTGCTTATCAATGTCACCTTAAAACAATGTTGCCTTTTAAGTGCATTCATGTTAATGGAAGTGGCCAGAATTCAAGCAGTCTGTAGTTTATCTTATTAACTGGTGTGAAGTTCAAGTTTAGGAAGGATCTTTAAACGTGATTGAAACATACAACATTATGCACGGGTTTGGATAAAGTGGATAGAGAGAGGTTCTTTTCCCTCTCTCACAATACCAGAACCAGGGGACATCCACTCAAATTGAGTGTTGGGAGAGTGAAAACACATAAAAGGAAATACTTTTTTACCCAGCGGGTAATTAACCTGTGGAACTACTTGCCACAGGAAGGTGGTGATGGTATCTGGCCTAGATGCTTTTAAAAGGGGACTGGACAGATTTCTGGAGGAAAAGTCCATCGCAGGCTACAGGCCATGATGGTTAGTGCAACCTCCTTACTTTAGAGTTAGGCTACCTTTAGAGTTAGGAGTGCCAGACGCAGGGGAGTGGCAACGAGATGCACATATCTAGTTGTCTTGTGTGTTCCCTGAGGCATCTGGTCGGCCGCTGCAAGGTGCAGGAAGCTGGACTAGATGGGCCTTTGGCCTGATCCAGTGGGGCTCTTCTTATGTTCTTATGTTCTTAAGAATGACTGACTTTGGAAAAGTTGTGAAGCCAGCCCCTCTCATCTGGATGTCCTCAAATCTCAGATTTATAGGGCAGGTGGCAGCTATTAAGTTGTGAAGAACAGTCCACTTTGCTCATGCTCCAAACTATCCTCTTATTTTCATTTTTTTAAATATTTTATTTTTTAAATATTTTTAGACTATCAGCACCAGCTGGTTCTGGCATTCAGCTCTGGTGAACCTTGGCTCCAATTATGCCTGTAGCTGCTTCTCCTTCTTGTTCAGGCTTCTGGGGGTACTTCAGCCCATCCTTGTGGCTTTCGTCCATTACTTTTAAAATATAGGTGTCTCCCCATATCCTCCCCCCCCAGACACAGAAACCTTGGATGCAGGGGAACCTTCTATAAAGTAATGCACAGTATTCCACACACTTCCTGTGTCCATTACTAGCTATGGAAGCACACATGTCCCTGCTGAACACAGGAACGTGACATGCGGGGTGGCTTGCATGCTGGGGGGAGGAGACTAACTGAACATTAACAGGAAGTAGAACAGTTCCTGCTTCCTGTTAACGTTCTGGCTGTGTCCCTCTAGCATGCAGGCTGCCTGCCTGTTTCTGTGTTAAAACAAGAAGATGTGTGTTTCCACATCTAGTAAAGAAAAACTAAGGTAATGGGTACAGACAGCATGGGGGCATGGAAAACTGTGGATACCAGATCTATAGATATAGGGGAACACCTGTATTGCTGAAGAGGGGTGCCAATGGTCCCACACAGGCTGTGCTCTGGTAAAAGGGAACTGCTCCTCCCACTTCCAAATCTTCCCTATTCCCTCATGAATTTATTTTTCAGGAAAGTGGGCAACTCTACAGTCACATGGCTGAACTTCCCATCAAATGAGAGGCCTGACAAACCAATCCAACTCCATATGCTTCTCCCAAACACATATGCCACATAGCCACAAGTTCATTATGCTTCCATAGATTTGCTAGTATCTGTGGAGAGCAGGCGCGCCCGGAGGCCCAAGCGCGCCCCATGGCAGGTGCTGAAACCGCGCCCCCCACATTGCCCCGCCCCTGCGCGTCATGTAGACACACCTCCCTTACCCCAGAAACGCTCTATTTCCGAGCGTAAGGGAAGTGGGGGGGGGGGGGGGGCCCGAAAACCGCGCGGTCTCTCCTGGACCGCGTGCAATGGCGCCCCGCCGCTGCCCCGCGCCCCATGGCTCGCGCCATGGCACGCTACAGGTAAGATACGCGCCTGGTGGAGAGTAGGGCTTAACCCCACACTAAGGACAGCTATGAAAAATTTTCTTTCAATTATGATTTATTATTATTATTTATTCGATTTCTACCCCGCCTTTCTGCCCAAAGGCACACAAGGCGGCTTACAACATTAAAAAGGCAATACAAACTACAGTATATACAATTAAAACATATTAAAAACAATATTAAAAACAGTTAAAATTTAAACAACAAGTCCCGTGGATCCCATAATTTAAAAGAATGTAAAAAATGCCAGCCTGTAAAAAATGCCAGCCTGCCTGTCAACATTTAAAGGCTTGTTGGAATAAAAAAGTCTCCAGCCCCCGCTGGAATGTTGCCAAAGTAGGAGCAGTTCTTAATTCTAAGGGGAAGGTATTCCAAAGTTGGGGGGCCACCACCGAGAAGGCCCTATTCCTGGCCGCCATCCCCCTCACCTCTGCTGGTGGCGGCACAGTCAGAAGGGCCCCCCCCAGGTGACCTAAGAGTCCGGGCAGGATTATATGGCAGGAGGCGGTCCCTAAAATACCCTGGACCCAAGCCATAAAGGGCTTTAAAGGTCAAAACTAGCACTTTGAATCGGGCCCGGAAAGGAACCGGCAGCCATTGTAGTCGCCGAAGCAACGGCTCGACAGAGTCAAACCGATGTGCCCCAGCAACCACACGAGCAGCCGCGTTCTGTGTGTTCAACACACCACCAATGTGCAAATAAATACCCAGTTCTAGGTTAGTGCTAAGGCACACACTGGTTATGGAGAGTATTGTAAAGCTTAAACTCCACACCACCCTGGACAAACTATAAGTCACAGTGGTGGAAATATGGACGGGGAGAGAGAAGTTCTGAACTCTACCCTCTCAGAGCACAATCCTTACCTTGTCTTTGGCCGTCCTGAAGGCCGGATCCAGACCGCAACTGGGTAAGTTTGTGCTGGCCGAGGAAGGACGGCATGGGGGTTTGGAGCGGTGGTGGAGGGTGTTCTGGGGTTGGGAGGGGGCATTTTTGGGCAGAGGAGGGCAGGCTGGGAGGCGGATAGGGCCTGGGAGGGGGCGGGACTGGTTCTGGCAGCACAGGCCAAATACTAACCACCACTCCTGGCCTAATCAGCCTTACACAGGCTGCTCAGATTGCTTCAGTCAATTTGCTGGCACAGATCTGAATAGCCCTATAGGGGTGGCTGGTGCACGACACGGGGTAAAAATATCCCATTGCTCTGAGTTGAGCTCTGGCTGGCAGCTACAGCACAGGCCCGGATTGGGCTGCTAGTCATCTTCCAGCTCAAAAGTCTTTGCCCTAAGTTTCTTTTTTCCAACCAAGGAGGTGTGGGAAGACATGTGGAAGACAATGGGATCCCCGCCCCACTGCCTATGGGTGAAGTCCACAACCTCCACCACTCTTTTTCTGCCCCTGCTCACACTTTGCCCTGCCTGGTTTTGCTTTCAACAAAATGTGGAGGAATCAAATCACAGAACTCCATGCAATGCGCAGCTTGAGCCAAAGTGGCATGACTGTGATGGATGGAACAAGAAGCAGTGCTCTTCAATGACCTGTTGAGCATGTTGAATGAAGCATCATTTGCTGCTGAAGAAGTCAATGTACAATGATCGAATGGGCATGAAAGAATCAAAATAGAGTCCATTTAAAATTTCCAACTGTGTAGCCGTACTGAAATAAGTTCCTGTAAAACAAACATTTGGATACTTAGGGCCCAATCCTAAAGGCTTTAGCATGGGTGGTACGAACATACCGCCCGTGCTTTTGTTGCAAAAGGCACCTCCTGTACTGGCGGTAAGTCCAGCACCAGCCCTGCTCCACCCACTCTGGGTTGTGGGTTTTTTGGGTGGGGTGGGAGGGTGTTCCTGGGCGGGGGGCAGAGTAGGGGGCAGGACCGCAGCAACCTTCATCTCCGTATCCTGAGTTCCGGCAAAATAGCTGGTGCAGAGGTGAGTCGACCTATTGCCTGCCCTGCACCCTTCTCCCGCCGAGCCTCCTGGCTGTCATGGGATGCATCAGTTGCCACTTGGCTACTGCTGCTCGCACAGGCACTCAGGCAGCCAGCAGTATTGGACAACAGCCATTGCCAGCACAGTTGCCAGCACGAGCTATTAGACCATTCCACAAAGAAATCGCAGATTTGTCTCTGTCCGACGTACTTTTTATGCCTATACCTGGTCTCTCCTCCACTTTCCTCATACGAATCGGAGGGCGAGCTTGCAGTGTCAATCCAGGTTTTTGTGCTTAACTATTTCCTTTCATGGTTTTAAATCAAATCCTTAATGTAACTTAAATGTTGCTTTCGTAGCTGAATTATTTCTCTTTTCGGTTCTCGTAAAATTCAGAGATCTAACATGACATGCATGTTGAAGTCAGTCCTTCATCAAGGCTTCTGCACTCCATCAAATAGCAATCTCTCCTAAGACCCAGACATTTGCAGGCTTTCTGAACAGTTACGTTTTATTGCAGAATGGCCTCTAGCTACAAGGGAACTGGAAGCAATTTTTTTCCGTGGAATCTGGATCCCATTCTCTCCGCCTGCTCCCCACTCCCAGGTAAAGAACATTCACTTGGGATCTAAGTTGGCATCAAATCAAATAATCTCTTTGAAAGACTAATGACCAAATATTATTTCTTGTTAATTTTCACATGGTTTCAACTATTTCCTTTAGGGGGTCTATATTGCAGTGGAGATGGGATTTGTCCAAAACTGATGGCAAGCAGAAGAAAGTCTTATTGAGCTGCCTAGGGAACATGCTGATACTGAAGTGTTTGGATCTAGACTGGTCTTAAAAAAAAGGCCAAGCTGCTATGTGCACAGGGGATTATTGGCCTGCCCACCTGTTTTGGTGGAGGGAGCACAGCTGCATAAAAATACCTGCCTGGGTCTCTGTTTCCTTTTGAAGCGAATGGAGAACCTTTTATAGGCAGGGCAGCTTCATTTGTTTATCTGGCATCATGTTCTTATACAAAAAAACACTAGAATGGGCTTATGAGAAAAGGCGCAAAAGGGGGCAACCAAACTGAGAGCACAATCCGAACTTGGAGTTAGGCCAGCAAAGTTTGCCTGGCACCAGGGACACCATAAAGCACGTTTGGACCACTCTCGGAGTCAGAGAGGCCAGCACACAGATTGTGCCATCCTCTCTGACTCTGGCACTGGTCCAAATATGCTTTATGGTGGCCCTGGTGCCAGGCAAACTTTGCTGGCCTAACTGTGCTGGCCTGACTCCAGGTTAGGATTGCGCCCTGAATCAGAGGACTGAAGCAACTTCCTGGAGCAAAGGCTATGAATTGGGGTCTTTTTTGAATTTGGAAAAAGTGAATAACAGGGGGCACGATTAGCAGCCCAATCCTACCCCAGCCTTGTGCTGATGGAACTCATGTTCGGTCAATGCAAGGCCCGGGTTGCTGGTGCAGCAGCTGCAGTGACAGCTTGTGGCAGTCCTGGCAGCCGACGTGTGGACAGGTGCGTCTTTTTTGTCTGAGATCAGCCTATTGGCCACTGTCACGTTAGACCAAAGAGGAAAACAAATCAGCAGCCAATGTTGCAACTATCAACTTCAGGCAGCAGTTCCACAGCTCGCCTCTTGCAGAACTGCGACAGAGTCCAGCGACAGAGCTGGCTTGAAGTTGTTCGCTTTGAAGGAGTCTGATGGCATCCTGAGATGCCTGACCTTCCCTCTCTGCCCACTGCAAGCATCTCACAGCGCTTCCTGAGATGATGACGTCTCTCCTCAAGCAGAGCCTGAGCCCCCTGCAGTGACAGCAGGTCTGGCTGCAAAGGGAGGCAGATGACATGGAGAGGCTGACATCTGACATTTGCAACAATGTGAAAACGATTCACAGTTTTCCCAAGACAAACTATTGTGAGAGACCCCAGTGTTGCTGCTGCCACCTGCACTAATAATGTGTTGCTTGCCCTGAGCAGATTCTCCTCTCTCTCTCTCTCTCTCTCTCTCTCTCTCTCTCTCTCTGTGTGTGTGTGTGTGTGTGTGTGTGTGTGTGTGTGTGTGTGTGTGTGTGTGTGTGCAAGGATTGCTCGCCCAACCTTGTGCCAATATTTGGTTTGATACCAGGGCTGCATTGTTGATTTGAAAATGTATTGTGCTAATTCACTTAACAGTTGATTCACACAAAGTCTGCACTAATCATGAAAGAAATTAAAAGGCAGCTGGTACTTCTTCAGCAGGGCATGTGCATTTTGGAGTAAGAATGGGGAGTGGTATAAGCCATTGACTGTTATTGATTCAGCAGGCAGGTAGATAACTACTCCTCAGACTAGGAGTGCCCTGAAGTTCTCTATGCCCTGCTACTACGCCCTGTTCAGTTTGCCCTGTTCAGAAAAGCAAGCTTTTCAGCACTCTAAAACACAAGGATTAGAAGTTGTTGCCCTCTGAATGAGGACGCAGTCCTAACCTGGAGTTAGGCAGGCACAGTTAGGTCAGCACAAGGACCACCATGAAGCATGTTTGCACCACTCTCGGAGTGAGGGAGGATTGCGCATGTCTGTGTGAGGGAGCGAGGGAGGATGGCGCATGGGAGGATGGCCTCTGAGAGTGGTCCAAACATACTTTATGGTGTCCCTTCTATCAGCCGAACTTTGCTGGCTTAATGGTGCTGACCTAACTCCAGGTTAGGATTGTGCCCTGAGTAGCAAGGTGTGGACTTTGAGTAGCAAGGTGTGGATTGGATAAAAACATACCCAGCCCAATCCTAACCAGCTGGCCTGCGCTGTATCCAACACAGGTTAGGCAGCAGCTGGAGCTTGCCTCTGGGCAAAAGGATATTTTCCCCTTACCCCTTGGTAAGCCCCAGCCAGCCTATGGCACTGCTTAGCCAGAGGCAGATCTAAGGAGGGCAAAGCTCTAAGTTTTGCAAGAAGCCTTACCTTGCAGTGGACATCACTCCTCTCCTGCACTGTTTTAGCCAATCCTCACAGGGAAAAACAACATCTTGGCATTGCTTACTGGCTACAGCAGCAAGGGAGAGGAGGGATTTACATGACAGGGTAAGGCTTCTTGCAACACTTAGAGCTCTGCCCTCCCTGTAGATCCATCTCTACTTAGAGCTGTGCCAGTGAAGTCACTGGCACAAATCCAGGTGGCCTTGAGATAAGGTTAGGATCCAACCTAAGTGCTGGATCCATGCTCCGCCCCCTCCTGGGCCAGCCCACCCATAGGTACGCCCCCTCTTTTCCCTCGCCCAACCCTGATCAAGCAATTTCTACACTGGTTATGTGAATTAATTAATATTAATATTAATTAATAAAGTTAATATCCACATAACCAGTGTGGTGTGTTGAAATTCCCAACCAACCTTCCAGCACTGGGGCAAGGGCAATGCAGCTCCAAGGTAAGGGAACGTTCCCTAACCATGAGAAGGCCTCCATGACTGCCATCAACAGCAAGATGTAGCCCAAGCCCCATTGGTCCAGCTATGTCAGTGCTAGAAAGTTGGTTAGGATTGTGCCCTTAGTTAGCTATGTGCTCAATGCTCAAGAAGCCCTACAACTGGCATTTATGGTTTGGATGGGCTCTGTCTTCTGCATTTGCCCTTGACTGCATTATTCAGAGTGGTAGATTAAAACAAATGTTTCCTAAATGTTTCCTAGATAATAATTGTTCACCCCAAGTTTTAGTCAGTTCTGCAGTCGTGTTTTAGCATTGGTTCTGATGGCCCCCTTGGGGCATTTTAGGGCAAAGATGTCCACACAATTCCTTCTGAAAAGCAGAAATTTGCATTTGTGTCTATGATATCCTCTTCAGATGTCAAGTTAATTAAGTAAAGAAGGAACGGCTGGGCTCCACATCCCAAATTGGTCTTTCCTTTGTGGCTATACATGGTTGCATTTTCCCTTCTTCCTCCCATCTGAGCATAAAGTGATATTTAGAACTCTGCCCCAACAGTTGCCAGCAGCTTCCTGCTTCTAGCCACTGTTGTCCTAGTACACTTGATCTAAGTCATATGGGACAAGCTGGAGCCTCCAGTGCTCCTGCAAGAATTGAGATCACCATACAAATGACATTTCCCTCCAAGTGCAGAACAAGGCCAGCATCAATCCATACTTTAAAGAAAAATGCATGGTTGCGTTGCGGTTTCGTAAAAACCAATGGCATTTTTAGAAACAACAAAGCTTCTTTAACCTCCGTTAACAAGGCAGTTGAGACCACGCACCATCACCTTGTGCTTAGTTTGTGAACAAGTGCATGTGTGGATATGTGCGGGGGAGGGGGTTCCTTCTGAGGATATGGCTTCTGTTGTTTCTTTGATTCCCAGAGGCAGAAACACAGAAATTTGCTCCCTTAGACAAAGTCTTGCAATATCCTAAAGGCTAAATAGCCTAAAGAAAATGGGTTACTCATACTTTCCAACAAAGTTTGTTCAAGAGTTGTAGTAGTAGTTACCAATACCCAGACTGGTCCTTACCACTTTGCTGTAAGAGAATTGCATTTAGAATACTGTATTCTCTCTTCTGTTAATACAGAACGTTTTACCACCAGGACCTACTTTTTAGAATGACAATCTGTCCGGGACTCAACAGAAGTGGTGCCATGGCTGGAAGTGCCATCATTGTGATGCCAGAGCCTGCTGCTTTCCTGAGAATGCAAAAATAAGTTGGGTTATTCCTCAGCCATTTTCCAATAGCAAAGTGAATCAGAAAGGAAAAAAAGCCTATTTACAACCTTGACACAAGCAAAACAACCACACAGCTCTCCCCCTTTCCAGTATCCCATCTTCCCATATTTTCAATTTAGCTGCTCTAGGTGAAATTGGCTCGTGACCAATTTGGTGGGTCCTGACCCTGTTTGGGAACCACGGTGTTAATACATTATTCTACTTAAGACTGGTTTGTTGTACTGAAGATCTACATGCAGTGGGGTATGGCAGCAATTGTGGGGCTTACGTGTGCCCCATACCCAGATTATGGGGATGAAGAATTATGGAAAACGAAATTGCCAGTTCATATGTTAACAACCACCACCTTCTCATTCTAAGTGATTGATTTGGAACCATGTCTTCATTACTTGATAGCTGGACCATCAAGTAAAATGGTGCATGTGAGAATGGGCCATCACAAACAATACTATAAAAAGGTTGTAGATATTGTCTCAAGCGCACATTTCCACAGCAGAATCCTATGCGTGTCTGTTCAGAAATAAGTCCCATTATGTTCAATGGCGCTTACTCCCAGGAAAGTGTGAATAGGATTGAGGCTTCAATGATGTCCATTCACACAGCTGCTGGTAGGATCAAGTGATGTACAGACACGTGTAAACCAAACCTTGGGTGATTCAATGTTTTGACCTTCCATAAACTGAATATATTGAACTCTTGCTGTCTCACAATGTCTTGCTCCTCCTACATAAGAACATAAGAAAAGCCTTGCTGGATCAGGCCAAAGTCCCATCTAGTCCAGCTTCCTATATCTCATAGTGGCCCACCAGATGCCTCAGGGAGCACACAAGACAATCAGATACTTGTCTCTCATAGCCACTCCCCTGCATCTGGCATTTTAAAGTAGCCTATTACCCTTGAACCACCCCCAAGAGAGACACCGGAATGAGGTTGGGGTTTAACTTTATTGAACACAAATGTAAAACATGAAACCTGTCCCTCCCTCACCAGTCTGGGGTAATCTGTCCCTCCTACCATGGGAGGCAGCAAGGCCTCCCCCAAGGCCTCTTTTTGGCCTTGGGGGAGGGGTGGCACCTGGGGCTTACCTGGGGCAGCAGGCCTCCCCCAACAGTCATTCTTCAGGTGACTCCAGACCAGTAATGCCATCTAAATGATTTAGCAACAGGTACTCACTTTTGATTGGCACTTGTGTCTGGGCCCACCCACTGGAAGTGAGGTCATAGCCAGAACCCAGGAACCGCCCCCAGGAACTGCCGCACCTCCTTGGGAGGGAGCCCCAGGCAGCCTACCTGCTCACGCTGCTGCTGCTGTCGGTCTCCCTCGCTCTGCTGCCTGCCTGGCTCTGAGAACGTGCAGGCAACTCAAACGTGCAGGGGCGTTTCTAGGGTGTGGCAGGGGGTGGCATGAGCCATGGGCACCATCTTGCAGGGGGCGCCATTTGCATGGCGCCCGCCCCCCCCAAAATGGCGCCCACAGCCGCCCGCTCCCGGCCAGGCCCTCTGTTTGCTCCCGCCGGCCCTTTAAGGCCAGCACGAGGAGCGAACAGAACGCACCTCTTGAGGGGCGGGGCGCTATGCCATGCACATTTTCATAGATTCGCCCCTGGAGGTAGGCGCGCAACCGCTAGGCTAAAAAATTTATATATTTAAAAAAAAACGCAGTTGCTATTATTACTATTTCTCTAAAACACACCTGATACCAAATATCAGGAGAAACTGCGAAAGCAGTCCCCCACTACCACAAACTATGTTTTCCACACTTGGGGAAATTACAGGACTCAGCACACACGCAGTGCAATGGATGAGCCTCGCCCTGTCTCTCCTGCCAGATAACTATGCTTTCTGGTGTCCGAGGTGGCCTTGCCCATGCCAAAGGACGCACTCCCAGGCCATGGTGGATGCTGAGACTGCTCCTCTCGCACCCCCTGTGCTCGTCGGGGCAGCCGCCCACAAGATCACCAGCCTGCAGAGCGCCAACGGGGGCGCGCGCCCCCCTTGCGAGGCCGTGGTGGACCCCAATTCCTGCCACCCCACAATGCCCTGCTGCAGCTCATCTGCATGCGGCCAGCCAAGTGCCTCCCTCTTTCGCTGCTCCTCTCGCCTGCCGCCACGAAGCGAGGAACTGGGGCTGCAGCTGCTGCTTGTAACACTTTGTGCTGTGATCCCCCCTGAGTAGATGCTCCCCATATTGGGCTTCTTGTACTGAAGTATTTTCAACTCAAATCACTATCTTGTTATGTTTCCTTGGATGGCATTTAAGATCCCCTCAACAGTTATGACAACTCTATTGAGCGTTTCCTCTCCGCGCACCGGTGCAGTTTGCAAAGTGCCTGCCCTGCCCTGCCCTGGTCTCGCTCTTGCTCCCCCAGCTACCTCCAGCATTGAGGAGGAGTGGCTCCCAGCAGCGCTGCGTTGCCTTGCCTGCCTCCTCATGCTCGCACTCACAACCCACTCCTGGCTGAGGGGAGTTTCCTTACAGGAACGGTGCTCAGGGCTGGAGAGGTATTGGGTGGGCTGGAGAGCCCTGCTGTGTCGCCTCCTCCCAGCCCAGCAGAACTGCTGGAGATTTGTAGAGGGGGGGGGAGACCCCATGCAATGCGCCTCCTCACCCCTACCCTCCAATTGGCTGCGTTTTTTGGGGGGGGCAGAGGCAGGTGGGAGACACCGTATCCTTTTGCCTCCCCTCCTCGCCCCCAATCTACTGACTCAGGAGGTGTGCGTCTGATGATGACGGCGGCGAGGAAGCCCGGTAAACAAGCTGCGGCGGGAGGGCGGAGAAGGCACGAGGGGGGGGGAGTCGAGTCCTCCTCCTCCGCCAGCTGAGGAGTCCTCCAATCAGGGGCTGAGGAAGAGAGGGGCAGGCCGGTGCCTTTTAGAGGCACTTTTAGAGGGCGCTTTTAGAGGCGGAAAGGTGGACTGGCGGCCGAGACGAGAGACCCCGTCTTGGCCTTGGGCAGCGGCTCCAGCTACTATCTGGTAGCCTGCTCCAACGCTGCCATGCTCACATGGAAGGCTTCCTCCAACCCCCCCCCCCAAGTCGCAAGGGAGGCGTGGCTGGGTGACGCGCTCGGGGCGCGATTTCATCACCCTGCCATGGGTGCGGTCAGGGCTCCGTTCGCCTCTGCAAACGTGCAGGCAATTCAAACGTTGCAGGGTGGGGCGGAGCGCCGACGGAGTCGACGAGTGGGTGGGCGAATGGGCGGGGCCAGCCCTAATCCTAGGAATGGGTACTCACGTACCCCCCGCGTACCCGCTACATGACATGTCTGCTCCAGACCCTGCAGGACACTGATTGTGATGCCCTGAGAAGGAATCACAAAACTTTCCTGTGCTTCTAGAAGCATTGGTGGGAAATGTGTTATAATGTGCAATTTAATTCTGTTGTAAGGAAATATTTGAGATATATCACCTTCAGATGCCTAGAATTTGACAATATCCAGGGGCATGTTCTCCCTTCTGACCCAAGCCTCCATACTGTGCACATTTGCCTTTGGGTTATGGAGCCATTACATTCCAAACAGGGGTTTGCAGTAACCTGACATGCTTCATTGTTAATGACAAAGCTGGGGTTTCAAGGTGTGTCCTTGTGACCATGTAGAGGCTTTGTTAGTAGGTATAGGTGCAGGACTGCTGTGAAAGGTTAGGCTAAATTAGCTGGTACAGTTCGGCTGCTTGTGGGGAGAAAAAAAATCCTAGTAAATGAAAGCCTTTTAGGCTTTAATGCAGTGGTGACATGAGTTAATGGTGCTGTTATCACCTGATAACACAATGCCATGTGAAGTCAGTTGTCCACAGGCCACTGTTTCCTGCCGAGCTGATGGCTTATGGTAATGCAAGGCAATGGGCAACCTGCAGCACAACTGTCTTAAATCTTTCAGTTGACGAGGCAATTAATTTCTTCCATAACTGCCCGACGGGGGGGGGGGAGACAACGGCTCTGGCTTGCAGCGGATTGTCTTGCGTTAGAGATGGCTGTTTTGAGGACTGAAGACACCAGGGTTGAAGACAGGTCTTTGGGCGCCACCTGAGCTTCACAGGTGCTCTGATGCAGAGATCGCCTTCATTTAAACGGCAGCAAGTCTTCCAAGAGATACCCATGTGAATCTGCTTCCTGCTTTCAGAAGAAGTAAAGGAGGAAGCTCTTGTTTACTCATCAAAGCAAGTGTGTGTGTGTGGGTGTGGGTGTGGGTGTGGGTGGGTGGGGGCTTTCTGCATTTGCAGAGCATTTCACATGTACTGCCATAACGTAATTCTTGCAGCAGCCCTGTAAAGTAGTATCCCTATATAGCAACTGGGGAACTGAGGTTGAGCAGAAAGTGGTTTGCCCTAGGATGCAATCCTGCACACTTACCTGGGAATAAGCCCCATTGAAATCTGTGTGATTTACTTCTGAGTAAACCTGCCCGGGATTGCAATGGTAAAGTATGGCCAAAGGAAGATTCAAGGCACAGTCCTAACCTGGAGTCAGGCTGCCACAATTAGGCCAGCAAAGTTTGGCCGGCACTAGGGCCACCGTAAAGCGCATTTGGACCACTCTCGGAGGGAGGTGGGACGTGGGAGGATGGCACACGCCTGTGTGCTGGCCGTTCTGACTTGGGCAGCGCACTTCTACAGTGTGTGCAGTGCCAGCACATAGAGTTGAGCCGGCGCTGTGCGCTTAGTGCTGACGCAGGGGTGCCAATCAGCTGCCCTGAGTCAGTGCTAAGGCCACAGGGCTGGCACTGCTGGCACTGCTGGCCCTGTAGTGCCCGTGCAGTGCCTCCCTTGTGTTGGCTGAAGCCGGCTAGCACAAGGGAGATGCCATGACAGCATGCCCCAAGGAATGGTGGGAAGAGGGCGGAATGTGGGCGGGACGAGGGTGGGGCATGGCTGGGCCTTGGATTCGGCCATAAGGCCAAATCCAAGGCCCATTGGAAAGGCCACGCGGCCCTGATTCGGGCCATGAGGTCTCCCTGGATCTGTGCCTGCTCTTTAGCAGGCACAGATCCAAGCATAGGGGAGGCTAGAGCCTCCCCTACGGTAAGGATATGAATGTTCCCTTGTCTTGGGGAGGCTCCAGCCTCCCCAACCCAATGTTGGATATGGCGCTGGCCAGCCAGCCTTGCCATTCCAACACTGGATAGGATTGCGCCCTGAGAGTGGTCCAAACATACTTTACGGTGTCCCTTGTGCAGGCCAAACTTTGCTGGCCTAACTGTGCTGGCCTAACGCCAGGTTAAGATTGGGCTCTCAAACTGGGGAAGTCCTGATTGGCAGCCCAGTGTCTCAGTCACCACCTTATGCTCTCTATCCCTGGTCAGAGCACTTGTAGCCATAAAAGGACCATAGGGTCACCAGGTGAATTCAAAATACTGGCCAAGCCATGCTAACTGTTCTGTTTTAGGATTATAGTGGAAAGAAATGCTCATCAGCCTCATAACTGCAGGCTGATCCAGTCTTATCACTATGTATGCTGAGAGGTGATAAGTGGTGTGGGGAGCAACACCCATGTCCTGGAAAAGGAAGCTCTCTGGCAGGACTATAGGAATGGGGGTGGCCAGAAAGATGGAGGCAAAAATGGCCATCAGACCTTGAGTCCAAGATCGCATAGGATAGAGAAGAGTTTCTCTGATGCAGAATAAAAATCCTCATAAGAAATTAATAAGAGGGCAAGTATTTTAATATGTGTCTTTTGTGCCAAAATCCTTGAGGCTTGCTTGCTATAGAATCTACTGATTTAAATAGTCCCTCTATTAATAGTCTCTCTATGGTTTGGTAAGGTCTACATAGTCCTCCCACAGACCTTTCAGAAATGAAGAGGTTCAACCAAAATAGATGCAACAGAGTAATAGCCCAATCTGATCCCCTCTACACGATATCTGATTCCCTCCAATCCGATCCCCTCCATGCAACACACTGCATGCTATGGTGAGGGGGGTGTGACCAGAAGGCCAACAAAAGGTAAGTAAAAAATCTTCCTTATCTCTTGATAGGCTGCCTGGTCATCTAAGGATCTTCTCAGATACATGCCAACTATGTAGCTGAAGTATGTCTGAGGAGAGGAAGGGTCAGAGAGGGATAGAAAATGGGGGATAGAATCTGACAAGTGTGGGTGCCATCAAGATCCATCCTTCCAACCTGCTCTCTGCCCCCTGCCCTCAAACTATCTGCCCTGAACCACCCATGGTCTACCTCCACCATGGTCAACTTACCTGGGCTTGAGGAGCATCTGGCCCATGTGTGGCACTGCTGGTCATTTACATCAGCAGCTCCATTGCATGCCACAGCGGCATGCTTTTGCACTGCCAAAATGGGACCTATAGCAGGGGACAAGGAGGCTCTACGGCCTTAGGCTCTTGATAGGACTGGGTCAAAACTGAAACAGGAGCCAATGAATTACTATTCCATTCAGGCTGCAATCCTATCCACACTTACCTGGAAGTAAGCCCCATTGACTATAATGGGACTTACTTCCGAATAGACCTGCATAGGATTGGATTCTCAGTGTGCAGTGGATGCTAACACTGCCACGGTCCTGAAGGTTCAGGAGTTGACCTAGACAGATGGGTCCTTAGATGGGCAAAGTCCTTCAGCCTGACTCAGCTGACCCGTGACACCAAAGCTGGGCTGCCTCCCATCTTGGGTTTTCAGGTTGACAATTGCCCAGGATTGGCCCGGTGTATCAATCTCCTTGTGACTCCTGAACACCATCCTGGAGATTCCAACAGGCCTCCAAGAATTCCAGGATTACCTCATGCTGGAAATACAATGTCCATGAATAAGTCAGAATTTAGCACTCTCCCTGGGTGGTCCCATGCAAAGTTCCTCCCCAATGCATTTATTTGGGGTGGTTTCTGAGGAGACTCCCCACCACAAGTATGACTAGAACCACTTCCAGAAGTCTAGCTATCTATGGGGTGGGTCGTCCTACGTGCTACCCAAAGGGGAGGTGACCACTAGACCCCAAATTTTGAAAATCATGGTTTTAAGGAATAATGCCATCATGTTATATACCATATGATGTGGAATTTCATGAGGAATTTAATGGGAAAAAACAGAGTGTAGTATCTTTATTCTATCAAAGGTTATGGACAAACAATATAAAAAAAATAAAACTATCTTACGTAACATTACGTATGATGGCTACATTGAACCTCCAGATGCGGGAGCAGCATGTCACTGCGTACTATGTGCATGGGAGGGCACTGAAGTTCATCCATTGCTTATAGGAAAATGCAGTATTCATTTATTTTCTGGCCATTATTATAATTCATTTCATGTCATAACTACTGCTATCTCTCATCCTCACCTACCTCACAGGATTGTTGTGAGGACAAAAGAAGGAGAGGAAACACACATACCACCCTGAGCTCCTCGGAGGAATGGTGTATAAAATGTGAATAAATAAATAAATTTGTCATATGCAGGCGTCAAAAATTTATGGGGCCCAGGTGTCAAATGACCTAGTCACACCACTGGCCTCCTTCACTCAGGATGTATATACTTGGGCATCTGCAGAAGCTTTCAGCCACCCATGGGTAGCTGTAGGAAAGCTGAGGGGAATAAAAGAAGGCAGTGGCACATGTGTGCGATGCCATGTCAAATGCCAATCTTAAAGATGCATCATGTGTACATGGGGAAGGCGAAGTAGCAAGGAGAGGGGCAGAGCCAGAATTCGCATCTGGCAATGTCGGTCAGGTAACTGGGGCCCATAGCTCTTTTTGGTGGCCCATAGTCCACCAAAAAGAGCCTGTGCATGTAGGTCTTTCCTCAGGCATTCAGAGCACAATCTGAACCTGGAATTAGGTCAGCACAGTTAGGCCAGCAAAGATTGGCCAGCAGAAGGGACACCGTAAAGTATGTTTGAACCACTTTCAGACTCAGACTGGCCAGCACACAGATGTGCTCCACCCTCCCTGACTCCGAGAGTGGTCCAAACATACTTTACAGTGTGCCTTGTCCCGGCCAAACTTTGCTGGCCTAACTGTGCCAGCCTAACTCCAGGTTAGAATTGCACCCTCAGACATGTGGGGAAATGCCTACAATTGCTTGTCGTATAAGATAGCACACACACTTTTGCTGTTGCTGTGACTTAGCCACTCAGGTTTTCAAAGGAATGCATATAAAAGGAGTGTCATTTTCCCTGCCAACTTCCTGACAAAATGGTGATCACATCTCTCCAGTGTTTGGACAACGCGGACCACTGTCATATTTTCTCACGCAACCACAAGGGAGGCGGCGGCAAGATGTGTCGCTGTTACTGCACGTCCTGTCGACTCGCTTTCCCTGCTGTTCTGCCCTGGTGTTTTTCTTGGCTACCTCCTTTCCCACCTTGTTGCTTGTTTTGAGCATGGCTGTTGGTGGAATTTTGATGGCGCTTGTTTTATGCCCAGGCAGTTCTAGCTTCCCCATACCATATGGTCATCCTGATGTTACCATTTGCCTCAGTCATCCTTTTTGTAGCTGCTTGAACATCTTAATTGATCTCATGAGCTATGTTAGGGATTTATAACAGGCATCAATGTAATTCATCTCAGGAGCACGTAACTGTCTTTCTCTCCAATTGGAAGCCTGCAGCTCATACATCTATAAATATGCCCCAAACTGCTTTTCGTCCCTTTGGTAAGATAAACATCTTGAAGGATGGTCAGGACTGAATGAAAGACTTCTGTGACCAAAAGGATTTCACCGCGGTGCTTGTGATGGTCTTCTCTTGTGTTTTGAATAGCACGGGCAGAGCAAAACGCCGTGTCCTTAGCGCATCGTTTTGTAAGAAAATCAGGACAGTTGACATGGTGAATGTCTTAATACGGTTTACTGCCATTTGGGCTTCTGCAATAGTGTTCCACTTTGAGGTCAAACTAAGCGACTGTTTCAATTCCAGGGAACGTCCAGATGGTGCCAGGAAACACAAAGCTGTCACTCAACCACCTTGTGGAGTCTGCCCAGCAAACACATTGCACAGGATGCAGTTCCAGGGCCAGCCCACCCATGAAGCAAAATATGTCATACGTATCCATGACAAGTTAGTAAGGTGGCAAAGAGTGCATTAGGTCTGCTGCTGATGGGTCCGCCTCTTTACTTGCCCCTCTCTCTGGGCAGGCACTTTAATCAAAGCAGGAAATGCAGGGTGCACTGGAATTCTTCCTAGTCTGTTCTGCATTTTCTGCAGTGGCATACCTAGGGGGGGAAGCTGGGTACATTGTCCCAGGTACCATAACTTGAAGGGGTGCCAACCTATACTCCCGATGGTGAACCCAAAGCAAAAAAGTGACCTTCTAAGGTAAAAGCCAAAAGCACCTTTCTAACGCCTCCATGTAGGAGACCATGTAGGGAGAAGTTAAAAAAATTTAGAGCCTCCGGGTAACAGATGCCTTAGCTACACTACTGATTTTCTGCTTTATTTAAAGAACCTGCACAGAGAGAGGAGTGAGATCACTGCATTCCAACACTTGGAGCGCAGCCACCTGGTACCTTCACCATTCTCCTTCTCCAAAGCCTATTGTTTAAGGAGCCTGGTGGAAGAAGAAGAAGCCAAAGGAGAAGGTAGGGGACCAGATCGCTATGCTCCAAGGGTCATATCAAAGATTTCCTGCCTGATAACCTCACTGTTTCTTCCAGGTAGGCCCATTAGACAAGCAGGAAATGCAGAGCTTGCTGGGAGCAATCCCAGTATGCTCTGTATTTCCCCTATAAAAGAGCTGTAGAGGAAGCAGCTGGATAAAGGGTATATGAGACGGCAGAACTGGCCAAGTGGAAGACTGAATGGTTCTGTGCATAGCAGGTGTGATATACGTTTTTAAAATATGGAAGCTGATTGCATCAGCATTAGAGGCACCTATGAGAACGCTACCAGGCACATCACAAATTGTTCTCCACCATCCCACACTGTTTTGTGGGAAGGTGGATATTTGATTTTTAGTCCATATTTTGTCTTGATTCTTTGGAGATATTATGCTACCTTTTCCAGTGGACCTCTGCATATTTTTGCATGTAAAGGCGATGCACCTCCAGCAATGAATTTATGTTGGCAAGCGCATTATGTTGGCAAGCGCGTGGCAAACGCAATGCCTCCACAGGCAAGGACCTTCACCTGGAAAGATCCCTAACACAGACAGGTGTTGGATGTCGGTGGCTGAGGAAAGCAGGTGTATCTATGCCTGCTCACAGTTATCTGATAGCCTCGCTCTCGACTGCTGCACAGATCACTTTGCCACCAGAGGGTTTCCTGCAGTGGCCGACCTTTTCCTGCACTTTTGAACAATGCTTGTATCCCCGGGGACAGCATTTGGCAGAGGCCGGACCTGGCAGCATCCCAGCATTCAGACACCTTTCCGCCTGAATGAGCTTGTCAAAGTTACAGTATAGTGAACCTAGAAGGGACTTGGAAAGGCAGAGAGTTCCTTGCCTTGTACGTTCTCACACACCTTGATATTGGATTATGCTGCCTTCATCTCCCTGATGTGGTGTCTATATCATCTCCAGGGTGGTCTCTGTTAACAGATTGCCCATTTCTTCTCCTGACAATAGGAGTCTATTGGGAAGCAGAGAATAAGGTATGTGTCCCCCAATCATTAGAGCTGTTTGATAACTTGTGGGTAAGAATAAATGACAAAATAAGGAGCCTGAGGGCGCAATCCTAACCTGGAGTTAGGCTGGCACAGTTAGGCCAGCCAAATTTGGCCTGCACAAGTTTGGACCACTCTCAGAGTCAAGGAGGGTGTGCTGGCCTCTCTGAGTTCAAGAGTGGTCCAAACAAGAGTGTCCCTTGTGCCGGGATCTCAGAGAACTTTGTTCCTTTGCACAGGTCAAATCCAGTGGTGTCATCTAAATGATTTAAGAACAGGTACTCACTTTTGATTGGCACGTGTCAGGACCCGCCCACCGGAAGTGACGTCATAAGCCAGAAGTGATGTCGTGGCAGGAAGTGACATGAAAAAAGCCCTTTTTGAGGCCTCAGATGATTTTAAACTGACCCAACAGTTGCAACAGTATTCCACAGCACCCCCAGAACATGTTAAGGAGGCCTGGCATCATGTTAAAACCCCAGAGCAACTCATTTTTCAGTGGCAAGGAAAGGAAAGGCTCCGCTCGCTGCCTGCCTGCCTGCCTGGCTCTGAGAACATGCAGGCAACTCAAACATGCAGGAAATTCAAACGCTGCAGAGGGCGGAGTCGACGAGTGGGCGGGCGAATGGGCAGGGCCAGCTGTAATCCTAGAAACCGGTACTCGCGTACCCCCGCGTATCCCCTGCATGACATCACTGGTCAAACCATCTCAGCTGGTTCTGTTTTTCGAACATGGCCCTAAAGTTTCAAGGAAAGCTCTTGTCAAAGGTTTGCCTGCCACCCAACTATCAAATGAGACACAGTAGCCTGACCAGGAGAGGAAAACTGTGGCAACCCTAGCCGTTCTCAAGACAAAACGTTTTCTCTCCATTTATATGTCAAGGAAGAACAAATAAAGAAGAAAGTGAGCTGGAGTGTTTCCTGGCCTGATGCGCTGTACAATCTAATTTGTTCGGCAGTAAATGAAAGCTGGTCTTTGGGTATTCTAGTGAAACTGTTCCATATTAGCCACTGACTTTAAAAAGAAATCAGAGATAAAAAAGTCAGCGCTGTTAAGCCCAGGGCACCGCAAAGCCTAAGTCTTCCTTTAATGCTTTACTAGCATTTCACTAATAGGCCCACAGGGTGCAGTGAGTCAATAATAACCCAATAAAATCAATAACGATAAACAAGAGTCAGTGTTCTAATAAAAATGGAAAAAAATTACAATTTAAACCAGCTGTTTCAGTGTAACATATGAATCCTGGCTTAATGCTAGGGGTTTCCTCCATTACTAGCAGCCTGATTCCTGGTCTTAAGTGCTCCATCATCCTGGGTGAATATGCGAGAAGAGTCCCTGGGAAAGCAGGGGATTGGGTGGGGGGTGCATAATGCAGTGGATTCAGTGACAACTTTGGACTTCTTTTACTTGTTTGCTCTGCAGAGTGTTTTAAACTTTGGGGATTCTGTTCTTGCTTTCAAGCCTGTGCGATCTCTGTAGCGAAACTACTCTGTCCAGGGCCCGGTTTGAATCTGCACAGGCAACATTTGGAGGTGGACATTAGGTCACAAGAGTCCTGAGCCTGTAAAATGGGAGTGCAACCCTAACCTGGAGTTAGGCTGGCACAGTTAGGCCAGCAAAGTTTGGCTGGCACAACGGACACCGTAAAGCATATTTGGACCACTCTCGGAGTCAGGGAGGATGGCGCGTGTCAGTGTGCTGGCTGCTCTGACTCCAAGAGTGGTCCAAACATACTTGATGGTTTTCCTTGTGCCGACCAAACTTTGCTGGCCTAACTGTGCTGGCCTGACTCCAGGTTAGGATTGTGCTCTGGGAGTACTGCTTCAGGCATCTGGCTTAGGGCTGCACTTTTCATGCTTTCCTATGCAACAAGCCCCATGCAAAGAGAAACCTAACACAAGAAGACACGATAAAGAGGTGTGGGGCCAAGCTCTGCTTTGCAGGGCCCTCCCCACTGCCCAGCCCTTGCACAACTGCTGCACACCCACACCCACACACCACTTACCCACAACGAGTGCCATCCACAACGAGTGGCAACAGCAGTGGTGGTGCCCATGCTAGATGCATCACCGGGTGTGCCTATGGCACTCAGAAGTAGTTTGGCAGGGATGCCAACTGCCTCCAAAGAAGCCCAATTTTGGGCCAATCAGAAGCAGTGGTGGGCAGATGGAAACTTACCTCCACGCATGGTGCCAGCTGTGGCTGTCCCTCTCCCCGCTCCAGTAATTTGACCCAATTAGCTACATGGCCTAACTGGCTCAGGTTGGCCCAATTGAGCTAAGGCTGGCCCTATCCACAGTTTAGAGTAGGAGAAGTCAGAGGAAAAGGTGGAGAGTAAGAGGAAAAGGGGAAGGGAGGAGAATTCTGAGCTAGAACACTGGAGAGTGAGAAGGGGAAGAGAGTGACACCTTATCAGCTATGCAGGCATGCTGCCTTAGGGGCCAGATGCCTCGGCCCAGCCCTGGCCTTGGGCACGAGTTCCACAATTTGGGCATCATCACTGATAAGTGCTTCTCTCTTCTCTGACCTGAGGAGTTAGAGGTACATGCAGAAGCTCCTCCAACACACATCTCAATCCAATTTTATTATTAGCTACTTCTATCAGCTAAATGCTATTACTTACGTCAACGTTTGTGCTGAAACAGCAACAACAAAATTAAAGATTCAATATCCGACGTATCTGTCTTTAAATACATTGATTTCTAGTGACAATTCACTCCATCCAATTCCATTGAAAGCTCCAGCCAGAGACCCTGATCCAGGAAAGTGAGCATCGCAGAAAAGCTGTCCACCTGCGCCTTCATCCAGGGAGCCTCCTTCACCCTACCTAATGAATTGCTGTGACAGCACACAGTAGGTCACCTGCTGGGTAGGTGGGAGAAGGTGGCAGAAGCTGTGAGCACCCAGGCACACTCCCGCCCCCAAGAGATGATTGATGCAGGCAGAGCTAATCATAGTGATGAATAACCAACAGATAATCAGATGGAGAGTGCAAGTGTATTTTAGAAGTACAATGCTTAAAAGATTCATGGGTAGACCCAGGGCACAATCCTAACCTGGAGTTAGGCTGGCACAAGTGACCGGTACCAGTCCAGGACTGTTGCAAGTGCACCGTAAAGCATGTTTGGATCACTCCAGGAGTCAGGGAGGATGGCACAGATCCAGGCACCGGCCTCCCTGACTCTGGGAATGTTGCAAATGCACTTTATGGCACATTTGCAACAGTCCTGGGCCGACACAAGTGACATGCATGGGCCTAACTCCAGGGGAGGATTGTGCCCCCCAATGATATAATTTTAAATATCTCATTATTAGAGGTGTTTGTTTCTGGTAAATAAGACAGGACTGCAGCCCAGGTCTTACTGAACACAGTGGGCTTACTTATGAGTTAGGTAAATTAATACAATTTTCAAATACCCTTATTCATTATATACCAGATATAATTGAACGTGGCCTTTTCAATGCAAGCCACATTTAAATATACTTAACTTCTGTAACTGCTGGGTTGAGTGCAGAACAAACAGGATCTTTGAAAACTATGTGAGTTATACTACTGGAGTCCATCAATATTATTTATGCAATAGCTGCAGTCAGTGGCGCAGCCAGAGGGGTGCAAAACTGCAAAGCTTTTCCTGCTCTGGACTGAGCAGTGTAAATGGCCCCTCCCCCTCACTCCCAAAGCCAGTGGGACAATGAAAACAGCCTGGAGGAGGAGGTGTTTTTTTTTCAACACCCAACTGGCTCTAGTGGTGGGGGGAGGGGCTGCCTACACAGTTCTGACAGGAGTGGTAACAGACTTCCAGTTTTGTACCCCTCTAACTACACCACTGGTTGAAGTGATACTGACGGGTCATGACCTGTATACAATATTAAAGTCTTCAACTTCTCAAAAAAGTCAATATCTTATTTGTAGTCGGCCAAATTCAGCAAATCAGGAATTCAAACAAGATCTAATGAATCCTTCCTTTATATTAAGGGATTTTATTTCTGTAGTAGTGGAGCGGCAAATCTTACCACAAACCAGAAACAAGTATTATGAGCCGATTGTTGCTGGCGTAGGCCATGTCTGTATATTGTGCAGCTTTGTTAAAAGTCTATAGGCAAATCTCTCTATACTGGATAGAATCATAGAACTGTTTGAGTTGGAAGGGAATGTGGAGGTCATCCAATCCACCCCCACTCAGTATAGGTGACTACAGCATCGCTACCAGGTTGAACATTTTCAGTGAGGGAGAGCCCGTAGCTGTACAAAACACACTATGCTACAAAGATTAACTGTAAAGGCTTCTGTTGAAGCAAGTCTTTGTAAATAGCTAGTTTTATTTTTTATTTTTTTAAGAGCCTGCTTGCTCACGTGTCCATGGTAGGCATTTGGGAACGAAATGAATGTGAAAACTAAGAAAAATAAGCCATTTGTCTCATGCTTTCCTGTCAGGTTGGCTGGAGGCCATTTTTACTCCTCAAAGGCAGGTGAATAGTTAGTTATTGACAAGCTGGAGTGGAAGACGCATCTGCCACCCACCTTCCATCGCAGCCCACATGGAAACAGACGAAAAGGAACTCGAAAAGGAACTGCCAATACTATTTTAACAGCATCATAGCTGCTTTTCCCTGTCCCATGGGGGAGCTGTAAGGCCTACTGCAACCATACAGACAGAGTCCATTGCACAAGTCCTTAGAGCAGTGGTTCTCAAACTGTGGATCGGGACCCACCAGTGTGTACAGGTGACAGAGCAATTCATCCAGTGTGCTTACCTTTTATAGTATTTTTAACCTGGCATGTAGCAGGCCAGCTGGGAAAACAACAGACCTTCAACCTCCCCCATCTCAGTTGACCACTCCTCAGGAAAAAGGGAATGTGCTAAGACATGCCTGTGCCTAGAACATGAACCATATTAATTACACAGGTGCCAGCCAGCCAAAGTATGGTAAGAACCAGACCACAGAGAATTTTGCAAATAATCTGGGCCGTAAATAAATTCAACAGATGAGAAAACCTCAAAGATGTGCTAGAAAGGTTATTTATTAACCCTAATAATAAAAGCAGGCCTAGTGCAAGTTTGAGTCTGGCTATCCTGTTGTTTCTGCACTGGTGCTTTCCTCCTTTCCTTCATTTTTTATCTATGGAAACTAGCCACATTTTCTCTGAAGCAATTTCTTTCCTTCCCCATATTTTTAGTGGCTGAAAAAACACTGCCATGAGTTGTGTAGGTCAGGAAAACAGGCAGAGATCCAGAAGGCCTCTTACAGCCCAGTCCAGAACTGCCCAACTCCCATAGGAGCAGCAGTACCAAAATGGTGACTGCTCCATCCTGTGGGACCTAGGCAGCTGCCAGAGGCTTTATCCCCTTCCCCCAGGGAAAGCCCGCCACCTGCAGTGGGACTCCTTGCTAACAGACAGCTATTTTGCTGGTGGTGAATCGAGCAGCCCCATGTTGGGCTGCCTGAGCCACCGCCGAGGATAAAATATGGTAGTAGAAGCAACCGCCAGGTCCCACCCCCTCGCTGGACTGCCCCCTCCCAACTTCCTTCCCCTCCCCGCCTTCCTCCCACCCTAAATGGGCTTACCAGTGGCCATAGCTGCTGATGCATTGGCCATTCTGTCTGCCCACGTTAGGACCTAGTGCTAACTGAGCGCTAGCCCAGCATGGGTGGCACATTGTCGTGCATGTTCTTTATGGCATACACAACATTTTCGCCGGCAGTACACATGTACCATCGGTGATAGAGCCTTCTGGATCATGCCCTTAAATACAACAGTACTTTCTTGCTATATATGCCTACAATAAAACTCTACCACATCAACTACCACAACAAGACAACTACTCGTAGCATCGGCCTGAGCACACTAACACCAACATGGGGGTGTTGATCGGCACTACGGATGATGCATCGACGCTACCACGTAACGTTGATGCTAAGGGCACGCTAGGATTGTGCTGCCCAGCCAGGAAAATATTTCTTCATCCCTTGAACTGGTATTTTGTCAGGGGCTTACAATGGGTGAGCAGGTTGGATGGTATGAAGAATCTGGGCAAATGTGGATGTCTTTTCAGAGTCATGAACAGTCTGTAATAATAATAATGGCCCATCTTTATCCCTATATAATGTTAATTACTGTTTTGAAGACTTTTTCCATTTTTAGTACCTTTTCTTTTTCTAGATTCTTTTTGTATTTTAGAGCGCAGTCCTATCCTGGAGTTCGGCCGGCACAGTTAGGCCAACAAAGTTTGGCTGTCACAAGGAACACCATAAAGGCCACAATCCTAAACTGAGTTAGGCCAGCATAAGCTAAACCAGCAAAGTTTGACCAGCACAAGGGACACTGTAAAGTATGTTTGGACTGTGCTCTGAGTCAGAGAGGCCAGCACACAGATGTGCGCCATCCTCCCTGACTCCAAGAGTGGTCCAAACGCGCTTTGCAGTGGTTCTTGTGCCAGCCAAACTTTGCTGGCCTAACTGTGCTGGCCTATTGGTTTGGATTGCGCTCTTAGTTTGTTTCTTCCAGCTCCTTGCCTTTTTTCATTTCTCACTCTCTCCTTCCCCTCCCTTATTTCTTCTTCCTGACATTTTTCTTCTGCTTATTCCTCTCTGATCCTTCTCTCTGCCAGCTTTGGCAGCCCATGATTTCAAATGGAAAATCTGCCGCCAGTATCCCTCCTCCACAAACATTAATGGCCACACTCAAAAGCCTGCCCTGCCCTTCCCTCCATCATCTAATTTGAGACGCTGAGGGGGCAGACAAAACAGATGGTTGGCATTGAGGATGATGATTCACGGCTTGAAATCCTGGTGAAGCATCTCTGAAATCAGTGAGAGAGGAGCAGGCCTGACATTTGACAGAGACATCGAAAAACGAAAAGTTCCAGACAAAGGTCAGTTCCATCCGCCTGCTATTTTCCAGATGCACCAAACACGGGCTATTAATTTGACAGCTGTATTGAGAACACGGTATACCTCTTTCCCAAACATGCCCAATCTCATTTGAGCAACAGACCTCTGAGCACAAAGCCATTGCCTGCCATATACACACATGCCATATACACATATGCATGCCATATACACTTCTTGTGCCGAGAAGTGTAGCTACAGCTTGGGTCAAATGGAGATGCTCTAGGACAATTTCCTGCTACTGGCAGAGGGATGGAGTAGATGATTGTGTAGGTCCCTTCCAACTCTATGATTCTATGGATAACTACTGCTAGGACTACTTGGCACCATGGATATGCAGCTTCATTTAGCACCAGTGATGAGCTAAGACTACATGGTAAGGATAATGGGCCCTAACTGCAGAACAACTTTCCATCAACAATGAATGGACAAGATTGGGGTAGAACCTATGGAACGATGCACAAATGATGAGTGAAACCTCTCAGGCAGGTTCCACATATCCCCAGGGAGAAGGTAGGGCTTCTCTGTGTGAGTGAAAGAGCTCTCACAGAAGCCACTAAGAGCACTATCCTAACCTGGAGTTGGGCTGGCACAAGGGCCACCGTAAAGTGTTTCGATCACTCTCAGAGTCAGGGAGGATAGTGCACATCTGTGTGCTGGCCTCTCTGATTCGTAGAGTGGTCCAAACGTACTTTATGTACCGGCCAAACTTTGCTGGCCTAACTGTGCTGGACTAACTCCAGGTTAGGATTGCACTCTAAGTCTCCGTATTGAAAGTATGACAGCAAAACAAGACAAGAAGATGACTCCTTTATAGAAATATGCAGCTTGGGGGCTGGAGAATGGAATTTTGCCTCACTCATACACACCTCAAGGGCAGAGCAATCCACACAAGTGGAGTTTCCAGAGGATTTTTGTGTGGTGATTCATTTGATGATACGCTGCTTTGAGCACTTTGTAAGAAAGCAGTGTAACAATGTTATAAAATAAATGAAGAGCCTCTTGTACTCTACAGCATGTGAGGAGATCAGGGCTCACCATGTCCTCAATGGTTCATGTCTGTTCTGATCTCAGTGGTGGACTGCAAGAATGCACAAGAGTTTCACCAAGATTCAGCGGGCACAAAAGTGAAAGTACGTGTGTTTGTGTAACTCCAAGAGAACTCTGTTGACTTATTTTGCTCTTTGGAGTGGGTGCCATTCCTTTCCCAATCATTAAAGCCAGTTGCCTTCAAACACCTAATAATCTTTTATCCCCCAGCTCTCTCCCTGACTTCTCCCCCACCCCAACCAACTGTGCAAAAATGGCAAGCCTTACAAAGCTGAGAACAACAAAGAACCTGGAAAATCACAAGGACTGAAATCTGCAAATGTCCCTTATCTGACATTTATATTTGAACACAACATGCTCATGATAATATTAACATCAGAAGGAAATGGCTTCAAAATTAATTGATTATGGTGATGATGTTGCTAACAGAAATGCAAATGGACTCAGCCTCTTGTTAGATATGTAAGGCTGCAATTCAGTCCTTTCTTTGTATGATATGTGTCCTTTTTGGAACAGAAGCTCTGATTAAGCTCTAGCTATACCTCTCTCAGGCAACTAGTGGTCTCGAATTGGGAGCTACGTTCCCATCTCAATGGAGCCTGGATGAAAACAATGATCTGAATTTTCATCCATAGCCATAATCAACACGTTGTTGTTTAACAACCAATAAGATCATCACAAAAATTCAACAACAAATTAAAAATGAATGAACTAATGAATCAATAAACAATTAATAAAATCCAAAAAAACACCAGAAACTTAATAGGAAGAAAACTATTAACATATACATATTAACATATACAGTATGCATGCACTTGTTTTTGTATTTTACACTCTATTACATTTGTTTCAGTTTCTGCAAAACTCTTCCTCAGTTTCTGCACAAATCTTGTAACTATTTATGAATTTCTCACAGCTAGGTAAAAACCTCTTATTTTAACCATTTTCAGGCAAGTTTGGATTATAGTTTAAAACTACTATACTTAAAAAAGTATGTGCTCACAGCAGGCTCACACCCTGACTCCTCCCCTCACATCCAGGTGAATTGGAGCTAGTCCCAAATTGGGCTTTGGGCTAGGGCTTTGAATTTAGGCTAGGCTGATCAAATTGAAGGGTCATTCATTGGAATCATCCCTCTGCATGTTAAACCCTCATGTGAAATTAGGTTGATCAGCACATTGAGACTAGCAATTCAGGAGAACTCCACCCTGCCCTCTGATTAAGGGGACTGAACTGAATTCACCTGGACAAGAGCGCACATGTCTTTTATCATGTGGTACCAATTCAGAGTTTAAAGGATAAGCCAAATGGACCACTGCTTCCTAAACCCAACAAATTAGTAACCAATAAAAAACCCATGGCCAATTTGATGACACTCACACCATTAAATAAGAGTTCTAGTATTACCTCTGATACATGGAAATGAGAACTGACTCATACTAACGATTTGTTAAAAAATCACGAGTTTTACATTAAAAAGTTGTATTGTCAGTTTTTAGGTTTTTGGCCATAGCTTTTGCTAGAACAAAGACATGACACTCCGTTTTTTTATTGAATTCTTCATAAATTCCGCATCCAACGGTATATAACATGATGGTGTAACTCTGTAAAATCACGATTTTTTTTTTAATCACAATTTTTACATTAAAAATTTTATTTTTGGTTTTTAGGTTTTTGGCCATGACTTTTTTTTTCAGTTTAAACAATTTTATTCATATTTTCCTAATCACAAAACCAAAATTACTACATACATTCAATGAACACACTTTACAATTTTGACTTCCCACAGCCACCCCCTATTTGGCCTCAAGATCTTGATGATTTCCCTCAATCATCAAATAACCATATTAAATTCATTTTACCTTCTCTTCTTCCTATATAAGTTTTAATTTTTTGCCAATCCTGCTGATATTTCTCTACCATTTCTTCCTTTAAACTTTTTGTAAGTCTGTCCATTTCCATGATATATAACATCTTTTGAATCCATTCTTCTTTTCCAGGTATCTTCTCTTGTCTCCAGTATCTTGCATATACCATCCTTGCTGCTGTTACCATATACCATATCAGTATTCTGTCATTAACTATCATTGTTTCTAACTTTAAACCTATCAAAAATAGTTCCGGATCTTTATCTATGTTGTAACCTAGTACTTTCGACATTTCTTTATGTATCATTGTCCAATAAGCTCTTGCTTTCCTGCAAGTCCACCACATGTGGAAGAGCGAGCCTTCTTGTTCTTTACACTTCCAGCGTTTGTTGGATAACCTGTTTTTCATATTTGACAACTTCTTTGGGGTTAAGTACCATCTGTAGATCATCTTATAACAGTTTTCATTTATGTTATTACACACTGATATTCTTGACTTTTGATAGAAAGAAGATATGACACTCCGGTTTTTTCCATTGCATTTCGGGTGAAATTCGGTATATAGCATTTTGGGCAATGGGCCCGCGGGACGGCCCCCCCCGCCCCCCGGATCCACTTACCTCGGGTCTGCAGCGGCTCCCAGGGGCCTCGGAGGCAGGTCTGGTGGTGCGGGGGGGGCTCCGGGCGCCCGACAACGGTGGCAGCCCTGCGGCCCCATGCCTCAGCCCTGAAGAGCCTCAGGGGGGTGCCGGGTGCCGCGCCGGCTCCGCGAGCCCCCGGGGCGAGAGATCAAGGCGCGGCCTCGCTCCAGCCACCCCCCGGGGGCGGTGAGCCGGCCGACACGCGCCTCGACGCCGGTTAGCTGGCGGGGGCGCATGAAAGGCCGAGGCCTGTAGAAGGGGCGAGCTGCGCATGCGCAGCTTCGTTCCCTTCTTGTCCAACCTCTCGCGAGATCTCAGGAATGAGATCTCGCAGGGAGGGGAGGGGCCAGGCACTCCGAGGCTCGAGCTCATAAGGAGCTCGACCAAGGAGGAAGGCGGACATGTCCTGGAGCCGGGCGGAGGTCCGGCTTCAAAGAACTCAGCGGGGGCTGGCCACCCTCCTCCCTCGGAGCCCTGCTTAATAGGGACCCCTCAAGTGCCCGGGGGCGTCGGGGAAGCCCCCCCGGAGTGCCAACACCACAGGCGCCCCCAACAGCAGGGGGGTCCTTGGAGGGGTCATGAGGCACCACCCCGGGAGCACTGGCCCAACCCCGCTGGTCCCCCATTGGCCGGGGCCTCAGCCCCCCTTACCTGACCTTACCTGGGCAACCACTCGTGGGGGGGCCTCTTCGCTGCAGGAATCCAGTGTGCCCAGCCACCCCCTCCGCCTCCCGGACCAGAGGAGGCATGACTCGAGCAGAGAGGACTCAAACCGACGCCCACCTCGCCAGCAAGAAACCCTGGAGGAGCCCCCAGTGAGAAACACTTACCTTGACCTACTGCCCCAACCTCCGGCGGGACTCTGTGTGACTGCAGAACCAGAAGGCCTCACCTGACGGACTACTGGGCGTCCGTGAAGTAACGTGGCACCCTCCGGGCTAGTTCCGTGGTCATATGTGCACTTACCGGTTGGACTGATGAATGTAAAGGTAATGTGTAAATTAAACAGCCTCAGGAAATCAACGACTGCTGTGCGTCGTCCTTCTTTAGTGTCGAGCCGGCAGAGACGCCAACATCTGCAGGAACTCCGCCGTCTCCCTATGTCCCACCACCCCACCGGGGCGCCCATGGAGGTAACAAGCATGATGGTATTATAAAACCGCGATTTTAGCAATTTTGGTTCCTGGTGATGTCACACTAGCAACACCACTGGTTGATCAAACAACAACAACAACAACAATAACAACAATACAGTACTGTGAAAACTGAGAGTCAAAAAAACTTTTTTTCAAAATTTATTGTGGGTTTATTGTGGCAGGAAGTGTGGTTTGGAGGTTGAGCTGTGCCTTTGCCTGAAGATGCTAAGCAGGATCAGCCTTGGATTGGCCTTGGATGGGAGACCGGAAGTCACTGACAGAGCTTGTGGAGGAATGGGAGGAGTGTGGAGGAGTCAGCTGACAAAAGAACTGGCCAAGGTGTGATCTGTGGTGGACTGTGAAGGCTCAGAAGGTGCAAGAGTGCAGCCAGGACCATGACCACACATTGAAAGGGAAACATCTGAGAAAGAAATTGAGGGTTCTGTGAATGGTACATAGAACAATAATTGTAAAAACCCCAACTGAAAAATGGGGTTTATGAACAGCCTGCCCATGTAAACCGCCTTGAGTCCAGTGAAATCTGGAGAAAGGCAATATAAAAATACATCAAATAAATAAATAAATTTATATGAATTTGGAGTGCTGATTGCAAAAATGGCATCAGTTTTGCCCCATTATGTCTAGTTTCAGAGACAGGGCATAGCCTTGTTAGTTGAATGGCTCAGACAACTTCTTTGCAAAGAAGCTGTGGTATAGGCAGCGGTGTCATGCTACCGGTACGCTGGGCGGGAGGAACAGGTGAGCGGCAGCCTGCCCGTTGTGTCACGCTCCGTTTCGCCATCTTCCCCGCCCCCGCGGGGGCGTACCAGTAGCATGACACCGCTGGGTATAGGCTTCCTCATGAGGAAATTGTTTGATCCATGCATTGTTGAGACTATGCCATATCTCTGAAACTAGTCGTGATTGGACAAAACTGATGCCATTTTTACAATCAACACCCCAAATATACCCAGTAATAGGTTTAACTTTTAAGACAGCAAAATGTGTGTTGGCCAGTGTAATTGCTCATTGAATTTATACCTTTGTTCTGTGTTTACAGTACAATGAAGAAGCTTCCTGACTTTCTTGATTACCAAAGCTCCACTGATAGGAAAGAATTGCTCTGTTGGGGTATTGTCCTTCAAGACACTGGGAAAGCATTATTTGAATCCTCAGCACAAAGTTAGTCCTGAAGGCAATATACCCTTGGAAAGGTCATGTGGCCCATGAGGCTGCAAAAAAAGAGGGAATTCCTGGAAACGGTGCAGACACTTGCCACATCTTGTTCAGCACCCTATGTGTGCAGTCCTAACCTGGAGTTAGGCCAGCAAAGTTTGACTGGCACAAGGAACACCGTAAAATATGTTTGGACCACTCTGAGAGGCCAGCACACAGATGTGCGCCATTCTCACTGACTCCGAGAGTGGTCCAGACCGCCCTTTATGGTGGCCCTTGTGCCATCCAAACTTTGCTGGCCTAACTGTGCCAGCCTACCTCCAGATTAGGATTGCTCTCTGTATCACACTCCATGTTGTTCTTGAAAGTCCCCTGATACTAGCAGTGGCTTTTCAGAGAGCCACCCCTAGGAAAAGGAGGGAGGCAGGGAAGATCACTTGTGCCAGGACTACAGTGTCCCAAACACAATCTCTTGATTGGAAAAATGATTGTTCACCTTTTCTTCCTGGATTTATTTTTCCTGATATAAAATCTTGAACAAACCTGAAATGCTCCCCCGCTTCACATCATTACACTGTTTGCAGGCTGTGAAATTAGGGATGCATTTCAATCATTTTCAGAGGGACTTGAAGGCTCCCTCCTGCCAAATGGTGACCACCACATGGCAGGAATTCCAGCTCTGGAAAAAAAATGCTACTGCTGCAATGGCAAAGCAAGTAGAGGGGAAATAAAGGAAGCCAGAGGTGTTGGTGGTTTACCCCCTTCTTTGCAATATTTGAGCCAACAGTTGTCCATGGACAACCTTTCACTCAAACGTGTTAAAACTTCCAATATCTTAACACGCAAAGGATTACGATCAAAAGTCAACCTTTTCTGTTTACGTTGAGAAGTCCAACCATAGCCAGTTCATTTTTATTCTGTTCCAAGAAGCCGGTTCTGTGTTTCCATCTGTTTTAGGCAAGTTTACAATACTGCATAAAAAAGTCATACGAATCTGAAACTTCACAGGCCCCACCAGTTCCACCTCCGCTTGGTTGCGTGCTGCGTATGTACCAGGCAGGGCACCAACGAAAGATCTTTTAAAAAGGGTTTTGTGAGGTTTCCATCTGCCCTGTCTCTGCCAGTCTTCAGATGTCAGCCCCATTAGGCAATTGAGGAAAGACCTTGAGATGGGAAAAAAAAAAAAGAACCAAACCTTCCCCACCTTAGTCATTTGCAAAGCTGTGGATGGGTCATAAAGATCTTGAAGCTAAGCAGTGCATACATGGCAATTCTAAGTTCTTCTTAAACGATACCAAATAGAATTCCCATCTAACTCACAGCCCAATCTTGTTCCCCATTATCTTTTGCCACGCAGCCATGCTGACAGAGCACATGGTGATGGTGGGGCAAGAAATAGCTAGTGAGAGGCAAGGACGAAAATATTGTTTTTACTTAGCTCCAGGTAGGCTGCCTGGTTGCCAATGGATCTCCTCAGACACATGCTAGCTATTTTGCTGGTACAAGTCTGAGAATAAGAAGGGGGTGGGCCCAGGCTGGGGAAAGGGGATAGGATCTGACACTGATTGATAGGATGATTGCCACTAAGACCCACCCTCTCCAGCCCTCAAACCACTCACTGCTTTTGTCCATTCCCCTGCTGATCCTCCCCCCCAAACTGCCCATGAACTGTCCTCTCTCCAGCTTCACCTGCACTGGTGGAGTGTCTGGGCAGTTCTGGCATGTGCATAGATTCTCTGGCCATTTCCACCAGTGGCTCCATCGTGATGGGTGGTGGGGTGAGGTTTGCGCCATTGCAAGATGACTTAAAACAGCTGATCCCTAGTTCGACTGCTATAAGTGGTCCATAGGATTGGGCCATGAACTGGTCGAGTTGTTCAATGGCTTGGCTACCAAGCAACTATCTGTGGGCCCTAGAGCACCTCCCTCAAACTTGCAATGCACCTTATTTTGCTGCAGTTGACTTTTAACTGTTTCTGTGACAAATTATCCAAGCTCACTTTAAGGACCCATGTGCATTGGAAGGTCCACCTGCCTGGGCCAGGCCTTGGGAGAGGTGAATGATTGCTTCACTGGCTGTGATGTCAATCCATATTCATCAGTAGAATGCAGTGGCATTCCTAGAGGGGGGAAATGCCTTTTCCTGGAGCCTTTTCCTGGAGCTCCTTTTCCTGGAGCCTGAGCTCTAGGGTAACATGGCACCTCCCCCTCACCTTCAGAGCCATTTGTGGCTTGGAGAGCTGGTTTGGAGGCTCTCTGAATAGCTCTGAAGGTGAGGGGGAGGGGACGTGTTACACAGGAACGCAGGTTCCTGCAAAATGTAGCTTCTCCTCTCCCCCCATAGGAACACCACTAGTAGAGTGGCTTGTTCCATCCCCAGTCCCCTGAAAACTATTTATGGGTAAATATTTAAACATTTGTTCTTTAGGAATGATCACATTTTCAGAAATATTATTTGATACTTTCGCTAGCTGTTAGAGAGTGCTAAGAAAATTGGTTCCTCCGCCATTTGAGCACTCTTTGAGAAGTGTGGGTTTGCGCTGTTCATTCTCATCTTGGGTAACTACTATCTTCAGGTCACTTAGAAGAAGATAGCTGGCGGGGGAGGATGGAGGAATGCTGCTGTACAAGCAATGCTAGAACCAGGTTGCTGGGGGCATCCCATGTACTGGACATCCCATGATGTGTTGCCACTCCGTCCAGGTTTAGTGGCAGTGGGCTTGGGTGGCAGCAGCAGGTGATAGCTCCTCCCACCCTTCCTTCCGACAAATGGGAAGAGTCCTTGCTGGCAGCTCCTTGTTTTCCACTGGCTGCTGGAAGCATTCCTGAAAGAACAATGATAACAGTAATGATGCAGGGACCTCTGGAGATGCTCCTGTATATAGATTGGAGTACTGGGTACCATCAGTACTAGGGTGATGGCGGTTTAGGGAGTGGCCCAGGCAGGTGGACCTTCCAATGCACATGGGTCCTCAACCATTGCCCAACCCATTCAACTCCAGATGCTGCCTTTGAGGACAAGAAGCTTCCTATTTTAGAATGTCCCCATTCATGCACATTCTCAGGAACATCCCCCCCCCATTCATGCACGTTTGCAGCTAAGTTGGCCAATTAGTGTATTTAAGGTAGTGGCCCCAGTTCTTTCCACTTCTTCAGGTTCTTTCATATCTTAGATGCATTCAAGTCTTAACTTGAGGCATCATATGAATGTTTACTTGGACACCAGTCCATTGCCTTTAGTAGGACTTCCAGAACTGCAGCCTACATCACTCAGTGCTTCACTCAGCAAGGAGCCATTTCTTTTGGCATCGTTCTTGGGTGGAATCAATCTAAACTTCAGTCCTAAAAAGGAAACAGCTTTCCTAATGACTAAAGGGAGTAACAGGCAGGGCAAAAATAAAAAATAAAATCTGCCAAGCGAACTGGAAAATACTTCATATCCTGAACATTTCTGACACGTGGCCAAAATCACCAAAATAAGATCCACGCTTTTAAGAAGTTTGTGCAAAGGTTGTTTGAACGCTCCTTATTTTAATGTGCCGGCTCTTGTAATAAGGAGGAACTACAATTTATAGAGCTATTGCAACACTTTCATGTGATGTGTTTTGTCCTTTCCCACCAATATCAAACTTCAAAGACTGGAGAGTGCTCTAGATGAAACACAACTTAATGATTTTATCTCATAATGGATTCTGGGAATCTTTCCTATCTGATGCTGTTAAATATGACAAATGAAAAGAGAGTTTGTATTCCCAGCCGTAATGATTTAACATATGCTACTGAATGAAGCACTCCCCCTCGAGGGTACGCCAGAGAGCAGTGGTTCTTAAATTATGTGGTGGGACACTGGGGGGGGGGAGGGAGGGAGGGAGCAAGGGAAAGGACCCCATAGGGCAGGGATGGCTAAACTTTGGGCTCGCTGTGTCAAAAATGCCTAACATGACTCTGCTGGCGTGTCACTCTCCCCTCCCAAATGAAAGAGAAACAATTATTTACATGCTCTTTTACTTAAAAAAATTCAGCCCAATCATATGTGGGTCTATGCATTATATAAAGAAATATCAAATCATTATAAAAATGAAATGTTAAAACAAACTCAGTTGTCAGGTGTTGGTGAACTCTGGCGTGTCACCCAAAACATGGTGTTGTGCCATCGTTGACACGTGTGTCATAGGTTCACTATGACTGCCATAGGGGATGGAGTTTGGAGGTGGCATATACTGCAGAAGGCAGACAGAATCAGTCACTTTATTTACTATTGGAGCCACCCAAATATCTAGGCTAACCACACACACACCTGTGTCCTTCCACTTATTGATTTGCTGGCTTGTGGGTCCAGAGTATCCCCGCGGGGCTGCTCCCCGGGGTCAGGGATGGTGGTGCACCCCCGCCTCGCTCTGGCAGCCTCGCGATGTTGGGCAAAGATGCAGCAGGACGCCTTTTGTGGGTGGCACAATAGGTTTAATCTGGAAAGCGATTTTACATTCATGAGGCCCCTGTAGGCTGGGCTGCCGGATCAGGGCCCTTGGACCCTGTTACCTCACAGGGCCCAGTCTCCAAAGTACTCAAATGGGGTCTCGCCATGAGTGGCGGTACGCTGGGTCAATCCTGGGCGTTCGTCCTCGTCGGGTGGGGTGGCGGCCCCCGGCTTGCGCTCCAATGCCCGGGTGGTACCCGGGGGTCGTCCCGTTCACCCCTTGCTCGGGGTCAGCAGACTCCCTATACTTGTGCCGGCTCAGGTGGGCCATGGGCCAGGACCGGCTGGGGAGGAGGTCTCTCGGGGGGGGCACCCCTAGGCTCCAGGGGTGCGCCTCCACGCGTGGTGGCAGCAGGCAGGCGTCCCTGCCGCCCCAAGGGTGAAGGGGAGCTGGTGCTCTGGCTGAGCCCCCCCCGAGGACCCGGTCCTGGGGTTCAGCCTCTCAAGGAGCGGGGCTCAATGGTCCCCTTTCAGGTCACGGTCAGGTGCGAGTCCAGGCAGCCTGCCTGGCTCGTTGGGCGCCTTCCCTCCTCTTGCCCTCCAGCTCCAGGAGGGACGTCCTCTCCCTTTGCTGCCTGAGCTCCTTATGAGCTCCCGACCAGTCTCTCTGGGCTCCTCCCCTTCCGGTCTCACTGCCAGGCCCAGTTCTCGTGAGACTGGGCCAGCTCCTTGCAGGATCTTGCTTCTCCTCAGCGAGTCACCCAAGGCTGTTTGTACGTTCTCTGAGCTTGGCCAGACTTCTCTAACCACCCACCTGCGGCCCCCTGTGGCCGAGTAGGACCCCCGTCCTTGGTCTGAGGCCTCGGGGCAGACATGGGGGTGGCCAGCTCCCATTCTACCAACCAGTGCAGACCCCTGCCCTTTGGAGCGGCCCATGGGGCTCCCGGGCCCCGGGTGACATGGCTTCAGAAGTGAGTCTGAGATAGCCTAGTCTCCTTATAATGCTTGTGTATTAGAGTCTCAGGTGCATATCCTTTCGCACACAGATCTTTACACTGGAAGCCTGAAAGGTAAAGACCCAATCCTAACCCCCACTGCATTCTAGAGGCATTGCTGCATGCTGTGGCAGGGGTGGGAATTGGCTAACCTGCAGGAGGTACCTAACAATCATTTTCACTTATCTCTCGGTAAGCTATTACCAATGGGTCTCCTCAGACATGCCCCCGCCATTTTGGTGACATATGTCCAAGGAGAGAAAAGGGGCCAAGGAGGTTTTTAAAAAATTGGAGACAAGACCTGGTTTGTGCGACTTCAGCCAGAGCCTCTGCCTCCCTCCCAAACATGCTCCTGGTTCTTCTCCTAACATACCCTGTTACTATCCTTGTCCATGAACCACCTGCTGTGCCGGCAGAGGGCCTCTGATGCTGATGCTTCTTTGTGGCTGCAACTTGGCTGTGGCTGCCCGAGGCTCTCTGTATTGTCAGCCGCTGATCTGCAACAGCGAGACAATGTCCCTGATAGGACTGGACAGTGAATTTAGAAGTGGGGCCAATTTCAATGAGGTTGAGAAACATTGCAATAGGGCAGTGCTTTGTAGCACCAGGACCCACATTTTAGAATGACAGGGTCCTGTCTGGGACCCACCGGAAGTGATGTCATGGCTGGAAGTGCCGTCATTTCTTTCCTAAGCCTGCTTCTTTCCTAAGAATAAGGAAATATTGCTTATTTTCCTCAGCAATAAGTTGGGTTATTTCTCAGTCATTTTCCATTAGCAAAGAGAATCAGAAAGACAAAAAAGCTTATTTACAACCTTTACACAAGCAAAACAACCACACAGCTCTCCCCCTTTTCAACATCCCATCAATACGGCCGCTCTAGGTACTTTGTGAACCACCTGAAATTGGCTCGCGACCACCACAGTTTGGAAACCAGTGCAATAGGGTGTAGGGGATGTGTAGGTATGGTCTAGTGCAAATCTGAACATTCTTTTTCATGCATTTTGGTGAATTTTTGTGGAAGCAGAGAGAAAATATTCTGAGGGAAAAAACATGTTCTAGGGAGAAAAAATGTTTTGAAAAAATACCCCCCTGAATCACCATTTTCACCTGTTTCAAGCCATTTTGATTTTCCCAAGTTGAGTTGTTCCAGGGAGAAACAAATGAAAAGGCATCTTGGGCAAGTCAGAATGGTCACAAGGCCAACATAGTTCCAAGTGCTCTGTAGGGACCCAATCCTGAAGTCTTTATTGCTGGCAGTACACGCTGGCCCTAAGAGCACCATCCTAACCTGGAGTTAGGCCGGCACAGTTAGCCCAGCAAAGTTTGGTCAGCACAAGGGTCACCGTAAAGTGCGTTTGGACCGCTCTTGGAGTCAGGGAGGATGACGCCCATCTATGTGCTGGCCTCTCTGACTCCAAGCGTGGTCCAAACATACATTACGGTGGCCCTTGTGCTGACCAAACTTTGCTGGCTTAGCTTATGCCGGCCTAACTCATTTTAGGATTGCGCAGTCAGTGTCACAAAAGTGCCAGAAGGAAAATTTTTCCTCATAAGGAAGTTTTCTTCCTTCCACCATTGGAGCAGGGAACTCTGGCCCTGGGCCTCATTGCCGTGTGGAAGGCTGGCCAGCGCTCCAGCAGCATCAGCCAGCAGTGAGGCTTTTTGGGGTGGGGGAAGGAGAGGGGCATAATTGGATGGGGGAGGGGAAGATTGGGCCCAGGAGGGGGTGGAGATGGCTTCAGCTTCTGGTGCCGAATCCTGAGCTCCCTCTTGAGCTGGGCAGCTCAGCACTGGCCTCCTTAACTCTGTGCCTGTTCAAACATGGGCACAGAGCTGAGGAGACCCATTGCTGTCAGCTGCAATCTCCCCAGGGTAATGGAGCAAGTGCTCCCTTCACCCAAGAAGACCTCCGGCAGTATCCCAGAGCTTACAGGATCACCATTTTAGCACGGCTGGAGGTGTGGGGGCAACGGGCAGTTCAGGTTTGGGCTGTAAGTTCCCCACACATACCTCTCTCACCATACCTTTTTTTCACTCAGTACTGAAAAGCAATGGCAGAAAAGACCATCCTACTTTTGAAGAAGCAGAACTTAGTTGAAGAATGGAAGTTGAGGATGGTTTGCATAATCGGCTGGGGCACCTAGTGGTCAAAATTCGTTCATTTTGTTCTGAATGCTGTGCTCTGTTGCCATTCTGCAAATAGTTACATATTTTGGGGGAAGTATTTTTTCTTCTTCAGCTAACTGCTTTTTCCTCTCATTTATTAAAGGTCAGTGGCTGATGTGGGTGTCTAGCAAACAAAGCACTAATTATAAATGTCTGTGCTGGAAATATGGCTAGGAAGTCTCTCTTAAGGGGCATGCTACAAGTTGTAATATATTTCCCTTTAATTCAAGGACTGGGGGAGAGAGAGAGAGAGAGAGAGAGAGAGAGAGAGAGAGAGAGAGAGAG
>JAJKFI010000014.1:1913935-1950615 GCA_029204185.1 Lerista edwardsae
GAGAGAGAGAGAGAGAGAGAGAGAGAGAGAGAGAGAGAGAGAGAGAGAGCTGTGAAATGTTTGTGTATGAAGCACTTAAAAAAACCTGTTGGCAGTCTTTGGGGGTGAGGAGGAACTCTGCTCATGTGCTGAGGTACTTGGGGCTATTTGGCGCCAGAGGCAGATCTAAGGGAAGGCAAAGCTCTAAGTTTTGCAAGAAGCCTTACCTTGCAGTGGAAACCACTCCTCTCCTGCACCATTTTAGCCAATCCTCACAGGGAAAAGCGACATCTTGGCGTTGCTTACTGGCTACAGCGGCAAGGGAGAGGAGGGATTTACATGACAGGGTAAGGCTTCTTGCAATACTTAGAGCTTTGCCCTCCCTGTAGATCCGCCTCTGCTTGGCGCTGAGGTACCAGGTACTTAGGTACCTGGGATGGAAAAATAACTGTTTTATCCAGGTTCAAGGACTGCTCCCAGCTAGGATTTCAACCTATGAGATGTTCCTCAACTTATGAGGAAAACATTGAGACAGGCAGTGGAATGCTGAACTGCCTCCTGCTGCATCCCACTGCATTGTTAAGAAGCAGCACCAACGAACCCCTCTGGGCGATGATTCCCATTTTACAGCTGGGGAACTGATGCAGAAAGAGAACCAGTTGCCTAAGGCCACCAACCTGACTTCATGACTGAGCTGGGACGAGAACCCAAGTTCACAACATCATTCCGCCAAGGGCTGCTCCACACAAAACACGTTTCCTACACAAAAGCCACTTCTGTGCTGGAAATCCTCTTGTGTCGGAATCACATTTCTATTTCGTTGCATTTACTTGTCATCGCAATCAAGTTCTTATTGCAGGGCAACAGGTGCTCATTGTGCATATATGGGGCAAAAAAGACACACAAGCAGTCCATAGTTGTAACCAACTTGACCTAGGGCCTTGCTGGACCGCACCTGACACATTTGATTTAGCGTTCTATTTCCCATAGTGGCCAGCCTTATAAGCTGAATATGAAGGTGAACCACACTGCCCACTGTAGTCTCCCATCATCTGGTTTTGGTGCCATAGTGCTGCTGATCCTGGAGGTTTCAATAGCTATCAGAGCTAATAACCCAACATTGAAGTTCCATCCATGTAGGGAATAGATTAACTCTTTCATAAAGTGCCTGGAATAACTGGAATTCTTTCCAACACTTTCACCAGAAGCAAAAACCAAAACCCCATCTATTCCTAAGTTTCATGTCCACATCCCGCAGTTCTTTGGGTTTGTTTTAGCCGACGGTTCTCTATTTGCAGATGTGTGAGAGCTGGATGTTATTCTCCCCCCCCTGCTTTCTCCTATCTCACCCCCCAGTGTTGTAAGATTTCCAGATTGCAGGATGTTCCTCCCAAACAGAAATGGCATCCAAGCTCAGATTTCTGCTGATTACTGGAGTTGTAGCACGAAACAAACTGCACACTTCACCAAGTGGAAAACATTGTAAAGTGATCATCGTCGAAAGCACACCCATTTGACCCACCTTAAAACAAAAATCCACACACCCTCAGTGGAAAAACAAGCCCATCCTTGCCAGCAAATAAACTTACAAATTCTGGGATTTCCATGCTGAGTTCTGAAATCGATCTTTTACACACCCAGCCCAGGAAGCCTTTAAACGTAAAACGAGGCTGTAAACATACATTGCCCAGAGTGTAGTCCGTGATTCCGAGAGTGCTTCAGGAGTTCAGGATGAAATGTCAGGTGCTATTTCAGCAGTCTAGTTTTCATAAGAGGGGTCATGGATAAGTGACTTGAGAATGTTTCTAACGACTTACTGAGAAGTCTGGCAGGAGGGGCAACACCTTGGAACTCCTTGCATTACCTCAGGATGAAAAATGATTACACAACAGTTATTTTTAGCTAAGTACAATGATAGTCTCTCTAGCTGTAACCTAACTGGCATATACATAATTTGCATCTGAGTAAAAGGATGGTTAGCAAAAGCACCATCATTGAATTGCATCAAACCAGAATTTAGTATGCTGTCATTTAAAGATGATGCTGTCAAAGTGCTGCACTCCATATGCCAGCAAATTTGGAAAACCCAACAGTGGCCACAAGACTGGAAAAGATCAGTTTACATTCCAATCCCAAAGAAGGGCAATGCCAACGCACCATTGCACTCATTTCACATGCTAGCAAGGTGATGCTCAAAATCCTACAAGCTAGGCTTCAGCAGTATGTGAATCGAGAACTACCAGATGTACAAGCTGCTTTCCGAAGAGGCAGAGGAACTAGAGATCAAATTGCCAACATTCGCTGGATCATGGAGAAAGCAAGAGAGTTTCAGAAAAACATCTACTTCTGCTTCATTGACTATGCTAAAGCCTTTGATTTTTTGGATCACAACAAACTGTGGCAAGTTCTTGAAGACAGACCACCTGATCTGCCTTCTGAGAAACCTGTATGCGGGTCAGGAAGCAACAGTTAGAACTGGACATGGAACAACCGACTGGTTTCAAATTGGGAAAGGAGTAGGACAAGGCTGTATACTGTCACCCTGCTTTATTTAACTTATATGCAGAGTACATCATGAGGAAGGCAGGGCTGGAGGATTCACAAGCTGGAATCAAGATTGCTGGGAGAAATATCAACAACCTCAGATATGCAGACGATACCACTCTAATGGCAGAAAGTGAGGAAGACCTCAAGAACCTTCTGATGAGGGTGAAAGAGGAAAGTGCCAAAATTGGCTTGAAGCTCAACATCAAAAAAACTAACATCATGGCAACCACTCCCATCACTTCCTGGCAAATAGAAGGGGAAGAAATGGAAGCAGTGACAGACCTTATTTTCCTGGGCTCCAAGATTACCGCAGATGGTGACTGCAGCTATGAAATTAAAAGACGTCTACTTCTTGGGACGTCTACTTCTTGGGAGGAAAGCTATGGTGAACCTAGACAACTTAATAAAAGCTGAGACATCACCCTGCCAACAAAGGATTGTGTAGTCAAAGCTATGATTTTCCCAATAGCAATGTATGGCTGTGAGAGCTGGACCATAAGAAAGGCAGAGCACCGAAGAATAGATGCTTTTGAATTATGGTGTTGGAGAAGACTCTTGAGAGTCTCCTGGACTGCAAGGAGATCCAATCGGTCAATCCTCCAGGAAGTCAAACCTGATTGCTCCCTGGAAGGACAAATCCTGAAGCTGAAGCTCCAATACTTTGGCCACCTCATGAGAAGAGAGGACTCTTTAGAAAAGAGGGAAATGCTGGGAAAGATGGCAGGCAAAAGGAGAAGGGGGCGGCAGAGGATGAGATGTTTAGATAGCAATGAACCGAAGCAATGAACATGAAATTGGGCAAACTCAGGAAGCTAGTGGAGGACAGGGAGCCCTGGCGTGCTGTGGTCCATGGGGTTGCGAAGAGTCGGACACGACTTAGCGACTGAACAACAAAGAATTTAGTAATTAGTGAAAAATCTGGTGTCATTTCAATCCAAACAATCCCAGCTCACCTGCAAGTTTGCTTTTTGCCAGGAGCGTAGCTAATGGAAGTATAGCCCAGTGCAGAGGGCAAAGTGTTGCCCCAGAAGTGACATCACAACAAGAAATGATGTCCCAGTTATATTTTCATTTTTTCTAGTTTGTTGGCCATAATGTTTGTTCGAATGAAGATATTACACTCTGGTTTCTTTCATTGCATTCTGCAATAAATTACCTTTCCAATGATATATAACATGATGGTATTATTAATACATATCAAGGTTTTCACAATTTTGGACACTAGTGTCAATCTCAGCTTGTTGCCCTCCTTAATCTTGTTGTCTGGTGCAATTGCACCCCTCTTAACTTCTTTAGCTATGCCCCTGCATTTTGCAAAACATTTCTCAACCTGCTGGAAATAAATAGCATCAAGCAAATTCCCCAATAGGTATGCAACTCTTCCATGTTCACTATACCTAGCTATTGAAAAGGACAAATGTAGCCAACTTTGCTGAATGTAAGATCCACTTCAGATGTTTGAGAGCTTGCAAAAGATGTTTGAAAGCTGCAATATTTAAGCAACATTTGCATCTGTAATGATATTTACTCACCACAAACATTAAACTTAAGTTTTAATCCCATGGACTCTCAGTTTATATCTGGTAAAAAATTATAAAGTCTGACAATTTTTTATTTCCTTTTTTATATTAATTGTGATGCAAAAAGAATCTTAGCCAGGATATTTCTGCGAGCTGCACATTATATGTCAAAGAGCCACATGTGGCTTGTGAGCCACAGTTTGGTCACCCCTGTAATAAGTGGTCTCTCTCTCTCTCTCTCTCTCTCTCTCTCTCTCTCTCTCTGTGTGTGTGTGTGTGTGTGTGTGTGTGTGTGTGTATACCTGGATTTTCAGAAGGCGTTTGACACGGTCCCCCACCAAAGGCTGCTGAAGAAACTTCACAATCAGGGAATAAGAGAGCAGGTCCTCTTATGGATCCAGAATTGGTTGAGGGCCAGGAAACAGAGAGTGGGGGTAAACGGGCAATTTTCAGAATGGAGAGAGGTGAAAAGTGGAGTGCCCCAGGGATCTGTCTTGGGGCCCGTGCTTTTCAACTTATTCATAAATGACTTAGAGACAGGGATAAGCAGCGAGGTGGCCAAGTTTGCAGATGACACAAAACTTTTCCGGGTGGTGAAAACCAGAGAGGATTGTGAAGAGCTCCAGAAGGATCTCTCCAAGTTGGGGGAATGGGCAGCCAAATGGCAGATGCGTTTCAACGTAAACAAATGTAAAGTGATGCACATTGGGGCCAAAAACCAAAACTTCACCTATAGGCTAATGGGTTCTGAGCTGTCTGTGACAGCTCAGGAGAGAGATCTTGGGGTGCTGGTGGACAATTCCATGAAGGTATCGACCCAGTGTGCGGCAGCAATTAAGAAAGCCAATTCCATGCTCGGGGTAATTAAAAAAGGGGTTGAGAATAAAACAGCCAATATTATCATGCCATTGTACAAAGCAATGGTAAGGCCGCACCTGGAATATTGTGTCCAGTTCTGGTCGCCGCATCTCAAAAAGGACATAGTGGAGTTGGAAAAGGTGCAGAAGAGAGCGACAAAAATGATTACGGGGCTGGGGCACCTCCCTTATGAAGAAAGACTGCAGCGTTTGGGGCTCTTCAGTCTAGAAAAAAGGCGCCTGAGGGGGGACATGATTGAGACTTACAAAATTATGCATGGAAGGGATAGAGTTGATAGAGGGATGTTCTTTTCCCTCTCTCACAACACCAGAACCAGGGGGCATCCGCTAAAACTGAGGGTTGGGAGAGTTAAAACAGATAAAAGGAAGTACTTTTTTACCCAGCGGGTAGTTAATCTGTGGAACTCCTTGCCACAGGAGGTGGTGATGGCATCTGGTCTTGATGTCTTTAAGAGAGGATTAGACCGATTTCTGGAGGAAAGATCCATTGTGGGCTATAGGCAATGATGGATTGTGCAACCTCCTTACAAAGGTGGTGGGCTACAGGTACCGGGTGTAAGGGAGTGGCAACAGGATGCAAGCATCTTGTTGTCTCCTGCCTCCCTGGGGCACCTGGGGTGGGCCGCTGTGAGATTCAGGAAGCTGGACTAGATGGGCCCTTGGCCTGAACCAGCATGACTCTTCTTATGTTCTTATGTTCTTATGTGTGTGTGTGTGTGTTTCAACCAGCATACATGTTGCTGCTATGTACTGACTGCTGAAACTTATCTGCCAGCTGTAACACTGTTTTTGCTGGCATGAGGAGGCTGTCTCTTGGAAACTGTCTTTTGCATTTTTGCTGCTGTGCAATGAGTTCGGTAATTAAGTGTTTGGTTTTTTTTTTTCAAAAAAAGATTTGAAAGTGAGATCTTGCATGTCAATCATAGCAAGTAGGTTTTTGATACCAAAATGTGAACAATCTGTCCATGGAAGTGGGTGTCTCATTTTTCAGGTTCACATCAATGTTGCAAAATTCTGGGTCTGTTTAACGGAGTCACCAATGGTGTCAGTTAAAAAAGTCTGAGTGTGTATGTGTATTTTTAATTAAGGGATTCTGTTCACTACAAATCTGATATTTTGAAAGGAAGAAAATATATGTATTCATATTTCATATAATGAAGGCTCAATCAGAGCCTGTTGTAAGTCTCGAAAACAGTTTTCAACTGTTCAGTACCCAATAAATTCCCACTGAATTACATGTTCCCCCCCTCTCTCTCTCACACACACACACATCAAATAAGTCACATTTCCTCTTGCAGGTTAACTGTCCTGTCTTATAATGGCAGTGATCTTTCAGCATGTGTGTAGCAAAATTTCAAACCGCGGTCTCCCGAGATTTTCAGCGCAATCCTACAGACTGCACAGATGCTGCTCGCTTAGCGCCTACGTGGGGCCGCCAATTGGCACCCCCACGTTGGTGCTAAGACAACGGGTCCTGTTGTGCCCGTGCAGCGCCTCCCTCAAGCTGGCCGAAGGTGGCCGGCGCGAGGGAGGCACCATGACAGGGCAGCTCGGGGATTGACTGGTGGTGGGTGGGTTGTGGGGGGGACCAGGATTTGGCCATAAGTCCACATCCTAGACCCGTTTGGGAGGCCACGTATCCCTGGCCGCGCGGTCTCCTCGGATCTGCGCCTGCTATTTAGCAGACACGGATTCGAGGAGCCCATAGGGGAGGCTAGAGTGTTCCCTACGGTAAAGGAGCGCATGTTCCCTTAACATGGGGAGGCTCCAGCCTCTCCTAAGCAGCGCTAGGATATGGCGCTGGCCCATCGGCCTCACCAGCCCGGCATTGCTTAGGATTGCGCCTTCTCTCATGAACATGAATCTATTTTTGGCATCTGATCTGGGATTTCTTATGGTCAACTCTTCCTCTTTTGATCAACACTTATATTGAATTTGGGTGTATACTTCCAATTCTACTTCAAATTCTCTATGAAATCTTAGGGCGCAATCCAACCCAACTTTCCAGCACCAGGGTAAGAGCAATGCAGCTCTGAGGTAAGGGAACAAACCTTCCTTACCTTGAGGAGGCCTCTGTGACTGCCCCTCCCCCACTGCAGGATGCAGCACAGGCCCCATTGGCACAGCTGTGTCAGTGCAGGAAAGTTGATTAGGAATGCACCCTTAAGCACTGGACAGCTAGGGCAGAGTTGAAATGTTTCCTGAACTCTTCCTGAGCTATCAATGCCAACCCTATGCTCGCAGTAACACAAACATACTGATTTTTCTCTACTAAATGTTGTGAGAATATAGTTCTGTTTTTTGACTAGATGAATCAAGGACAGCCAAAGGGTCTTCCTAGAGACAGACCCCTGGCATTTCTTGAAATCGTTTTGAACACATTTTGCCCCATATAAAAAAATATTTAAATCAATGGTTTCTGAAGGAAAGGTCATTTGAAGAGAAATGTTGCAAGGACAAGACGCCTCAAAGTATACATTGCAGCGATATTGTGCTAATTTGATTAAACCCACGAAGAAACATCTTCTAATTAATAAAGTTAGATTAACAGGATTCTTCGTTTAAAAAAATTACAATGATTTTTTTCATATGTGAATATACAGTACTTTTATTGAGAATTCTTAGTATTAGAAAAGATGTAGAAATTCTCCTTTTTCTTGGTATGTTTTACCGCATTCTACATTTTACTAGACTCTTGACATTATTGGCTTCTAGGTAAACAATTAGCTTCCTTCTCTGTAAGATTTAAACTTTCATACATTTACCCCTGAAGCCTCAACTACATCTGACATCAGCCTCATAGCACTTAAGCTTATAATAGCCCACTGTACACGATCACATTTCTGCAGCATTCATTTCATGCAAGCTATTTGTGTTTGTGCAGCATATGCATTTGAAGGAGGGGTCAAGTAATAAATCATTTGGTACACTGATATTTTTTGGCAAATAAAATATAGCATGTAATGGCAGAAGTCAATGAAAATTATTGTGCTCATTTCTTCGGCAAGCCAGTTTTATAACATAATGGGGATAATAATTAAATTACAGCCAAAGTGGGAGCATTTTTTTTGGCTCATTGAACACATATGTTGGGAAGTTGAACACCGGATAAGGAAACCGAAGACTTCCTTCCAGGTCTTGGGTCACATGTGACCATGATCAGCTCTGTGCTAGAAGTGGCAAGTTTGTTGACATTGCAAGAAATCATTCATGGGTAAACCCATGTGCAAGGGTATAGACCTGTGTGAAGTAGCATTGGAGAGGCCACAATGTGCTTAACACCCAAGTCAATTTCCCCCTTCCAGTGTTGCAGTGGATTCTCCCAGGGATGCGCTCAATTCAATAGGCTCACGTTGCAAGTCAGTGACCCAGCAAGTCCTAGTGTGTGGCTATTGTGACTCAGCTTGAATTTTTTTACTATTTTGAGTCCTGAGTCAGAGCAAAACCTCCTCCCCTCAATCCTCCCTGCTCCCACTTCCTGAAACCAACTACCCTCCCTCCATGTCTACAGCTTTTGGCCTTCTGAGGGCCAACTTCTGGAACAGCCATTAGGTGTTTTGGCATGATGCACAAGTGGTGAAGAAAAAAAAAAGTAGCCCAGAACACACTCACACCAAAGAAATAGGTACTCGAGTCATTTTGAATCCAGACTCTTTTTTTCGAGTCACTGGCCCCAAGTTGTGAGTCAGGATAAGTGACATCCATGACTTGCGTCGTCTGACATGGAGTTTGTGCAACTCGAATTGAATCAACCCAAGTTGAGTGCCCATCCCTGGATTCGCCAAGTGTTTGATGGCAACACTCAAAGAATGCAATAACTAGCTTAGTCTCCATCAACCCTAGTGAAAAAAAAAAAAGCTTAGAAAGTTCCAGACACCTCAATTCTCCCACCTGCCAGTTCAGAACTTGCAGTACCTCCAATGAAGCACATGCTACATGGGTTGAAGAGGGGGCAACCAGATGGCCCAGGAAAAATAAATAAAACCCTTTTCAATTACCTCCCTATAAGCTACCTGGCCACCAATGGGTCTCCTTGGACTGACACCAGCTGTTTATAAGAAGTGTGTGAAAAAATCAGGACTGGGGGGGAGCCCTGGCTCTGATGCCTCCCTGATCTGCTCCCATGCCAGGACCAAACTGGAAGACTTGTCATTACAAGGACAGCTTTGTTTAAGAAAAGTATAGGCAACATAGGTAGAAGGATGAAGATGCATGATTTTTTTTTTTTTGTGCTGAGCATAAAGCACCACTGTTCCCTCCCTCCCCCTTTAAAAGGGATCAGGAACCAAAAGTGCACATGATAGGTTAAACTCAGTGCTTCTCTTATCAACTGCTTTTCCCTGATGCTGGCCTCTGTTGGCCACCTGCAAGAAGCAAATAACCTGCACATCACTTCCATAAAATGTTTGGAAGATAAGGAGGAAATGTGTTCTTTCCATCTCAGCTGCTGGCTACATTAGAGACTCAGAACTCCCAAAAGTGGTTTACACCAAAACTAAGACTAGAAATGTGTCCAGCTTATAAAGTGTTGGATATTTTATGAATTGAACATCATGTCCCCCAGAAGTTGTTTTCAAATCAGGACATTAAAAACAGGATTTTAAGCATGTTCCTGTATGTTCTGTTGGATGAGTTGCTTTTAAGCACATGAGCAGAAAAGCATTTCACTCTTTTGCACACCAGAGTCATAAAGGCTTGTGAAATGTGGTGATATGTACAGTTCTAGTATCTTATCCACACACCTACTGTACATCCACCAGCTAGCCAGTATAAAATATCTGTGTGAGACTGTAGATATTTTCTGAATTTATACAGTTGAAAATTTTCAGTATTATTGAAAATTACTCATGATTTGGCCTAGTAAAATATTAAAGTTTGCAGGACTTAAGAGGTAAGGAATGTTTCCTCACTCATATATTTATTTTCTTAAATATTTGTGAATTAAGTAGAAAGCTTTTTTTAGGAACTGATGATTTCAGGAAGGAGACAATTAGGAACAAAATGTTACAGGGAAGATCTGTTCGATCTGTCGCTGCAGTTAGGAAAATAAAAACACCAACTTGTTGGTCTAGGTCAGTGGTTCCCAACCCTTTTTGCACCAGGACTCCCTTTTCAGGAATACCAACCTGTCAGGCCCCCCCTCTCAGACATAGGGCTGGAAGTGATGTCATTAAGCAGGAAGTGATGTCCTTGTTTTTAATAAATCACACTTTTTGAAAGTCGATATAACTCCTTTTTTAGGATATAAAAATGATGTATCTTTTTAGGATATAAAATCCTTTTTAGAATGTTCTGAATGCTTTTTCTCTAAATGACATTGCAGTTTTTATTGCAGTGATTAATTCAACATTGCACACAACACATTATGGCTATGCCATTGCTGATCAAGGTGGTACAGCTAAATTTTAGATAGCCTTCAGAATATTTACATTCCTCTTTCCCACGTGCGGAGACTCACCTAAGCATGCACAAGGAAGGCGCGACATGCTTGCTCAGAGAGACTTCACTGTGCATAGACACAAAACACACACACACACACACACACACACACACACACACACACACACATACACTAGACTTGCCCAAAGCAATGCTAATTTCCCCTGCAGCCAGAAGCACTGAGGAAGTGGCTGTTCACTCTAGCCAAAAATGTCCACTGTTCCTAACTGTTAAGTTTTGCAAAGCTAGTTTGCAGAGAGGTCCCAGCAAATGCAGGGAGGAAGATAGTAAATGATCACACAGGATCACTCCAAGAACAACCACCAAAATGTCAGGCTCTCACTGTTTTCTCTGTCTCAAATCTCACATACTCACTAACTATGTTCTAAAGCTCTGCCTTTCAAGGTGGTGGCAGCTGGCAGAGGCGGATCTAAGGGGGGGGGCAAATCTGTACGTTTTGCAAGAAGCCTTACCCTGTCATGTAAATCCCTCCTCTCCCTTGCTGCTGTATCAGTAAGCAATGCCAAGATGTTGCTGTTCCCTGTGAGGATTGGCTAGAACAGTGCAGGAGAGCAGTGTTTTCCACTGCAAGGTAAGGCTTCTTGCAAAACTTACAGATTTGCCCCCCCTTAGATCCGCCTCTGGCAGCTGGTTGCTCAAAAGAAGCTTGCAAGATGGCAGTGCCAAGTTCCCCCTGACCCTGACAACCCCCTTGGGGATCCTGACACCCCAGGTTGGGAACCAATGGCCTAGGGGTATGGCTTGCTTTGAGTGCAAAAGACCCTGGGTTCAAATCTTAGAAAAGCCTTGTCCAGGGGAATAGAGTGGCTATAACTTTTTAAAAAAATGATGGTGAGAGCAGTTTGACAATGGACCTAATTACTGCTGGCAGTGGTAGAGCTGTCTTTTGTTGGATGTCTCCAAGCAGAGGCTTGACAAGCATCTAGAAAGGGTTTTCCTGCTTCTAACAGGAGGTTGGATTAGATGCCCTTGATGATACCTTCTAAACCCATGATTCTATGATGAGGCCACTATACAGGTCTGAGCTGAAGCCATATTTGGAATACAGTATACAGTTCTGGTGCACTGCATGCAAAGGTGGGGGAGGGGGACTGGGAGACATAAATATAAGTCATTTGCCTTACTTTCCCACAAACTGCCTGGCCACCCATGGTCTCTTTGGACATAAGCCAGCCATTTAGGATCCTCAGGGGTGTGTTGGGACAGGGGATACAAACTTGGCATCCACTCTTGCCACTGAGATTCTCTCCCTCCTGCCACTTCCCACCTCCCCTGCCACTTTACCTGCTCCTGTGGGAGCTGCTGCCCTTTGCAGGCAGACTGCTTGAGAAAGTCCTTTATTTACTGGCTGATGTTGCAAAATCCCTGTAAGAAAGACAATTAGAGCACAATCCTAACCTGGTGTTAGGCCTGCACGGTTTGGTCAGCAAAGTTTGGCCGGCACAAGGGACTCCATAAAGCATGTTTGAACCACTCTCCATCAGGAAGGTGCATGTCCGTCTGCTGGCCTCTCTGACTCTGAGAGTGGTCTAAACATACCACTGTGCTGGAACTAACTCCAGGTTAAGATTGCACCCTCATTGAGACACTGAAGATAATACCAGCTATGTTAGAACAACAGCCGTTATTCACAACATTTGGAAATTAAAATGCTGTATAACAATCGCTATCCAAGATCTGATTATTTGGAGGAATCTACATTAGAAAGTCATTTCTTCCATTTCCAAAAAAAAGTATCTGAGAAATCTTATCAAGTTATCTGGGTTGATTTTTTTCCTATTGTTTTGAAAATCCATCCGACACTTAAGCTGCACATTTCTTCACCAAGGACTCATTGACTGAATGTTCCATTAGGGCTTTTGGTCCTCGTCTCAGTCTGCGACTGCCAGAGAGTTGTCATCAAAATTCTAGACCTAGTTACCTCCAAGTACATCTTGTAGATTGTCGAAGCTCTTCAGGGAATATGTGTTACGAGTGTTAGAGAGGAAGAAACCTATTCTGGGACTGTCACTCATTCTCAATGTCAACATATTTGAAAAAGGACAGGGGAAAACTCCCAATATGTTGTTAATTCCACTCTTCTGTGACATGCATGGCGGGAGTTTCACTATCTGCTCTGAAGACACTAAAAATGGTCACCAGACAATAATCTGACAGTAAGATGGGATAGTGACCCATGCGTTTCCTGTAAGCTGCCCAGGCAACATTGTAATGAATTGCAATATGCTAGTTTGGTTTTCTTTTTAAATGTATTTTTCACTTTTGGATATAAACTGCCTCCTTCATTGTAAAGAAGGCTTCTAGGGTTGATAGTATATGTGGTTGACTTGTAATACAGGCTTGGAATTTAGGATGAGCATTGTATATATTCTTTATTATTAAAATGGCATTTATATTGCAATAAAATTGTTTTTTTTTAATAAACCTTGCCACCATCTGCTATTAAAGCAAAACCCACATTTCAAGACTAAAAATGTGTTTTTCTTACATTCAGTAAGAATGTAAAGAGAAGAATATTCTACAGTGCACTTCTTTATTTTAAAAAATCAACCATTTTATATATGCATGTATACAGTGGTGGGATTCAAATAAATTAACAACTGGTCCTATGTCCTCCTTTCTTTGTACTGCTTCTTACTACAGAACTACTTTTTGTATATCAATAAATTAGCAACTGGTTCTGCAGAACTGGTGAGAACTGGCTGAATTTCACCACTGCATGTATACCATTATTACAAGACAGGGAGGTACAGAGAGCTGGATTATTCCCCTCTACAAGGCTTTTGTGGAGTCAAAAGTTTGCATAGTTTGCTAGCATTCGCGTCACCCTGAACGTGCATCCTGTTTGGGGACGTTTGTTTTTGCAGCCCTTTGTGAAAGATTGTGCAAGTGTTTGCAAGGGGGTTGTTGTTGGAGGGACAGCTTCTCCCGGACAAGGCCAGTGGGGTGTGCTTCTTTATCGTATTCCAGTCATGTAGTTGACTAGCTGAAGCAGAATGTGGCTGGTGACTCACATCCCAATGGATATTGTGTTCTAAGGAGCCTCGTGAAACTATGCAGGACTAGAACAGGATTGTGTTAAAAGATTTGCCACACAGTTCAGATGGACAACAAGATGCATCAGCTGGGTTGCCTAGGCAATGGGACTGATTTCAGTCATCTCTACCCCCTTTCAGAATGAGGGCTCTAGGAGGGCTTTATGCATGCTTACAGTTAAATTTTGTACCTCTTTTCCACCAAAGGTCTTCCAAGCAGCATACAGCAGTGGACCTCACACTTTCAGCTGCCAGGACCACACCACTCGCAGCCCAATCCTAACCTGTGCTGGAACAGGCAGGCCAATAGGCCTGCAGTGTATCCAGCTCATGTTAGGCAGCAGCTGGAGGATGCCTTCGAATAAGGATATATTTTCCCCTTACCCCGTGGTAAGTCCCAACAGACCCAGTAGGACTACTCAGAGCTGTGCCAGCCAAATTGCTGGTGTACCTCTGAGCAGCCCATGTAGGGCCAAGGCAGAAGTACCAGATCCTGTATCCACCCCTTACCCTGGGTCTGTCCATAGGCCCACCCTCTCTCCACCCTCTCCTGGCTCCAATCCACCTTCCCCTGTCTCCCCCCCCCCGCCGTGCCAGCTGAACTCAGCCAGTCTTACCTGCCACAGTGTCCTGGCACAGGCAGGCCAACATGCATCCTTGCACTGGTCTGGCCTGCTCTGGAGTGGTGCAGACGTGATTTATGGCATTTTTGCGACGCCCAGAGTCAGATGCAGGGAGCATGGGCCAGCCTAAAGTCCCGTGAGGATTGCACCCTCTTATGTCTTTCTCTTATGGTGGGCTGGAAGGGATGAATTACAGAAAATAACATATACATTTTGTACATAATTTTTCAGAACGTTCACAATAGAAAAATATTTTGAAAATATTTGCCCTTGTGAGGCTGCTCTCTCTCTCTCTCTCTCTCTCTCTCTCTCTCTCTCTCTCACACACACACACACACACACACACACACACACACAGACAGACACACACACACACACAGAGAGAGCGCAATCCTAGCAAGCCTCTTGCGTCGACGCTACATCATCGCGTTGATGCAAGAGGCGGAGCAGCACCCCCGCATCGGCACTCCATCTCTGAAGCCAAAGCTACTCGCAGCGTCGGCTTCAGAGCACCGATGGAGAGCCTCCCTTGCGCCAACCAAAGACGGTCGGCACAAGGGATTCTCTGTCCTGTATCAGGATGGGGATTGGTTGGAGGGGGGAGGCAGGAGGCGGGACTTGGGCGGGACGTGGGTGGGCTTGGGAGGTGGCCATACAGCCACTTCCTAAGCCTGTTAGCAAGGCCGTGCAGCCCCGATTCGGGCCGCGCCGTCTCCTCAAACCTGTGCCAGCTCTTTAGCGGGCGCAGGTTCAAGGAGCACATAGGGAAGTGTGGAGCCTCCCCTACAGTAAGGGAGTGAATGCTCCCTTGCCGTGGGGGGGGAGGCCTGGATATGGCGCTGGATATGGCGCTGGCCTGTCGGCGTTGCCAGTCTGGCACTGTTTAGGATTGCACCCTCAATCTCAATCGCAGTCTCTCAGATGGATTCCTCATTCAGCAGTGGCTTTGTCCATCAGGAAAACCGAAGTGCATGATGGCAGTGGTGAGGAAGAGTGGTGGTGGATCCACACAGAATTATAATGCCATTGGGCTCAATAAACTGGTCAAAAAGTGTTGCTGGGCTGAATATGGTAAATGGGTCATAGTTCAGGAACACTTGCAATATGGCATAGGATAAAAAGATAATTAAAAAATTGAACTCTACTATAAATCAATGGCGTTTTGTCCTAAATTTATTTAGCCATAACTTAGGATGGTTGTCATTGGCCCATTCCAATCATTGCAACATAGTTAAGACTAACTAAACTATCTAACCCAATATTTTCCCTCAGTAACATTGTTATGTGGCCAAATCAGATTGCCCAAATGGGACTGTGAGCTCATCATGTTCACTATGTGATCACTAACTGGCTGCACTTCACAGAAAGTGAAGAAGTCTTTCGCAATTTTTTTTTTTTTTTGGAATGGCTCTGAAGCAGCAGCAGCAGCAGATCAGTAAAATGATCTGAGGCTATGCATGGAGAAAAAGAACGCATGAAAGTGTACGAGGTAGATTTGTTTTTTACCGACCCTTGCACTCAAGCACAAAAATTCCCTGAAACAGCAAGTTTCACATTTTTTTAAAAAAAAATCCTTCCAAAAACTCAGCACAGCACTATTTTGAGCATATGAAAACCTTCTCCATGAGGAGCCTTCATTTCTCTCTACAATTACAAGGACGGAGAAGTGGAAAATGTGGTCCAGACAAGTGGTTAGAAATGTAGAAAATTGCCCGTTAAATACGGAGCAGGTCGTACCCTACGCCGTGCCATTTCTTCATCGGCACGAAGCAGCACGTCTTCGCTCCCCGACTCAACCTCTGCCGTGCAATTCCAACACGCGGTGTTCTGTGCGGAGCCAGACTCTTTCCGCATGACGCCCATATCGAGGCGCCTCAAGAAGAAATGTGGCAGGCAGGTCAAAGTGGTGCGCGTGTGTTTTTAAAGGAAACATATTGTGTGCCGAATATAATATACATAATAGATGGGAATGGCTCCAAACCAATTCATTGCATAATCGCCTAATTAATACAATCCGTAATAATTAAAAATCCTTTGGAGAATTTGAGAAAACATTTTACTGTGCATGTGCTGGAGATAATTTTAAGACTCAATGTCTCAGCTGTTTGCTTATGTTTAATTTGGTCTTCCAAATTGCCAGCAGCCTTATTGCTGTCTTGTGGGCCACTTGCTTAACAAATTTCATTTCTTAAATGGAAAGGAGAAAGAATCCTGCGCTCTTCAATCCAGTACAATGGCTGGATGCAGGGTCAGTTGCTTGTAATGGAGCCAAGGATGGAGGAAGGCTTCCTTCCTTCCTTCCTTCCTTTTTTGCCTGGAATAATGTTATGTGTCCGGAGGTCATTAGCCCCCACCTCTCCCCCCCCGGCTGCAAACTCAGCACAACTTGCTGGCTTCAGCAACTGCAGCTCCCTCAAGCCCTTTGCAAGGGACAGAAGAAGCCACTCAGGGACATCATGAGCAAGAAAATGGTACCCTCATTGCAGTCATGATGCAAAATCAAAGGGGAGAAAGGGACAGGGGAGAGACTCTATACTAAGTGCAGCTGGGGCTTTAAAACCCCAGCTGCAACCTAGGAGCGAGGCTGGGCATAAGACTGAGGACCTCGTCCTTGAGCTGTCTTCTGGAACAAATGAAGAAGTGTGACAGCCTAAGGAAGATGGCCCTAATGCCTGGAGGAGGAGGAGGACCTGGGTAGAGATTAACCTCCTGAACTGAGCTGGAAGCCTAAAGAGGGTTCCTCTAAGGTACTTTGTTGCTGTTGCTGGTACCCTCCTTGTAAACTCTGTCTCAGTCCCGACGAAGCCCTCAACTTGCCCCACCTGGATGGTTGTCCCTGGTTCAATGGCAAACATTACATTGTGTTAGGAAAATATACATGGTTGCCTATTGTGTCTAGATTGGGCTTGATGCCATCAAAAACCCAAACCCTCTCATGTTGAATGAGATCACATCCAATGAACATTGCACTATCTTTACCGCATGATACATCCGACATTAAAATGGAGCAGACGACAATGTTTGTTTCTCTCATTACTTTAATAAATAATATAATTTTGCAAACAGCATTAAATGGATGGTCAACCCCAAGAAGCATTCAGTGCATGGATATTAGGAAATCAAGGATCTTATGTTAAGTTGTGAATGTGGAGTTGCATTGAGTTGAATCTTAATTTTGAAATCCACTTATCCTCCAAGCCACTAAGTACGTTTGTTTAAAACATTTTTAAAATTTATTTTTGCATCAGAGCTACATTTTGAAAATGGGCACTGCAAAAGTCTATGCTGCTAAACACACACACACACACACACACACACACACACACACACACTGTTAGTAGTTATACATTTATCTTTCAGAAGCCTAAACCCCCACCTATCCTCTGGCATGCTACAGCAGGCAGCCATACCAACAAAGAGTGCACTGCATAGTATGGTGGGGAAGCAACCAGAAGACCCACACAAGGTAAATAAAGACCCTGTACAAGTAAAAACCTGTTTACTGACTCCTTGGGGGTCTTAGGCCTTCCGGCCAGAGTCATTCCCGGCTCACAGTGTGCCCGGGGCGAGGCAATATCATTGCACCCCCAGTGCACTGCACTGCCCCATGCGTTGCCCAGTCACACCTCCCTGTGCCCAGAATCGCTCCATTAAGGAATGATCCAAGCACAAGGGAGGGTAGGGGGCCAAAAAGCACACTCATTTTTCCGCGCTGCTGTGCCTTGCGGAACAGCAAGAACTTGGCAGCAGAGGAGTAATTACAGTTTGTGTTGGTGTAAGAGCACATTCCATCACTCCTATGGTGGACCTTATCTCCAGCCCATACAGAATACATTACAATATCGTATGCATAGCCTAAATGCAATGGCATCACTAGGGTTGGTGAAATCCCCATTAATTTTATTAATTTTAATATATAACAACACAGGTCTCCCGACCAATCAGTTACCAACCAACAAAGCAAAACTACCCAACCAAAACAAACAAACAAACAAACAATGGCCAACTTGTTTACAGGTACAGCATGTAGCAGCTGTGTCAGTGGTGTTTTCAGTCTTTGCGCAGCAGCAAGCCCTGGGCTCGAACTCGAATGACATCAGATCTTGATAACTCACCTTCCAGCGCACGTTGCTGAGTCCTAGCCCCACATATGTTGCCAGGCCCCAGATAAGTCATACCTGTTTTTTTCCCCCTAATGTAAGCTTTGCTACCGTGAAGCTTTCTAGTAAGAGATATATTGGTATATTCTTAGGCCCAAGGGTCGGTAATGCTGCGATCATACCTGCAATGGGGGGAAATGCTTTTCGGTGATGTCAAGATCTGATGCCATTCGGGTTCGAGCCCAGGGCATGCTGCTGTGCAAAGGCTGAAACCACCACTGACACAGCTGTTACATGCAGCACCTGTAAATGATAAGGTTTTTGTTTAGGGGCAAAGAGAAGCCACCCATCTGTGAGAGATTGGATGGGTGCATTGACTGTATGTGCTGTGATATTTACAGTGCTATTGGCCTCTGATGACCTATAAAGACAATTTGTCTCATAGGCTGTCATTTGCCAGGTTGACAGAAGTTAGATGATAACCTGTAACTTCTGCTTAACCTGTTGTCAGATTTCAGGTGTCAGGTACAATTTGCTCTAAATGCCTTTTGAAGGCAGAAAGATGGCTATGACTGAAGGCATCCGGAGTCACCTCGTTGTGTTTATTTGCGTGTGTCTCCAAACAGTTACACTAATTCAAAATGAGCAGCGCTCATTTAAATTAATTGTGACCCCCATGGTGTAAGGTGATGTCGCACATTACTTGAAAAGCCACAGTATGTTTTGTGACATCATCCTGACACGATGTAAAACATCATGTGACAGGTTGTATTGCCCGGATGTCATTGCGCCTTGCATCAAGTCCTTGGAAACGTCTTTTGTCAGAATACTAATTACCGTGTAGTTCGGCTCGTCCCTTTTATCTTGGAGAAATGAAGTAGAAAGAATACAGCAATATCCGTTCCGTCATTTCCCATGTCTAATATTATTAGGTGAATCATTTGTTGGACAGAGTGAGGTTTCAAGCCAACTGTGCAGGGAATCCTTTCATAAGGTGGTGTGCTAGTCGAGCTATTTTTGTGTGACCGTGTTGTGTTCTTTCCAAGGCAAATACGATGCAGTATATCAGTGGTTCTCAAATGTTTTCGCACCGGATAAAAGGTTTTTTAGACCTACGTTTTAGCATGACAATGTGGTGGGACCCACTGGGAGTGATGTCATTAAGCGCCCCACTGGACCCACTGCAAGCAATGTCATGGCCGGAAGTGACATCATCAAGCAGGAAAATGTTTTAACGCCCCATATGACAAAATCAAATTCAGAGAGCAATCCTAACCTGGAATTAGGCCAGCGCAGTTAGGCCAGCAAAGTTTGGCCAGCACAAGGGATGCCGTAAAGTATGTTTGGACCACTCTTGGAGTCAGAGAGGCCAGACATGCACCATCCTCCCTGATGGGCAGTGCAATCATAGGCTGACATAGCAGGGCCATATCCTAAGTCCAGCAGGAGGCAGCAGCAGCTCAGCACAGGGCAAGGGGAGGTTTTCCCCTTGTACCCGGGTAAGCCCAGTGGTGTCATTCAAATGATTTAGGAACAGGAACTCACTTTTGAGTTCAAATTCAAATGTTGAAAAAAAAAACCCGGAAGCATCCACGGAGCCCGTTAGAATCTGGAACGCCCGTTCTGGTCCGTTCCCCCTGAATGACATCACTGGGTAAGCCCCAGGCAGCCTTATGGGGCTGCTCGCATCTGCGCCTGCTGTTTTGCAGTTACATCCCCGGCACACCTCAGGCATGTCCCTAGCAAGGTCCTGCACCGACCGAGCACCGCTGGCACTTGACTGGTGCATGATTGGCACAGCTGATGGTTGCGATAGTGCCCGAGCGTTGGCGCTGCTGTTTGTGTTGGTCCAGTGCCCAACTTGCTGGTGCTTGATGGTACGTTTGTGACAGCGCTGGGCCGATGCAAGAGCGTAGCGCCAGCGCAACGCAGGTATAGGCACTCTGAGAGTGGTCCAAATGCACTTTATAGTGGCCCTTGTGCCAGCCAAACTTTACTGGCCTAACTGTGCCAGTCCAACTCCAGGTTAGAATTGTGCCCTGCATAAGTAAATTCAAAGTTTACAAAAAAATTTAAAACTTATTTAAAATAAAGAAGAACCCGCCCAATCCTCCCAAGCAGTTGCTGATCTGTTTAAAAATAATTCACCAAACATCCCATACTTACCCAGGAGTAAGCCCAATTGACTATCGTTGTTAAAAGCATATTCATTGTAGCCCATTAAAAGTATAGATCTGAAGCATATCCTCAAATGCAGTCACATGCCATGGCAGCATCAAGTCTAATATATGAAAAATAAAATATACATTGAAATGAGTGTGGACCCACCTGAATTTGGAGGGTACCCACCTAGTGAGTCCCAACCCACCGCTTGAGAAACACTGCAGTACATTATGGCAGTTCTATTGCTTGTCAGTTGATTTCCAAGCCCAAATTAGAGTGCTGGCGTTAACCCATTTAAACCTTGAACACCCCACGTGAGTCTAACAGAGCCCCAAGATAAACACCTCTGGCCCACTTTTAATGTACATTTTATTGCTGGCAACTTGGGACCAGGTCTTTTTGGTTGTGGCATCAAAGTTGCAGCTTGCCAACTACCATGTTTACAATCTCTGCAAAAACAGGAGTTTTATTGGACTCCCTTGTGGCATCACAGCACAGGGCTAGAGAGCTGAAACACCTGGGTCACAAACTGGCGAAGCTTGTCTAAGACTGCCAAAGCTTCTAACATTCTACATGATGTTCTTATTTTTGTGCTGCATAGGTATAAGATGCCTCTATTAGGCGTGTAGACTGGGCCTGATCGTCTTTCCTGGGGTCCAGGCAGACTTGCTCCAGAGGTTGACCTGGCACAGGTATGAGTTGACCCAAATTGCTCATACCTGTGCATGCTAAATAGAGGCCTGAATTGGGGCTGTGTGGCCTGGGCTCAAAGTTTGGATCTGGCATAACTGCCAGATCTGGATTCCTCCCCACTCCCTAGGCTGCCCTGTCACAGGGCTGCCCTCCCTTCACCCTCTTCCTGTCCTCCCCCATCCTGTTCTGCCTCCCCCACTTCCCCCACCTCCCGCCATCCCGAAAATCCCCCGGACTGGCCAAACTCAGCCAGCACGGGGGCATAAGAAGAGCCCTGCTGGATCAGACCAAAGGCCCATCTAGTCCAGCTTCCTGTATCTCACAGTGGCCCACCAGATGCCTCAGGGAGCACACGAGACAACAAGATGCCTGCATCCCATTGCCATGCCCCAGCATCTGGCATTCTGAAGTCACCTACTTCTAACGTAAGGAGGTTGCACCACCCATCATTGCCTGTAATCTACAATTGACTTTTCCTCCAGAAATCTGTCCAATCTCCTTTTAAAGGCACCTAGGCCAGGTGCCATCATCACCTCCGGAGGCAAGGAGTTCCACAGATTAATTACCCGCTGGGTAAAAAAGTATTTACCTTTGAATCTCCGAAATAAGCACACCAGACAAAGGCTTGGGATAAATGGCCACGTTATTAAATAATCAATAGTAATTGCTCCCTGGAAGGAAAAATACTGAAGCTGAAGCTCAAATACTTTGGCCACCTCATGAGTAGAGAGGACTCTTTAGAAAAGACCCTCATGCTGGGAAAGATGGAAGGCAAAAGGAGAAGGGAGCGGCAGAGGATGAGATGGTTAGTGTCACCGAAGCAATGAGCACGAAATTGGGAGAACTCCAGAAGCTAGTGGAGGACAGGGAGGCCTGGCGTGCTGTGGTCCATGAGGCAGTGAAGAGTCGGGCACGACTTAGTGACTGAACAACAACAACAAATTGCAGCAGGGCAAACTTAAACCTCTCCCAACGTGCAGGCCTCTAAATTTGGGGGAAATGGCCTTAGCCGTCTACCTCCCCCGGGCTACACGGGCATGACAGCCTGGCTCCAAGCCCCCTCAGACCAAACTCCGAGGGGGCTCCTCAACACCAACCCAGAGGAGTCAGGTCAGCCGGAGGACAGAGACAACGAGGCCATGCCATCAGATGCTCACTGCCCAAACCAGACCAGGGGACTGGCCAGCCCTCCTCACTGACCCGAGTAGGAATCGTCTGATCGGTTCCCCATGGCCTTGCTGATCTCGGACTGTATACCATATTCCCTAACAACACCCTCTCTACCCAGCCTGCCCGTAACCTGCCACATGGTGGGAGGGGCTGGGTAAAAAAGTATTTCCTTTTTTCCTTTCTAACTCTCAATGCTCCATTTTAGTGAATGTCCCCTGCTGCCTCTCACCGTGCAACTGGGTGCAAGTGCTAGCACTGACCCAGCAGCCCTTGGGCTGGCACAGATGTGCCTTGTGCCTTACGGCACCTTCCTGGGCCGACGCAACCGACCTTTGCCCCAAGGGTGTTCTTGGATTGCACCCTCAATCTACGTAAATGTGCATGTGAGAAAAACAGCCCTGAAACACATTCTTTGTTTTAGATAATACGTGCAAGTGTTGTAGCAGACAGGGCTGTACAAGAAATGCTTGCAGCCTGCCATTTTTATAAGCAGTTGTTTGAGAAGTGATTAAAAAAATAGAAGTATTTTTTAAAATAAAAATCTGGTTTTTGATTAATGGGGAGGGGGGCTTTATCAGTGATCACAGTTAGTCTAACCTGTTAATTGGCTAAATGTTGCAGTTCTATTTTTTTTTTCCTCTGCCTCCAACAACTAAAGCTGCAAGTTTTTGTTCAGTTCTGGAAAATGCACACATAGCGAAGCACTTTGTATAGGAAGTTTAGAAAGCTCCATGTTTAAAGTTTTAAGGGAAAAGGGGGAGAAGACTCCGCAACATCCATCCTTCTGATTTATAGTTGTTGTCATGGAAATCAGCCACATTTGAAGTGAATCCAAGCTATTACTGACTTAAACTGAAAAAAGAAAAGCATTTCACTTGGATCATATACAGTTCATAATCAACCAATGCCAGCACCAAATAATGACTTGTAATCTTTAATCATAGTTCCATTTATACATTCTTTTGCTGTGTGCCGATGCCAAGGTGGTTCACAGTAAACAGAAACAAACTCTGAAAGGCAAAACTCTGAAAGACAAAAACTTTTTTATTTTAACACGCAAGCAAACAAAAGCATTAACCAAATGGCAAAGTATTACAGACCATGTTAGCAGAACTAGTTGGGGAGAACTTGCAACAGAAGAGGCTGAGACCTCATTCTACCAGGGTGAATTAAAAACCAGTAACACACCATGTCCTGGGCCCTAATGCTAATGCTAATGCTAATGCTAATGCTAATGCTAATGCTAATAATAATAATAATACTTAGTATTTATATACCACCTTTCTTGGTCATTAGATTTCTCTTTTGACTTTTAATTCAAGGCAGTTTACATAGGCAGGCAATTCTAAACCCAAAGGGTTTTTACAATCACAAATAAGTTCTAATCTTACAAGAACTGCTACATTCAGATGACACTTTCAAGTCCGGTCTTTCTTTCCGGCTGCACGACTGCCTTCCTGCCGGCTGATAAACAACTCCTTGATGTCACCACATTAGCCCCCTGTGTCACAGCATTGTCCCCGTATGTGATGGAACAACTCCATTTCAGAACCCAATTGAACCAAGGGCAGTGGGTGAGACTGGGGCCGGCTCTAGGTATGGTGGGGCCCAATGCAGTGCATTCTCACTGGGCCCCCCACTCACCAAAAAGGCACCACATGTATGCAAAGTGTGCAGACTGTGGCACCTGGAAATAGTTGGTAGTAATATGATGATGTCACCGCCAACTGCTTCCAGGAGGCCCATTTTGGGCCATTCAGGGGCAGGTGGGACGGCCCAATGCAAAGCTGCTCTGCTCACCCAATGACCTACATCCCATGAAGATTCTGGCTGCAGCAGCAGGTGATATGCTTGCTACACTGGTGTGGGCCACACAAAGCACAGGGCCCAATGTGATGGCATTGGTCACATTGGCTTAAGGCCGGCTCTGGGTAGGATGACCTTTGCAGTGCTTGCCACTCTTAGAGATGAGTGCTGCACACCACATGGGGAGAGCTTGGTAACACCCCCCCCCCCAGAATACCGTGGAGAGGTGCATGCTGCCCAAGTCACCCCCTTGCACGCTACTGCTTGCCCCTTTCAACTGGTGCCCGGGGCACATGTTCCCTCTCACCATGCTCAAGATAAGCCTCCGCCAGTACTGTAAGTTCCAAATTGTATATGCCGGACCATGCTAAGTGTGCCAGGAGAGGGGCTGCAGGGACTGCTACACAGAGTGTTGTGGCGTCTGCAATAGTTACTATTTCCCCCCTCCCAACTATGCTACTGGACATTCTGCGTGCAAAGTAATGAGTATACAAGCAAAAGAAACACAACCAAAGGCGTATTTTCGTCTCCCCTTCCCTTGATCTCAGATCTTGGAGCATGTAACGTAACAGTGAAATAGAGCAGTCTGTGCTATGGGGACTCCTGCCTAGGATTCACACCTCTGCAAACCAGAAAAGTAAAAGGGCTTCCTGGTGCAAGAAGGCAGTAGCCCCACTATTACATCTTGAATGTCTCCAATGCAGTGCGGGTAGGATATTTTTGCCACCTCTTAGCTCAGTCACAAGCCTTATGTAATGGGATACAGATAGCACTCCAGTGTGTGTGTGTGAGAGGGAGAGCGAGCGAGAGAGCGAGAGAGAGAGAGAGAGAGAGCGCAGTTGACTACACAGGCATGGGGAAAACCTCAGCAGGATCCCTCACTGCAAAAGTGAGGGAGTGTGTACCCTTTTTCTTCTTGTGGGTATTTCCCCACTCCAAATCACGCTCCCAAGTGGCTTTCCCTCCTCTACAAGTGTTAAACGTGGGGAGACATGCATAAAAACTTCCCCAGTGACAATCTGCGGGGTGAAATTTGTCATCCACACAGGGAATGAAGCCACCAAGTCATTGGATTGCCCAGCGCAAGCCATTAACCAATACAATAAAACCGTTATGGCTCACAGAACCGAAAGAGGCGGAAGAGTCAAACAGCAAGAAATCATGCTGCAGTTAATAAGGAAATCATTACAGACTCTGACCAGAGTAGTTTCCATACTGACCCAGTCAAAATTTAGAAGGAAGATTATTGTTGAGTGTATGATGAACCAATTAGCCTGGGCTTCTTTGCCTTTCTCAGGGCACAATCCTAACCTGGAGTTAGGCCAGCACAGTTAGGCCAGCAAAGTTTGGCCGGCACAAGGGACACCATAAAGTGCGTTTGGACCACCCTCGTAGTCAGGGAGGATGGCGCACGTCTGTGTGCTGGCCTCTCTGACTCTGAGAGTGGGCCAAACATACTTTACGGTGTCCTTTGGGCCAGCCAAACTTTATTGGCCTAACTGTGCCGACCTAACTCCAGGTTAGGATTGCACCCTCAAATATGTCATTGCTGAAGCTAAGTTTATCAGAAGAGTTGGGGAGTCCACTGACATCCAGTGTGTCCCTTGTGTCTTCTGAGGAAGATGAACCAAGGTCAGCTCTGGCGTCACATTCCTCTTACAAAGTATCCCAACTCAAATGTAGAGGCTTTGAGCACCTTGCTCAGAAGAGATAACGTGCTATGAACCAGGCCTGTAGGCCTTCAGTCTGAAAATAGTGCTATTGGGAGGCAGGACTTCATGGACACTTGTCATAATGAGGACCTGAGGGCCAAACAGGATGTTGCAGAGGAACTACCAGACCCTCCAACCCTGTTTTCCCTTGTAAAACAAATGCAGGGAATGTCAGGGGAAAGAACTTGCAGTGGACGGAGGTTTGTAATCAATCAGTTCTGTCCTGTAAATGCCCCTTACCCAACAATTTTTAATTTTTTCCCCTTTAGTCTCTGAAACCAGAAGCAAACTTGCCTGAACAGCATGACTAGAAAGTGCCCCCAGCTCCACCTTCTCTGTTATCTAGCAAACATGAGACTGCAAGCACCATTTGACACGGTAACATCTTCTTTGGACCTGTAGGCTTTAAGTCTTGCCTGCTGCTGCCACTGATGTTTTTAAACCATCACCTTAGAGTGCAGTCTTAACCTGAAGTTAGGCCGGCACAGTTAAGCCAGCAAAGTTTGGCCTGCGCAAGGGACACCATAAAGTATGTTTGGACCACACTCTGAGTCAGAGAGGCCAGCACACAAACGTGCACCATCCTCCCTGACTCAGAGAGTGCTCTAAACATGCTTTATGGTGACCCTTGTGCCAGCCAAACTTTGCTGGCCTAACTGTGCCAGCCTAACTCCAGGTTAGGATTGCACCCTTAGTTACTTTTATAATTGTTTTTGATGGTGATATTTTTGTTATGATTTAAACCACCATGAGTTGTAGAAAATCAAGATAAACATGTCTGAGGACCCAATCCTGTGCATATCTACTCAGAAGTCCCATTATAGTCAATGAGTCTTGCTCCCAGGTAAGTGTGGCTAGGACTACAGCCTCAATAAACCCATAGTGAAAACCAGCACTGAAGACAAAGGAATGTTGGCTACTGCTATGAACTGAAAGTGATGACATTGATTGATGAATGTGCTGGCCAGTTTAAAATTCCAGTTTAGGATTGCATCCTTAATCTGCTCCTGTATCACTTTTTAGTGTTTTTAACTATTTAATGTTTTTATCATTTTTAAAAAAATTCTCATGCTGTACACAGCTTTGAGCACAGGAAAAGCAGTATACAAATCTTTTCAATAAATACATATTTTGATTGGTTTTTATGTAGGTTTTTTTTCCCCCTCTGGCATTGTAAATCCATTTAAAAGTCTGATGGCTACAAAGGAGCCTTTTTGAAGAATCTGTAAGGTAAACGAAATGTTATAAAATAATCGCATGATCTTAAAACTACTTTTAGGGTTGTTGTGTTGTTTTTTTTGTCATTCACGTTGTTTTCAACTGGTGAGAAATTGCTGCTGCTTGAACATTTGGCATTGGCAATATATAGACTTGGAGAGCAAATTTCTTAATACCGCTGCCAGTGATTCAGATGCAGAATACACAACGAGTCAGGGCTGATGTTTTCAATCATCATCTTTTTGTGGGTTAATAAGATTGGAGGATACAGCCCGAGTCTGTGTTACTGAGCTCTTGTAGATGTCCCAGAGCCCTGGCTTCACCAGGCAAATGAGAAAGGTTTTAATTTAAGGTTTGATTTAAAGGAGAGACACTTTTTCATTAGTGTAGCAGTTACCCACTCAGTTGGGAGCCATTGGAAGAAATTAAAGTACATTTGGCAATCTATATGCTTCATGTGGGAGTGAAATCTATCTTTCTATTTATCTACATATCTGTCTAATCATCTAAATGCCATGGCACCAAGTGGTAAATTTACCTTTCTTTAAACTTTTTGCAAAATTCACCTATAAATCCATTGGAAGGGAGGCAGGCATGATTCATTGTTCACAGTGCCATCTACCTCCCCTTTCATTCCACCGCTTCCATTTATCTTTTCACAATGCTAATTTCCTTGCAGGCAAAACAGGCCCATTTTCACTTTCACCATCATAGCTCAAAATACACCTGAAGCAAGGCTGTTTGGCACTCTGTTAAAAGGCAGGCTGGATTCACTTTGCAGGTGTCATGGGCAGAGGTCCTCCTCACTTCCGGAGATCCCAGGCCTGCTGCTGGTAGTAAGCTGATGTGCAAAGAATTTTCAGTAGTCAACAATAGTCCACCTCAAGGTTTCTGGGCAGAGGCGTATCTAATGGCCCTGGCACCAGGGAAGTGATGTCATCATGACATGTTGTCACATTATATCATGATGTCACTTCCGGGTTCACCTGGAGAGGGAGGAGATGCTGGTGGTGGCTTTTCAAGGGGGAGCCTCCACGGGACAGCAGCCAGATTGTGAACTGGCCACCTCCTCTCTGGAGAACCTGGAAGTCAGGTTCAGAGGAGGTTGGGTGGAGAAAAAAATTGCACCACCTTTGGTGTATACCCAGGGAAGGTGGACCTCAGGCTTTGCTCTTGTTACACCTCTATTTCTGGGAGCCTTGGGCAAGAAACTCAGCAGGTGTGAACTAGGCATGGTGGATATGGGCTGTTGACACGGTAGAGATTCCCTGTCTACCATGATCACTTCTCCTCATCAGCTGGAGGTGATTTTGCTGCTACATGGATTGTTTCCATGAGATAGGAAAGAGGCGGACTCCAGGACCGTGGCAGGAGGAGCCGGACATGCTTTTTCTCCTGTCACAATGGGAATTTTAAGGCCAAAAACTGATCTTTGGCTGTCTCATGTGACAACCTTAGATGTAGGACCCTACCCAAAAGTAGGAAAAAGCCACTTACGTTGCCTTGAATTTTCATTACAATTCATAGTGTCTATTGATACTGATGGACTTACCTTGTGCCCCTCTCCCCCCCCCCTCCCAAAAAGGCTTGAACACAACTCAGGGCATAATCCAAATCAAGATTCATTTGGGCTTGGCAGACTCAAATAGGACAAAGTGCTCAGTTCTGGAACATGTAAATTAATATTAAGATCAAAATATTATTAAGCATGTGCAGAATACAGTGCCCCTCATCACAGAGTAACCACACAATGTCTCTGGTCATTGGGGCTTAAGACAAAGGTTAGATTCAGCCCCTGTCATCCTAGAGGTAAGAATCTTTATCTCCACTTGTGTTATTTTATTTATCCCACCTTGTGCTCCGTGGAAACAAACACAAATGTGCAGGTTGTGCAAAATTATTATTATTATTATTATTATTATTATTATTATTATTAATAATAATAATAATAATAATAATAATAATAATAATAATAATAATAATGCTGCGGGAAGTGCAAACTAATCTTGACTAAAATAAAGTGAAAGAGGAAATGGTTTGGAGGAGAATCTGTGTTCCTTGTATCACTCCATTATTGGCGTGCAGTTCCCTCCCCTTGCACAGAGGTTAGCATGAAGTTTTGCAGATTATTTTTTGTCAAAAAAAATTATGAAAGTGTCACTTTCCCTTTGCAGTTAATTCAGGAGAGATCCTCAATTTGAGCAGGGCACATTTTCATGCAAATACAGCCGCACAGTTTCCAGCCCCCTAATAGCTTCTTACAAATGATGTGCCATTACAACGAGGTTTATTTAAACAAATTTAATACATCTTTAATCAAGCTGGAGAGCATTTTCAAAGGTCACACTCCAAATCAGGATCACTGTACAGAGCTTATCAAAGTATTAGCTTAAGGGGGAGGGAGAATTATTTCTTGGACAAGTCATTTTAGGCAAATCTTTATTTACATTTTTATTCAGTTATTAAATTTTATTCCATTCCCTCCTCCTCGTCTCCATTTATGAACCTATAAGAAAGTCGGCAAATGGAGCCATAAGCATATCACAGCACTCAGAGTTTCCAGGAGCTATCACTTTGACTCGAGAGGGTCTATTAATGCCAAGATAGGAGCATCTGACTTTTCAAAACATAAGCTGTGCGTATCATATAGCTCAACCCCCCCCTTTTTTTGGAAAGAAAGAAAAAAGCGCTTGCTATTAGGGCTGTCAACCTGTTAAAGATTCTTTGAATAGATGAACTGCTTGTTTTTTAATCCATTCTATTTAGCTGCATTTATTTATTTGCAGTTATCCCCAAAAGCAAAACCCAGCCAAACAGAATCAAATTCCATCGAAGCAAATCAGAGCTCTCCACCATTCCCGACTTAACAGAGAGTCAAAGAAGGGAAGTTTTACCATGGTTCTAAGAGATGGGCTCAGACATTAGTAAGGCTGTTTATGTATTATACATTCATCAATGTCCATTTCCATATTTCTGTACATTGGCAAAGCTGCACTGAAGGAAAGCAATGTAAGTGCAAGGTACTTTATAATGTTATTAAAAAGGTGCAATTTTTTTGGAGGATATAATGTGGAGGATATAATACAGATATATATATAATTCATAGATGATATATTTATATAGACCAGTGGTTCCCAAACTGTGGGTCAGGACCCACCAGTGGGTCAAGAGCCAATTTCAGGTGGGTCATGAAGCACCTAGAGCAGCCATCTTGAAAATATGGGGATATTGGATGTTGGAAAGGGGGAGGGCTGTGTGGTTGTTTTGCTTGCGTCAAGGCTGTAAATAGGCCTTTTTCTTTCTAAAAAATGAAAATGGCTTTTGAAAATGGCTGAGAAATAACTTATTGCTGCATTCTCAGAGCATTCTCAAGCTCTGGCATCACAATGGCAGCACTTCCAACAATTACATCACTTCTGGTGGGTCCTGGACAGGCTGTCAATCGACAAAATGGGTCACGGTGCGAAAAAGTTTGAGAACCACTAATATAGACATCTATAAGAGATTATAATATAATTGGCATGCAACTCAACAGAGAGCTATCTGTTCCAATTGCTTGCACTATTTGCAGTGGGAAGGAAAACTTGCGTTCATCCTGAAGTGACAGCTGTGTGCTCGCTTTGGCTATAACCCAGGGCACAATTCTAACCTGGAGTTAGGGCGGCGTAGTTAGGCCTGCAAAGTTTGAGAATCAGGAGTCAGGGAGGATGGCGCATGTCTGAGAGTGGTCCAAACATGCTTTACAACATGCTTTGTGCCGGCCAAACTTTGCTGGTTTAACTGTGCCAGCCTAACGGCAGGTTAGGATTGTGCTCCCACTCACGTTCCTGGCCCGCGTGCCACCCTAGGGCCAAGACGCAGACTGCTGCTCCTCCCCAGAGACTGCTGCCCCCCCCCCCACTCACCTTAAGCTCCCAAAGCCTTGCGTGACATCCCATTGTGCACTGAAAGCATTCTGAAATCTTCAGAACACTTTAAAACGAAAACCAGAAGTACTACTTAAAGGCATTCGGATGCTCTTGGAACACTTTTGGCGCATGACAGGACATCATGCGAGACTTATGGCAGGCGCTGCCCAGGGGCAATTCCCCCCCCCACCGAATAATAGTGGAACTGCCACTGCTATAATCTGGACAAAATAGCTGACTTTTTCAGCAATGGTTAAGAGCAGATGCTCACACAGTGACTCCTGCAGTGAAATACAGGGGTGCCAGAACACAATATGTCTTTGGGAGATACTGGAAGGCATGTAGAACATCTGGATACGGAATGTCCTGTGCCCTCAGCCCTCACATTGTCACTTGGACCCTATACATGATCAAGGCGTTGTGGTTACCTGCTGTCATTCAAGTGACTCAGCTGTCGTGTGTGGGGGTGGGGGTGGGGGTGGGGTTTGTAAGCCTGTCACTGGCCTGTTACACTTCAGACTGCAGCTACTCATTCACGTGATGGATGGATGTTTCATGAAAACCTTCCCTGTGCACAGAAAACCAGCATATGAGAATAGAAAGGCTAAGCTGGAAATTTTCTCTCCTACTGGTCAGTAATTTATGTGCAGTGAATGCTTTCGTACAGAATATTCAAGCATGTGAGTCCGTCCCCCAGCCTGAGATATTATAGTCCAGACACAGGTTTTCGGTTCAGTGTATAGCTTTAAATGAGTTTGCAAGAGTTAAGGCCAAGTCCTATGTAAGTTCCGGTCTGTTGCCACAGAAGCTGCTCTGCTATTGCCTGCTTTAGGGCCATCAATGAGGCCTTGCATGCATGCCAGCAGCTCACCAAACCTGCACTGGAGCAGGTACAGGTGGCACCAGGGGCAGCTCAGAGTGGTTTGGGGGAGGAACAGGATGGAGACAGGGTCAAATTGGGGGACGTTCAGGGCAACAGCACAGTGGCAGCAGCACACACCAAGATCCCATTCTCCTTTTCCAGCCCAACATGGTCCCTGAGGCTTGCTGCACTTAGGCCAGCTAAATAGCTGGTGTGTGTCCAAGAAGACCTGCTGATGGCCAGGTGGCTTGCAGGAAGGTAAGTAATAAAGATTTTTACTTACCTCTCTCAAGCCGTTGGGATGCCCCCTAACATCCATCAGTGCCATTTGTATCTCACAGACTAGTAGGGGGGATAAGATTGGGATAAGTTCAGCGGTGTTATGCTGCTGGAATGCTGGGCAGGACATCCGGGTGATCGACAGCCCACCCGTCGCGTTCCGGAGTGGTACGCCATTTGTGTAACCAATTACGCCGCTTGCGTACGTTACGCCAATGGCGTACTGCTGCGGAACGCGACGGGCGGGCTGTCAATCACCTGGATGTCCCGCCCAGCATTCTGGCAGCATAACACCGCTGGATAAGTTTCCTCTTCCCCCTGGAGGACTAGGTGTCTCCATTTCTTCATGAGAAGTGGTGCTAAGAGAGTCACTTCCTCCTTTCCTCACTGTATATCATGAAGCAGTGCCCAATCCAATTGGAACTAACGAAGAGATTGGCTGTTGAAGCTTGGCGATATGTCAAATGCTGCTGTCCTTGGAACTGAGCCAGTCCTTGCTCCACCCATTCCTTCAACTGGAAAAGGAAGATAGGGACAGTGTGTGAGAGAAAACGTGGAGGAAAGAAGAGTGGTGGGCAGATTTCTGACATAAAATCTGCACTAAGTCCCACCCACAAGACCTGCACTGCTGAAATTGAAATGGCTCCATAATTTGACATTGTACTGTGGGAACGAGACAATTTGAGGAAACATTCTAATAAGAGACATCTATTTCATATGTAACATTATATGGCACTTTTAAGTGTGCAAAGCACTTCACATGCATTATCTTGATTAGAGTCTTTACCTCACCATGTAAGTGGCTGAAAGGGTGTATTGGAAAAGACAGAAGATACCCCAAGGATAGGGAGTGGTATCAACAATGGCCCCTTGTCCCAGATAAACCAGGGATTATAGGGTTAATCCCAGGAGGTTTTGCAAGCCTCGGGAGCACAGCTGTAGGCTGTTGAGGCTCTCTGGCTACGGAGGCCAGCACAAGTGCAGAAGGGCGTGGCTGATATTAGAGTCTGCCCAACAACAGACATGGATTGGCTGGCCTCAGTATAAAGCTGGAGGCAGGAGATGGAGAAGGGAGCTGGGAATCTGGGATGGGACCTGGGAAGGTCCTAGGAAGGCACCTGGGTTGGTGCTGGAAGGGAGAAGCTGTATAGGTACTGGAGGATGGTTCCTGGGATGGAGTGCTGGATGGACTGACTGACTGCCAGTTGGAAGGATTGAAGGAAGGATAGTTGGACTGGCTAAGGTAAGCTCATTATGGGGAGACTGTGGAAAACAGTTGTTTGGCTGCCACGCCCCTGGAGCCACCAGTGGAGGAGGCAGTTGTAGCTGGGACAAGCTGACTGTCTATTGTTTGGTGGTGGGGTATTTTGAGCGAAGCCAGTGATGAGGGCAGTCTGGAAGAGGCTGACCAGCCAGTGATCCCAAACAAAAGCTGCTCAAAGAGAGGAGGCCCAGTGGGTGAATGAACCCCCTCCCGCTTGCCTATCTCTGAGGCTGCTCTGTGGGGAAACTAGTTAGCCTAATGTGGGCATTGAGGTCCTTGGGGAGGCCCGGCAGGGAATTTGGCAGAACATGTGTCTTCCCTAACTTTAAGTTCTCTGTTGCAGGACGGGATTTGGCAGATCAAAGGGTGTGGTTTGCCTAAGGCCACAGTCAGCCAAAATGGCCTCTGCTGTATCCTATGGGTGCATGGAAACTGCTGGAAGTCCCCTCGAGTGAAGGAGACATTTGTCCCCTTACCCAGAGTAAAGTCCCAGCCTCCAGAACAGGGCATCTCATGTCTGTACAGGTTAAATTGCTGGTGAAGACTTGAGAAGCCCGTGTTGGATTTCTGAGCCCAGCACTGGGGTAGAATCCTGTGAAGGAAGCTTCTGCCAGTTCCACTCCCATCTGGGCCATTCCCTCCCCCATGTTGCCCTTCTCCACCCAGAACCGCCTCTCTCACACCTTTCTACCACCATCGCCATACACCCACACCACCTAGCGATTACCTCTTCACTGCCGGCAGCCAGGGCTTCCTCTGCAGCACTGTCTGGGTGGCGCAGGCCTCCCTGTCAGCACCGCTTTCTCAGAGGGTGCCACAATTGCACTCAGTGTCACATGTTCTACAGCCAGCATAAGCAGGCCCCTAGTGGGTTCATGGTAGAACTGATGTTCCCACTAGGGAAGCCCTGATTGATATCTCAGCTAATATGCAACACCAGCCCTTTTTGGGTTTGCTAGTTACAAGTCATCTAGAACAGAACTGAAGAGCAATTTTTAAACTGAACAGAAGTAGATGTAGTTCCTTCATTCCGTTTGCGCCATTTCACTTGCTGAAAAAAACACCTGCTGTTGGTTAGGATTTTTTTTCTAAATGGTGCTGAGGTAAATGTCAGTGTTTCTGTACAATGCGCATATGTATTTCTAGAACACCGTTCTTTGGCCTTGCGCTTTGTTGAACATAACTAATGAGACTCCTGGATTGCAAGCGAAGTGAACCCTGCAGGCCCACAGACAGAAATACCCCAGAGATCTTCATGCTCATTAGACTGGGGAGCCTTCAAACTTTTCAGAACGGCGTAGTAAAAACAGGAACCTTACAAGATAATGAAAATTTGTGAATCATTTCTCCCATGCAGTTTCATAGTGTTACGTTTTAAGACACATACTGGAATTCGGGTTTTCTTTCACCGTGGAGTTACTGCAAGTCCAGTCGTGAGACACAGATCCCTCCCAAATACTGAACGCAATCAGTTTCCACAAACTACAATAAACAAGGGGAAGGTGGGGCAGGAACACATGGCAGGAGCTGCTCCTTGCATTTCCCATTCCAGAAGATCAGATTGTCATTGACATCTGATTAATTAGACGGGGTTAATCCAGTGACAGGCTGCATGAAATTTAAACATGCAGCCTTTAAAAAAAAAGTGTGATGCATAAACTAATACTGCATGTAAATTACTTTAGAAATAAATCCATAACTATGAACTATATCTACACCATTTTGTTCACCAAAAGATGTGTTCCACTCAATTTGCTAGTGCAGTAGACCTTCAGTACTTGGCCACATTTACAGCCTGATCCAAACTGGGCTTTGCAATGCCGAAAAGGCATGTACGACCATGTACATATCCTTACAACATCACAAACAGTGCAATGCTGGTGGCCGTTGACACGGCCCCAAATGGCAGAGCTGACCCTGGCATGCTGATGCAGAGGGTGACCTGCAATGAGACAAGTAAGCCATCTCAAGAGGTGGCAATGGTGCGGGAGTGGAATGGGGCAGGGAGGGGGAAGAATGGGAGGAGTTACTCAAATGTTGACAATGCCTGAAGGCCTGCCTCCTCCCACTTCAGCAGCTTTTCTGTTTCCCTGCTGCACCGTTCCAGCTTCACTTTGGAGAAGGAAAACAGTATGGAACGTATTGGAACAGTATGGCAGGTAGAGTGCAGAGCCCCTTGGCCTCTATCACCACCTCTGCCTGACTGAGCCTGCCAAGCGACTTTAGTAGCTCAGAACCCGGAAGTAATTGGAGGTGACGTCATCGTGTCTTTGCCAATTACTTCCATGTCTGCGCAATTGGGGGGTTCATGTCAGGGTCGTTCCCCTCCCTGACAGCAGAAGTTGGACTGCCCTGATCAATAGTGGAATAGAGCAACCCTACGCACATCTACTCAGAAGTGTGTTCCAGTATATTTAATGGGGCTTACTTCCAGGTAAGTGTGTTTAGGATTGCAGCCTAACAGCCCAATCCTATCCCCTGCCAACCATGCAGCATTTCTGATGGAGTGTATACCATTTGCTATGGGAGAGGGGGAGGTCACCAGATGGCCCAGGAGAGATTAGTAAATATTCAGTCCAAGAGGCCACCTGACCTCCAATGAGTGTTTTTGGACCCATTTCAGTTATTTTGCTGCTATAAGTCCAAGGAGACTCCAGGGGTGGTACAGGGGGATAGGATTTCAGTGTGTGCCACTGTTACTGAGATCCCCTTACCTGCCCCTGAAAGACACCCTGCCTGACTCACTTTCCACTTCGAACTGCCCACAATCCTCCCCAAATCACTGTATTGCAATAACATTTTACATTCACTATCCCTAGTAAAGGAGTATGAATTTCTGAAAAAAAAAATGCATCTACATATTTCCTTCCCCTTGGCACGCTAGCTCACAATCTTAAATATGATTTAACTATAGGGTTGTTATTCCAAACAGATGCACTATGAGTGTTGACATTATGCACCTTAAGGGCTCTTTTGAAGATACACTCACTTGTGTCAGAACAAGTAGGTCAGCCCATTGTAAAGAAAGCATCGTGGTCTTCTAGGATTTGCACGACCCATCAGGCAGCAGCAAAAACAGCAAATTCTGGCCAGATAGAGCTCTTACATGCTCCAGTGAAGTCTAAAAGGCATTTTCTCCAGAAACAGCGATCACCGGCATAGGACAGAGTGAGAGCCCATTCTCTGATTCCCAGGAAAGTATTTTGTATTGCAGAGTGATTCTTGGTTTGCGTGAATAATTTATACAACTATTATGTTTGAATTCTTATCACTGTTGTTTTTTTTTGGTTTTTTTTGCTGGGGATCAGTCCAATGGATGATCATTCAGGGCCCCTAAACCATTTATTTGCATTTTCAAAATGTTTCTCATGTGTGAGAATAATGCATGGTGTAATGCAACAATAGCCATGCCAGGGGTGTGTGTGTGTGTGTGTGTGTGTGTGTGTGTGTGTGTGTGTGTGTG
>JAJKFI010000014.1:1950625-1963086 GCA_029204185.1 Lerista edwardsae
GTGTGTGTGTGTGTGTGTGTGTGTGTGTGTGTGTGTGTGTGTGTGTGTGTGTTTGCATCCAGACAGAAGTGATTCATGCAGAGTAACTTTTGGCTAGGAAATATTTTCAAATAATTAAATTAAAATGTGGGTTACGGGTCTTGCTGCATACCCAGGAACTGCCAACAAAAACATGTCAGCCTGACCGGGTTAGTAAGCATATTAAATAGCACAAAAGGCCACATGATTCCTGACTCTAGGAGGCTGTTTTAGGCGTAGTCATGCAAACGGAAAACCACAGAGACCTGCACTTGAAAGGCTCCACTTGTCATGAGAAAACCCAAGAAGCCATTGACATACCCCAAGACTAGGGGGTATGGTGGTGGGCCTATGCAAGAGTCCATGCTCATTAGACTGCAGATTCAACCCCCTTCCCCAACTGCCTTTTAAAAGGATCAGAAGGAGTAGATGCTAGGACATCCCTGAGCTTGGGATTATTACATCTCCAGAGCAAGCTACTAGCTCCCAGCACCCTGTTCAGTTTACAGAATTCCCAGCCCCCAATACAGGTAGGTCCCAATATCCACTGCGGTTCCGTTCCGGACTCATCTGTGGATACCTGAAACTGTGGATATTGGGGACACTCTTTTAAAGATAGGGGACATTAGTGGTTTTGTTCCAACAAGGTAAAAAAAGAATGTTCCCTTATCTTTTTAATAGGCGTACCAGTATCCATCATATCTGTAGATAATTGAAACCATGGATACTGGGGCATGCCTATAGTCAGTTCCACCCTTTCTTCCAGTTTAGCGTGGGCCTAGAATGCGTGGCATTGGGTCAAGTCTACATGTGCTTTGGCTTTGTTTGAAGGAGAGAGAGAGAGAGAGAGAGAGAGAGAGAGAGAGAGAGAGAGAGAGAGAGAGAGAGAGAGATATCCAAAAGCAGCCAAGCAAGTTCACCTGGGCTTTGTTTAAAAATAAGCACATAGCAATAGTGTCAGTGATTATTGTGAAAGCCAGTCCTTCCATGCCCTTGCATTATTAGAAGAAAAAGCAAAGGAGGAGAGCTATGCTGAGGTAGAAGGAAAGAAATGCAGTAGTACTACTCAAAGTAAGGAAATTATCCTGTTTGGATAAATGTTTTCATTTGCTGCCGTTTCAATCTGGATCATGCTAAATTAAAACTGTAGATTAAAAACTTGTTTAAGAAATGTAATAACATCTGGTTTAAGGGAATTTTTAGGAAATGGGCCCCAATCAGGCATTTTGTCCCAGGCCCAATGCCAGCTCTCAGCAGCCCTATCCAGGTCTCCTTTGGAGCTGGCATGTCACACCTTCCCTGTGCATGCCTAGGTGAGTCTCAGCTTGTGGAGAACAGGAAAATAAATACTCTGAAGACTATCTTTGGCCTTACCACTTTGATCAGAAGCCACAATGCATTCTGTTCGATGTTGTTCTCAGTGCTGAAGCAATGAAACCCTCAAAATTCAAATGTCAGAGACAAAGCATTCAGAACATTCTAAAACTGACTTGGAGTCCTTTCGATTTTCAAAAAGTATGCTGCATTAAAAACAATGGCATGACTTCCTTCTTAAAGACATCACTTCCTGCCCAGGAGATAGAGTGTGTGTTGTGCGTTTCCTAACTGGTGATCGTACCTAAAAACGAGGACCCAGTGCAAAAAAAGTTTGGGAACCACAATATTACACCTTACAGAGGGGTTGGTATTTGTTTTGGCGTGATCCGTCTATTAAAGGCAGTATCGAACAGTGCATCATCACATCGTAAGCAGTGAAGATCCCTCAGCAATGTGTAGTCTGGGAGGAACTGAACAGAAGCTCCTGCAGTCATCCTTGGTACAGAATTAGGGGTCTAAGTATGTAATACAAATACAAAAGAGTGCCCCCTGTTTGCATCTGAAAAATGTTTGAGGCTATGTCTTTTGGCTAACAGCAACTGATAGCCCAATCCTCTCAATTTCCCCCCATTGATACAACGGCGCCAAAATGGTGACTACTGCATCCCGTGGTGGGGGAGGGGCAGCCCAGGAGGTCTCCTCTGGACCAGGGAATATTTGTTCCCTTATCTGGGAGGAAGCTGCCGCAGCGTGGGTGGATGCACTTGGCCCTGCGACAGCGAAATAACTGGCAGGAAGGGGGTTAGGTAAAGCAGGTGATATCCTGCTGGGACCCACCGGAAGTGATGTCATTAACCTGGGAGTGATGTCATAGCCAGAAGTGACATTGTCAAGCAGAAAGTGCTTTTGCTCTGTAAAGCATGACAGGCAACTGCTTTAAGGCGGTCAGTGCCCGCGGACGACCAGGAACAAGGACGTGTGGAGAGTATAAAATTGGGCTGTCCATCCTTGAGCACAAATTGGCCAGGTGGGCTGGTTTACAAACCGGAGATGCTCTCCCTTCGATTCTTTGTCCTTTATTGTATGAGATGTTTCCAGCTCTATTTGTCTGCATTTTAGATCGCACTCAGGTTGAAGTGAAGGTGCAGGCTTCAAAGTTATTATAACTCTGCTGTTTTCTTTGATAAATTGCACAAATAACATTTGAGACAATGCATGGTTAAATATTTATGCCTAGTACTATAGAACCAGGAGGGGGAAAAAAGCACAAAGAACCCCTAGAAGAATAAATATATTTACCTAAATAAATTACTAAGACAAATACACTCCTATGTGTTCTGTCCCAATAAACAGTAGGTATTCACTAAATTGTGGAATATAAATGGCTCATTTCCTCTAAACGTACACTGAAAGATCTATAACATGTTACACATTTCCTGTGCTTTGCATATATATTTCAATATTTATCATGAAAAGGCTTGCATATATGTCAATATACATTACTTTGCATATATTAAGAGAAATATTTTGAAATTTTTTTTTTTACTGTTACTGGTATTTGTTTGTATGGGTGGAGTGGAGGACGGTGAAAGCCTATTTCATGATTAACCCTTCTCAGTTCATCTCTTTCTCTCTCTTTTTATCAACATGACATTTTCACAAAATGAATTGCTTGCTTAGACACAGCTAACTAAATAAAAGCAGGCCAGAGCTGATAGTATGAAAAATGGATTTTCATTACTATCTCATTGATTCTTGTAAATAAGGGCCCGGGGCCTGCTCCGAAAAGGCTGCAAAGAGTAATAATTTAATCTGAGGTGACATAGACCAAAATGTATGTGGACAAAAATCATCCTTGAATATTAAACAACAGCCTCAAGACAGAGAAAAGTGTTAGGGGCACATTTAAATGTATGCAGATCGGTGGGTAACATATTTAAAAACAGAAATTAAAAATTCTTGTCATAAATCACATTTGCTGCCATGGATATGCCTTGTTATGCTGGCGTTTAAGAAAACCTGAAAGGTTAAGGCAGTTGGTGCATTAATTCGCACAAGGATAATTAATACTTTTCTTGTGGCTATTTATAAGAAATGGAAAATATAGTCAGATCAGCTGTGGCACTGTAGTAATTTGCAGGGGAAGAAATGAAAGCATGAGTCAATAGTTTTAACTGGACAAATGTCAAATGCTTAATGATGCGGGATCCTAATTTGGAGGCCTTTGAAAAGTGCTATTTGAAAAAAAAAGATAAAATAGTTCATTATTCTATTACACATGTAATTTGTTTGACTTCCTTACCTCCTACTGCTTTAAGTGAAGATTTTTTTCCCCCAACCATTTTAAATTCTGAGAAACTATCCGCACAAACTTTATTTGCACCATCAGTTTCATAAATTTGGCTAACCTTTAAAGTAGGAAGGGGGCGGGGAGAGAAATGGATTATATGGCATTATTGCAATGATTCCAAACACTGTTTTCCAGAGGCAGATCTGATAGATAGCTTTTGCATGTGCGAAGTGAGAAACACAATCTATTCTTCCTCCCAGGATACTTAAGCACAACCTGAGATCTTTTGCAAACTAATGAGATCTTGGCACAAGCTAATTTAATTAGCCTACAAAAGCAGTCCTGAATCACCATGTTAAGACTGTCATACAGTATGTTGCAGACTCACCTCCACCATGGCCTTTTTTTAGCAACCAACCTGAAGTCCGTGAAACCCTAAAGCTAACTCCACTATTTGGTGACTTCTCAAGTGGTCACATGTTTTAAGTTTACAGCCCAATCCTAACTTGGGCAGGAGCAGGCAGGCAGGCAGGCCAGCCATCCTGGGCTGCATCCTAACCAAGTTAGAAGGCAACAGCAGCTTAGTGCGCAGCAAGGGAACAAACGTTCCTTTGCTCTGCAGTAAGCCACAGGCAGCCCAATAGGGCTTATCAGACCTGTGCCTGCTAATTTGTGGCCTGAATCAGGGCTGCACGGCCCGGGACAGGGGTTTGGATCCAGCATAACTGCTGGATCCAGACTCGTCTCCCACCCCAGGCCACCCTGCCCATAGGACCACCCTCCTTCCACCCTCCCCCACCCTATTCTGCCTCCTCCCAACTTCCCTCCTGTCCAGTGGTTCCAGTGGTGTCCATGGGCCGATGTCACTGCCAGTGTCAGCCCAGTGCCCATTTGTGCAGCGCAGATATGCCTTACGGCACATTTGCAACCACGTTGGGCTCACTCAGGTCACTTGCGTGGGCCCCAGGACACCCAATGTCCTTTGTGTCCTTAGTGAGACTGCTGAAATATTGCTGCATTACCTAGCTCAGTGGTTCTCAGACCGGGACCCACTTTTAAAATGGCACTCGTGTTGGGACCCACCAGAAGTGATGTCATTAACCTGGGAGTGATATCATAGCCAGAAGTGACATCGTCAAGCAGAAAGTGCTGTCAGTGTGATGTAATCAATTGACACTCCGAGAATGCAAATTGGCATTCTTGGACTGAAGGAAATGCACAACCATGAAACATATTTGACAGAAAGCAAGATTAGGACAAAATATTATGTTAAAGCACTGGGGAAAAAAACTTTTTTTTTTTTTTTTAAAAACCCTCACTTGAAAATTCAAACTGTTAACACTCACAAAAGGAATATAGCAAGAGTAAGGTCTGCAGTTTCCAAGATGGCTGCTCCCAGCTTTCCGCGACCCACCAAGTGCGTCCCAACCCACAGTTTGAATAACACTGACCTAGCTTGTAGGTTGTATTATCTATCTTGTGATACAAACTTCTCCCATTTATAATTATCAGCTGCATTTTAAAGTGAGCACTTGCCGCCAAATTCTTCACCAGTTTAGACTGACTCAGAGCCAGAACGATTGTACCTTGACGACCCCTCCTTGTTGCTTTTCATGTGTGCCTTTTCTGCAATTCCTCTTCCTTTCCAACTCACTGGGCAATGATAGGGAAGTCTCATTGCAAGGACTCTATGCAAGGCCGCAGGGAATGTTCGAATGGCGGTGTCCCCAATGGCAAGGACACTTAGAAATATAGTTTGGGAATCAGACACTGAGGAAACTACATTTCCCAGGACCCTTCATGTTTAAGGAACTGCTGTTGCAGATTTCCAAGTAGCAAGAAAAGAGGGAGGGGGCTTAAACAGAGTCACTGATTCAACACAGTCACTACTACAAACACCATAAGAAAGCGAGAAAAGAAGGGGCCATGTGGGAAGAGATCTTGATTCAGACATTCACAGCCCAATCCCATCCTGGGCCAACTCGGGCTGGCCCTGAACAAGAAAGTAATGGAACGGTCAGTAAATAAAGGGTGGTGATGGTTTGTTTGTTTTTTGACAGATTCTTGTCCAAATAATTGTTATTGATATACACTACAACATCATGCACAGTTGATGATCCAGTGATGACTTTTGAGTGTAGGGACTCTGGAGCATATGCGCTGCAAATATACAGTGTGGATGCAAGGGCTTCCTGGTTCAACTCAGGCGAACATGTAGATCTATGTGTTCAAGGGTTTACGGTGTACAACTTTCCAGTGCTATGATTCCCTTCTGGCTCCAGGATTAATTGTTCTATAGGAGCTATAGAAGGGTCCCATGGGATGCAAATGCCCGAAGCTCTACTTTAGCACCAATGATGAGTTGGCATAAGGTCTGGATTCAGCCTTTTTGCTTGCAAGGGAGGGAACATGAAAAAAGTGAAAGTGGGGAGGCTGGACTATACCTCCCATTTCTACTGATGCAGACTGCGGCAGCATTCTGGGTCTGCTAAACCAATGCAAAAATCCCAAGTTGTTAGACTATTTCTTAAACGATGGTTCAGGAAACATCCATTTTAACAATGCCTTATAAATCTGTACAAGTCTTTACCTTTACTTCTGAAAATCTCATTCTCAGGTTATTATTTTATTAGGAGCAGGACATGAGTCTCCATTTGGCATGGTTGTTTTTTTTAAAAAAGATATTATGAAGCAAAATGTTTACCATAACTATGATTCCTTTTTTTTTTTTTTAAGAGTCTTCAAGATCTCACTCTGGAAAACATTTTCTACATCTCTCGCATGTTCACAAAAACATCCAACTTGGCAGGCAGCTCCTTTGCAAAGATTAGCGGATTAGTTCACAGCATTTTCAGAACAGCCCCTTTGGCAACTTCGTCCTCATAGCAACAAACCCAAAGAACACGCAATGCTTTATAGGTTAGACTTGTGCCTCCCTGCCCTGAGATGTCATTAGGAGGTGGTGTCACACCCGGTCGCTCTGCTTTGCACTGCATATTTCATTCTGGAAAACTTTTTTTGTAAGCGTCTTTCTTTTTTTTTTCCTTTCTTTTTTTTTTTTTTTTTTTTTTGCAAAATTGGAAGGATGCAATTCAAAACTGAATACTATAAGAGAATGTTGCTCCCAGGAGAACATTTGAAAGTGAAATGCAGGGTGAGTGGATTGTTTATGAACACCATCACCACCACATTATCTGACTCATCATCTCAGGCAGTTTGGATATTGCATTGCAAGTGGGAATGGTGGATACAAAAATTCTTACTTCTGGTATTTATTGTTGTTGTTGTTGTTAATAATAATATACCACCTTTCAACAACAACAACAACAACACTTGACAAAGAAATGGGTAAATGGGTAAAAAAGAAATGGGTAAAAATTGGATCCCTGTCTCCCTGTTGTAGCAAGCGTGTCCCACACTTTCTGTTTTATTTAACGGGACACAAAGAAGGAGACAGGCAAGTGGAAGGTAACCAGATCCAGACTGCCACTGCACATGCCCTCCACCCAAATTGTGCAGCCAGCAGCAATCTGGTGTCACTCATTTTGCTCCTTCCTCTTACAGTCCCAAAAGGACCATGTGAAGAAGGAATGAGGTGAGTGTGTAGGGAAATGGCTCATCCACTTTTCGGCTCACTAGAAGAAGATTGATGATGCTCCATCTGCAGTGGCCTGGAGGAAGGCAGTGGCAGACTTGAGGTGAAGAGGTTCCCCGAGTCTGCAGCTTCCTCCCCACCCACCTGCTGCTCAACACGAGCCACATCATTGGCTTCTTGGTTGGCCCTGACGGTTTGTTTCACAACAACAATCCGAGATACAGCATAATGATTGAGTAATGTTCAACATTAGTCATTTCTTTGGCTAAGCGTACGGTTCTTTTGCCATGCAACAGCTACTGTTTCAATACAAAAATGTATACCCCCAACTATAATCTAACACATACTTTACAGGACCTGGATGGTGCTGTTAACTACATACATTGCTAACAGTTTTGCTGCTAACAGTATATGCAGTGAAAGGAAAATGTTTCCACATGCCATCTTTTAATTTGAATATGTGTTGCAGCTAAAAATAGTGATGTCAAACCAAAAGTGCATTCCAATTTTTTTTAAGTTTTTAAAGCTATAACAATTGGTAATTATAGCCTACGCTTGAGGGGAAAAAAACCCCCACTCCAAAACACTTCTATGTACAAATCAGCCGGGATTCACTTACAGCTGTAGTAGTTAAGCAGTAGTACAGACATCGCACAATGCGATCTACAATGATGATTTATTAAATGTACTTTTCTTCTATAAATGGCACCACCACTATAAATAAGTGGCGATGGGCATTTACTTATGAGTAACTTCTGCATAAGTTATAAGTAATACATGAGTATACATGCATTAGATTGGGCTGCATGTCTCTTTGAAAGCCACAACAAGGAGCAAAAAGCAGGAGATGCTGTCATAGAAATGACTGCTGGTCTAGAAATGAGCATTGGGGCTCTGGTTGGATTGTTTTGTAGCCACTGCTTTCAGGTTGTTTTGTAGGCTATCTTTTGCTTTGAGGTTGACCTGAAATGCATTGCAACCCACCCTGGGCCTTTTCAGGAAGACATAGCAAAAAAGATAGATAAATCAATAAATGACTGTAAACAAAGATGTTTACAAGCGCTGCACATTTGTAGGGAATCATAGCTGCAGTTCAGCTGGCTTCCCACACGGTTTTGCAAATTGGCGTTCGATGTTTCCCAAGCATCAGGGTTCAGCTTTCAGGGAGCTGAGGAAGAAACAGCAGAATACAGGTACCCGTATACAGAATACAGGTATCAGAATACAGGTATTTCTGGGCTTAGCTAGCTAAACTTGCAGATAGCTGCTGATCAGGAAGGCCAGTGTTGTCATTTATCAATCTTCTGTTTGTAGGAGGCGGGATTGGCAGTGGCCTCACCCCTTCAGTATGAAAATCTTTGTAAGGTACAGACAGGGCTGGCCTTAAGCCAATGTGACCAATGCCATCACATTGGGCCCCGTGCTTTGAGGGGCCCTGCAGCAAGTGACTGATGCAAACAGAGATGACAGCATTAAGCTTTTTGACTGGGGCTGTGTTCACAGTGGCTGAGGCAGGAATGGAAATCCCCAGACATCAGGTGCCGTTGGCAGCTATGTACTGAGCATCTCTTTGCATACCTGGACCTAAACTGTCGTGGGGAGTGGCTGCAGGGCTGTAGCTCGGTTGAACAGAAAGTCCCTGAAGGTTCAATCCCTGACATCTCCAGGTAGGACCCCCACCTAAAACCTTGGAAAGCAGCTATATGGCAGTGTGGACAACACTGGATCAGTCGTCTTCCTTGGTACAAGGCGGCTTCCTTCCAGCTGCGTATTCTGGTTGGTGAGGCAATGGCGTGTATTTTTTGACGGTGCTCAGTATTTAAAGCTAAGGAGAGTTGTTACCATTTGGACTGATGGCCTACAGAAGTTCCTTGCCTAACTGCTGCCTCAATAGAAGCACCGTTTGCTGTTCCCCGGTTGGACTGAAATTAGAAATCCACAATGTTTTCTGCATATGCTATTTCTTGGGTTGCTGTAGTGGGAAATGAAGTGTATCAGCAAACTATAACAAACTGTAAGAGAGCCCATGTGGCGGTACTTTTTTTTTTTTTTCCCCTTCCCCAGCTTCAATTCTCTTGAGCTGAAAATCCATTAAGAAATGTGATGATCTACCTTCCTTTCACCTAACTTTCCTGGCTTAATTATTTTTAATGGGTTTCTTTCAGCTTTGAAAAGGCTTGGTACGTGCAAGTGATTTATTGAGCCGGGCCCCACCCTTTCTGGAATACAACTGGAAGGACTCCAACACTTTTGCCGCTCTGAAATGGTGTGTCAGGGTAATGTCTTGGTAGGGATACCTTTTAAGTGAACTGGACTGCTTTCCCGGGGCCCTTCAGTGAATATCGTAGGTTTCAGTAAGTTGTGAGCTTTTTTTTTTAATTAATGGGTTCTCTACCTGTTATTTGTCAGAAATTCTTTCAGCGGAGCAACGTCTGCCATCCCTCAGCAACCCTACCCTGCCCACTCTATTTAGTAGCTCTTCCAGTATAACTCAATTTAATTTGGAGCATTTATGCAAGACAGACCTGCAGCGCTGTGTCTCACAGTGCAGTCCTAGGCATGTTTACTCAGAAGTAAAACACTCCTTTGTTAGAGGTTTGGAATGCACTAATAGTGCGGAAGAACTAAAGAGGAAGAACTAGCTAGAAGTTTCCACTCACTTTCTTTTCCCATCTGTGTTAGTGTGTGTGATCTGCAGCCCTCCAAAATGGGATGGGGCTTCCAGGAGTCGTCACCAGCAGGACTGTATTGTCCATTAGCCTGAGTAGGCTGAAGCCTAGGGGCCCCACAGGGACTCGGGCCCATCAATTTGGCATGATTACCTGCGGCCTAACCTGCCCTGATGTTGCAGCACAAGGCCCGAGCTAGGCCCTGTCCCTCACGGCCGACATGGAGCTTCCGCAAGGATCCGGCCTGCAGCACCCGGGGCAGTTGGCAAGCCAGGGCTGAGCGGAGCCTGTTCGGCTGGATGCCCAGACTTACTTCCAGAGGTGGGCAGAGTGGGCGTCGCAGGGCCAAGCGCATCAAATGCACCAGTGCCCAGTGGCACCTGCCCACTCGGCCGCCAGCCAATCCGGCTCCCAGAGGCAGGCGGTGCAGCTCTGACACACGCTTCCTACCTCCCCGGCTGGGCAGGCTCCCTGCAGTTCCAGCTGGATCCGTGGCACAACTGGCCCGTCAGCTTGGGAGTCAGGAAAAGAAGGGAAAGGAGCAGAAGGGCGCATGCGAGAAGAGGAGCAGTAAGAAGTGCTAGGGGCATGCCCTCCTTTTCCTGAAGAGTTTTGGAGGGGGTCCGAAATACCTGAAAGCCTCGGGGCCCGGCCTTGGGTTAATACAGCCCTGATCACTGGGCAACGAAGTATCACAGGAACAGGCCAACAGTGCAGCAGGCCTGAATCCAACTAATTGGGGTGGTAGCAGAAGAGCAGAGGCTTCAAAAGGGGGAGAGCCAGACTGGGGAGGGGGCGAAGGAGGAAAGGCAAAGTCTCCAAGTCTAAGATGCTGGCGATAAGAAAGGTGGAGAGTGAGAGGATAAAGGAAGGGTACGTCAGGCAGGAGGGGTGCAAGGAGAGGCTGCGGGCTGCAAGGCGACTAAATGTCAGCATTAACACAAAATGAGCACCACCAAAAAACAAAAACAAAAATGTCCCACAGCCGATACCGTACAGAGGAGCTCTGTGCAGCAGGCCCCTTTTAACTATAGCTGGGATTTTGTTTGTTTTCATGTCCAGAGCTTGCCTCTCCTTGGTTAATTTCAGTGGCCTTTCATGTAGACAGCGGGTCACGCTCCCAGAGCGACTTTCAGCTGCTCACTGTCTGCTAATCAATTACAGCAGCCGGATCCCATGCGGGTCACTGAGAATCCCACAGCGGAAACCGGCTTGAGGATTGTAACTGAGCAATTCAAGGAATATTCTGTGCTGAAGTCTACATGATTCCCTCTTTTTCCTTCCTGGCCCAATTATCTGTATACACCACATCGCTGTCACTGTCCTAACTACCTTGGACCCATCAGATAAAAAGCTTTCTATGCGATGCTACTCTATTCATCAGGAAACCAGCAAAACCACGGTTTGTATGGCCTCCTATGAGAAGCCCTCCCATTCAATTGATTTTTGGTCCCTAATGAACCATAGGCTGATGGACAATTATTCATCTTGCCGAGACATATGGGACTGTTAAAGCTACGGTACTTGGGAACTTGTAAAACTGTTTGCCTTCCAATTTAATATTAGCAATCATTTTTAACAATAGCACTGTTAACTTCAAGCAGAATAGCCCAGTAATGGCCAAAGTGATTCTCCCCCCCCCCCCCGGTCGTTTCAGACTTGGGCTTTCTACTATCTGTGGGCAGAAACACATGTAAAAGTGAAGTTTAACAATTTGCAAAGTAGTGTCACAAACATTTCTGTTCCAAAGGAAACATGTTGCAATATCCTAGAAACATAAAACTTTTTTTTTTTAAAGGTTGCAACACAATTGGGAAAATAACATAAATTGATATAATTTCAAAAGCCGGAAAAAAACTAAAAAAATGTAGCCATTAAGCTACATTAACAACCTCATCCACAAATCAATTAGGATGGAATTAAGCCAATTTCGTCCCAATTAGGTCCATATACTTTTGCTTAACAGGTTCATAAGTTGGGCAGCGTGACTCCTTTTCGAATGCCTCATCTGGTGTTTGAATGTCGTGGTTGGGCATAGAACGTGCTGAAAATGATCTCATTTCTGAACTAAGAAACAGAGAACTTAAGTATTTGTGGGAAAACGCATTTGTCAGCTTCAATTCACCAATAATTGGAAGGGCTTGCATTATGATTCTGGAAAAAAAAATGCTGCATTATTTCATGCTGTTATGTAACTTGCCTTCCAAAGAACATATAACCAAAATCCAGCGAATTATATTGAAATGCTTTTAATTTCAAATGATGAAACTGGCCAGGAGGAGGGCAGCACTGGGGAGAGGCTGTTCAGGCCTGGGAGACGGGCAGGGATGGCAGCCGAGGTTGAATCCCCCCTACCATGCCTGAAAGCCCTAAATGGGCTATTCAAATTTGTGGCAGCTATGGAGCGGTGCAGATTTGAGTATCCCCAGGGGGCTGTCTGGTCCTGAGATGGGGTAAGGAAGCCAATTTAAGGAAACTTACCCTGAGGAAATGTCTGGCAGCCTTCTCAGCCCAATGGGATATAGCCAGTGGTGTCATCTACTCTCGCGGAGACGGAATGCTGGGTGGGACT
>JAJKFI010000014.1:1969758-2056438 GCA_029204185.1 Lerista edwardsae
TAATAATAATAATAATAATAATAATAATAATAATAATAATAATAATAATAATAATAATAATACTCTTGTTATATTCCTTTTATGAGTGAACAGTCTGAAATTTCAAGTGAGGTTTTTTTTAAAGTGAGGTTGTTTTTAGTTCATGCTGTTACGTAAAGTTTTGTCCTAATCTTGTTTTCTGTCAGATATATTTCATAGCTGTACAATTGCTGCAGTCCAAGAATGCCAATTTACATTTTAGGAGTGTCATTTATTTACAATAAAAATAAATAAATGTTACAATGACAGCACTTCCTGCTTGATGATGTAACTTCCTGCCACATCACTTCCAGATTAATGACATCACTTCTGGTAGGTGCCAACATAAGTGCCATTCTAAAAAGTGGGTCCCAGTCTAAAAAGTTTGAATACCACTGCTCTAGGCCTATGTTTGCAATGGGTAAAGTAGATCACGTGACTCAGTTCCAAAATAGAGGAAGATTTTTTCGTTGTCTTTTAAAATGCTCGGCAGATGTCTCAGGAGAGGCAGCCAATTCTGTATATACAGACCATGGCAAAAGAAACTGGCCAGAGAGAATTTTACGTGTAGTAAGAGATTGGATAAGAGTCCAGATTAGTCTCTAATCATGACATACACAATTAGAGATTTCTCCAGTTTGCCTTTCTAGGCACCATTTCACTTGGAAATATCGCACAGATATATGTCACTCACTAGTGATAGATTTATCTGACTTCCTGTCAAATCTATGTACATTGACAAAAATCTATTTTGTTGTTTTTGTCACAGAAATCTATACTGGCATTTTTCCCTGTGGAGATTTGGCTAGTCATTGTTGGCATGAGGTGCCAGCGAGAGATTTTTGCTGTGTTTTTTATGGTGCCAGCTGCTTCTTTGGCTTAGGATCTTTTGGTTCAGATTGGAAAAGGGGGCGAAAAATCCATCTCCACCTCAGCCTGCTCGATGGAAGATGACAGGGAGTTGATTTGTGAATTCTTCTTGCACAGCTTTGTGCCGAGAACAGCTAATGTGTATTTTTGGCCACCAAAAAGGAGAAACTGAGATAGTCCTTTGTGGTTCTTGGGGATTCTGGTGACCAACGTGAAGGTTTTCTGGCAAAGTTGGAAGGAAAGCGAGTCACCGTTTGGCAAACTGTAGGATATTTTGATTCATCCTGTTCACTATTTTGCTTGTGTTCGTTCCTTCTCCGACATTCTTGGTGATGCTGGTCACTTTGACTTGGCCTAGTAACCATCTTGTAAAACAGTAATTTTTAAAAGTTATTGGAAGATCTTGGATTCCTTGGAGCCCTGGGGTTCTTCCATGAGAAGATCAATTGTAGCAAACCAGCATTCCTGAAAAACAACTTGCCTGATCACCATCAATGTTTTTTTTTTTTTCCTGCAAAGTACCATTTCAAGGAAGTGTTGCCTGTGTTTTAGGCACACCCTCAGTTCACCTAACCTAGAGTACAATTCTAAACTGGAGCTAAACATTGTCTAGGGGAGCAATCCTAAACTGAGTTAGGATGGCATAACCTAAGCCAGCAAAGTTTGGCCAGCCCAAGGGCCACCATAAAGCATGGTGGGACTACTCTCGGAGTCAGGGAGGATTGCTCATGTCTGTGGGATGGCCTCTCTGACTACGAGAGTGGTCCAAAAATACCTTATGGTGTTCCTTGTGCTGGCTAAACTTTGCTGGCTTACTTATGCCATCCTAACTCAGTTTAGGATTGCTTCCCTAGACAACATTTCATGTGAATCAGGAATGCACTATGAAACATCCCCCAAATCCTCTGCTACGTGAAGGGCTTTCACCACAGGCACCCTATGGTTCATCAGTAGTCAATGTGGAAACTCTTTCATGAAGGGACAAATTGGGTCTGAATTCCAAAGCACATGTCTGAGTTGACCCATGGCAGCTGCTGGAGGTTACTTCAGGGCTAAGGAACTATTGTTCCAAGGAGGTTGTGGCAGCTATCTTTAGTTTGTTCAATTTTACCTCCAGAATGCAGAAGCAGTCCTCTTTGTAGAAGGTCATTGCCTCAGTTCCTTTTGCATAAATACTGCTAACAAGCATATGATCAAAGAGAATGAAACTAAAGCATTACTTTTATACTCTTCAACCTCCTAATTCTAAGTAGATTTATTTCAATCACAAATATGACTTAGGCTGCAATCCTAACCTGGAGTTAGGCTGGCACAGGTAGGCCAGCAAATTTTGACTGGTATAAGGGCCACTTTGAATAGCATTTGGATCACTCTTGGAGGCAGAGGGGATGGTGCACATCGTCATGCTGGCTTTCTGATTCCAAGAGTGGTCCAAACATAGTTTATGGTGCCCCTTACATAAACTTTGTGCCGCCAAACTCCAGGTTAGGATTGCGCTCTTAAACTAAGGACTCAGGTCATTGCTATCCTAGGCATTTTCCAAGCTGGACTTCATCTTTTGAGTCAAATTGGCAACTCGAGAATTGACTATGCTAATATGGTGGTGGCCAATGTTTTTGGCAATCAGAGCACAAGTCAAATCCATGGTGTGAAATAGTGCCATGGCACTCCATGCTATAGTACATTTGCTGCTCCCCTGTCCCTTGGGAGAGCTTTTGCTTCTAATCTACTGAACCCGGGAGTGGGCAACACAAGAGTGTTGAAGAGGCAAGCTGGTAGGAGTTTAGGCCTGAGTCTCTGCCAAAGCCAATTGCAAGGACTCTCCAGCACCTCTCCAGGGGTGACACCCAGAGGCGTCATCCAGGCGGAACGGCCCAGTACACTGTTCCGCTAGTTCTGTGGAGGGCCCGGACCGCGCCGCCTCTCCGGAGGACGCCTCTCCCTCCCTCCCTTACGTCCCAAATTGCTCTAAAATGGAGCGATTCGGGCGCAGTGAGGCTTGGGGAGGCATGGCAGCCCTCCGTCATTGGAGCGGAGGGCTGTCAATCATCCGGGCGTTCCGGTTCTTGGTGAGCCCGGATGACATCACTGGTGACATCTATGCTTCTCAGGAAGTCCATGACACAGGTTAGCTATCCATGCACTAAAACAGCCACAACGCCCAGAATGTCCCTAATTTTTGACATTTTCATCTGGAAATGTTTGAGCAGAAGCCAAAACTAATTTGGTTAAAAAAAAAATCAGTCCCTAAGCACCAGTATTTTAAGAATACTCACCCATGGGAATTACAGGCACTAGTTTTCTTGTCTTCGTTTGCTCCCAGTTCCAGAAACCCGGCAGTACAAAGATAAGTTTTAAAAAGAACAAGAACAACACTTCATACATTTCCCTAAGCTGCTATAGGCAGAGAGATAATTCACCTAGCCTAGTATCAACCATACAAAAATTGAATGCATCCCAAGTTCCATGAAATGTTCTTGTCCTAAAACACAGGTTAGTTGTCCAAATTCCTGAATGTCACCGAATTTAAAAAATGGGGAAAAAAATACAAATCAAAGAGTTGTACAGTCTGTAATCAACAGCGCTAATGGGCACAAAAGAATGTAGTGGCATCAAACGTAAGGATGCAGCCCGTGAAACTCGTTAACTGTCCCTCTGCCTCTCCTAGCTGCTTTCAGAATGGAACCAAAGAAATAATTAGATTGTAGCTAGCATTGTACTACTGCTTTCATACTACAGCTGTAAGCAAATCCCTGCTTATTTGTATAAATAAGTGTTTTGGAGTGTTTCCCCCCCCCCAAGAATAGGCTATAATTACCAGTTGTAAGCAACTACTTTTTCTGGTCATGATCTGCTTAATGACATCACTTCCTGCTTAATGACATCATTTCCAGCCCTCAGCTGGCTTAATGAATACTATGCGGTGGTTTAGCTAATGCTAAACTCATGAAATGGGTTTGACATCCTGCTTTAGAGGAAAGCTTTGCTAAGGCTGTAAGGATAGATGCAAAAAAGTTGCAAAAGCATTTTTAAGGATATTGTCTCTTTAAGAAAAAAGATAATTAGAACTAAGACAGACTACGACAGCATTTTGGTTAGCTCTCTGTAGATGATGTTTTTTTTTAATTCTCTGGGGTCCTGTGAAAACCTTTTGTTGTTTGCCTGACTTTTTTTTCCAGAGTAACAAATTAACTCCAGGAACCTGCTGTCCTCCAGAAGCCAGGAGTAGTTCACAAACAAGGTAAAACAGGTAATAATCAGCATCGGTGGCTTGCTATTACCTTGTGATTTGTGTTCAGTTTATGTACATACACTAAGGAAGCCATAACTTTAAGGTAGTTTAACTTTAACTTTAAGGAAGCCATAAGGGAAATCCATCCACTTGTATGCATTTAAAACATTTACCCAAATAGCAAGAAATGCAATACAATAGATCAGAGGTTCCCAAACTCCCCAGGAGAGTTTGGGACCTTGTAAGTGCCTGTAGGAGAGGGGAATGGGTGGTGTTAGGGTACCTGTGATCACACTGGTGCCGGGGAAAATGGGCATTCTTTTAGACTTTCTAGGGGTCACACCAGCCCTCTGGAGGGTGTAGGGAGCCCACAGACCCTTCTACAGGCGTCCCCGCAGCTCAGAAAGGCTTCCAATCGTAATCAAGACCCACTTCCAGTTTTCAGTTGACAACTAGAAGTGGGCCGTGATAGCAATCTACAGCATTACTGAGGTACTCATCTGGAACGTAAACCCCATTATTAGAGAGATGTACTTCTGAATAAATACACAGAGAATCGGGCTACAGAACATCTAAGATATATAAAGACTCAAAGTACACCAACAGTGGAAACTGGTGATATTCTGCCAAATATCGTTTCATTTAGAAATATCTGGTCAATTATGGCTAAGAAATATAAATTTGATCCCTACAATCATGATCAACTTATTTTATGGGCTACCCCTGGGCTGCAAATTGGAAAGAAGCCCTTTTTATGGACTATCTGGGCTGAGAGAGGAATTTTTACTTCGGTTCAATTGATTGATCAGGGTCAGGATTTCTTTGCTTTTACTAAATTATGCGATAAATATAATCTACCATCTACAGCCAGTTGGCAGTATTTACAACATCTATTTGAGGCTAAATTTGGACCGGCCACAATGTCAGCCTCCCAGACTCCATCAATATTAGAAAGCCTTATTGAAGCTAGCATGAAACAGAAGCCCACAATATTTTTATACAAGCGCTTCGACTTCAGTGGAATAAAGAACTGGAATGCCCCATCCTACATGAACAATGGAAAATTGCTTGCAAATGTTAGAAAAATATCAGTAGATCTTAAATTAAGGTTGATACAACAAAAAATCCTTTTCAGAGTCTATTGGACCCCAATCCGTCTGTTTAATAAGGGACTGGCAAAGGAAACAAATTGTGGGCGATGTGGTGAACCTGAAGCAACACTGAGCCATATGTTCTGGACTTGTATAGTTGCTCAACCATTTTGGACAACCGTCATTAACTCTATTAATGTTAGAACAGAGATTACGTTTTGTGGATATGTATATTCTCCTGAACTATTTGCCCATGGTATGGAATTGCTCAGAAAGCCAACGGAAATGGGTTCTCTGTACCCCTACTGTTGCTAAAAGACTTATATTGAAGGGTTGGAAAGATAAATGTCCACCTACTGTTTTACAATGGATGGAGGAACTCTCGACTCTCTCTCTATTTGAATCAGTTGTCTATTGACGACAACTTCGTATGGATAAATACTTGGAGATATGGAAACCTTTTTAAAAATATTTCTCTATAGAAGTTAAATATTTTATATAAATAAATAAATAAATAAATAAATAAATAAATAAATAAATATTCCCCCTGCCTTTTTTTCTCTTTTTCCTTTTTTTCTTATTCATTTCACTTATTATGATAGATGTGTTTCCAAGTTACTGTATAAATCTACCTTTGTATTATTTTGTTTGTTATTAATTGGTTAATAAAATAAAAACAAAAAAAAATAAAAAAACAGTGGAAACTCTGAAGACAGACAGAGAGAGAGAGAGAGAGAGAGAGAGAGCACAATCCTAAACCGGAGTTAGACTGGCATAAACTAAGCCAGCAAAGGCCACCATAAAAACGCTTGTTTTTGGACTACTCTCGGGGTCAGGGAGGATGGTGTCCATCTGTGTGCTTGCCTCTCTGACTCCGACAGTGATCCAAACATACTTTACAGTGGCCCTTGTGCTGGCCAAACGTTGCTGGTTTAGCTTATGCCGGCCTAACTCAGTTTAGGATTGCGCCCTCCGTGTGGGTGGGTGGGTGGGTGAGTGAACATTTTAAACTAGTAGGAATTCTTGCACACAGGTCTATTTAAGATTTAATGTCAATGATTCATTTTATGTAGAAATGCAACCCTGACATGGCATTGGGGACACAATTTATATGCCTTCATATTTGCGTAATCTGTTTTCAGTGCTTTTGCTTCTGCTTTTTTTTCTTTGCCCCAAGACAGCAACTTTCCTAAGGAACCAAGAATTACATTTTTTAGTCAACCACTAAAGAGTTTGCCTGATAAGTCATTCTTCAGAATATTGGCGACCCTCTTGCTCCCATTTGAAACCAATCATACTTAAATGTGCATAACTAGGCCTAGTTATGGAACTCTAAGTGTCATTGATTCCAAATGGGAGCAAGAGTACAGCCATATGCAGCCCAACAGGAAGTCACACTATTTCTCAAGCTTGATGATCTGTGAGCGTTCCTGAGCTACAGATATTTCTCATGTCTTAAGCAGAGATAGCCTGTATGATTCCCCTCCCCCCATTCAAATACCTAAAGATGGTATGATAAAGCCAAAGGGCTTCCTGTACTTTGATTCCCAGCTGAAGCAACAAGGTTAGCTGAATTTTATCCTTCAGTTAGACCGTAGCTCTTTTGCCAGTTCCTTTCTGGGCTAGCTGAGACAGGACCTGTTTGATCGGCCCCATGCAGTGCAATGTGCATGGTCTTTTAAAGTAGGGTCATCAGCACACAAAGAGGGGCAATTGGACAAACTTCCACCACTCAATTATGTTACGTTGCCTAAACTGTCCTGAATGTTAAGGAAGGGTCAGGATATACATGCATGTATTTGATCATGGGGGTCCAGCTGGATAAGTGGTCATCCAACTGATGGATAGGAATAGTCAGTGGATGTACAGTGGGCCTTCCTCATCCATGGGATCGGCATCTACAGATTTCAGTACCTGCGGATGCTGTGCCAGGAGGGCCTCAGAGGCACTTCTGGTTCTTGCTGGTGACTGTCGGTCATGTCCAGAAGCGTTCTGCGGTGCAGGGAGGCCGTGTGCAGCTTCCCCGTGCCTTAGAAAGCTTCCTGTTCTTGACTGGAAGACACTTCCGATCATATCTGGGAGGACCTCTACGGCCCTCCAGCCAGTGATTTAACTATCACAGAATTTGGTGTCACAGTGGTCCTGGAATGGGTCCCCACTTTGATACCAAGGACCCACTGTAGTATTTGTCATTTCTACTCATTACACCCTTCCACTACCTAGACCTGCTAATATATGTATGGAGAGACACCTACAACTTCTGTTCCTTTTTCAAAAATGCTCTCTTTGCTTTGTTGGTCTTGGCCCTACATAATGAGTTCTTCTGATTTTGCCCTTGTTGATCTATTTCTCCAGGGTGGGTCCCTTTGAATTCTGCTGAGGCTTTTCTCAAGACAGATTCTAATCCTGCCAGATTAGCACCTAACCCAGCACTTGACATTTTGTAGAGATCACTAGACTGTGAGCAGTCCTGTAGCAAAGCTTGGGGAGATCTTTCCGTTTCCAAGTTTCCTTTCTGTTTTGTTTAAGAAAATTGTAAATTATTTTTCAATTTAAAAGTCCCTCGATGCCTGTAATTTTTTTTTACAATACACTTCTCGACTCATTGCTTCATTTTATGTAGACCATATGCAGCCTGTACACACACACCCCACTCACCCCATGCAAATGGGCTTCCCATCTTTTCTCCATGTTCCTTTGCAATTGCTTTGGAGGCTTTTAAAAACAAAAGAACCCGGCACCCCCCTTCGCAACTCTTTGTAGTTTCATTTCACCTCTTCCCTATTTGTATTTTTATAGAAATACTACAAAGAGGAACTTTGATTTCCCATTAGCAGGAAAGTCCAGTGTTGCAACATAAGTCAAACGGCCACAGAGTTTCTATTAAGCTTACCTGGCACAGTTGTCTCTGCCAGATGTAGGTCTGCTATCACATCATTTGATCTGCTGACATTGTGTGTTGCTTTAAAAAAAAAGTAGAAAAGGAAAGGAAATGCCTAGGTGACTCCTATCCAAATCACACATATTCTTTTGGTTAAGGATGAAATGTGAGACTGAATTTAGCCTTTAATTACATTTCCTTCCTTACCTCCAACAAACAAAATTTTATAACCTTTCCAATGAAGAAGGCCATATTTTGTGAATTACTTGCTTGGAATCTTCCCAGCAGCAAAGTTACTTAGGAAACGTTCTATTATTTGGATTAATCAAAGGTAGAGGCTTGTTTTCAAGTCTTGCTGGACTCATTTTGTCTTGTAAAGCACTGACGGGTGGATGCATTTGAGGGTTTTCTTTTGATGCTTTGATTTTCACTGTTACCTGGTGAATAGGAAGAATTTATGTGATGAGATAAGCACAATTTAAAACAAGATATCTCCTATTCTAGAGGGGATGTTATATAAAAGACATTGCCATTCATTTTGAGACTTGATAAGCTCAATTTCTTTTCTTGATTTTAAAAGGAAAATCTTGTGATCCTTTGGAGAAATGAAACAAGTATTCTTTAAGGGTGTCTTTCCCAATAACATACATCTATCGTTCTCCCTTTGCTTTAGCTTTGGCTTTGTGGATATGCTATTGTTCTGTAAGATTAACATATGAAAAATGCAGCTACATGTTCATATGTGATTAAATAAGCAAGGCTAAGTATTACATCTGAGTCCTCTGTACTTTCAGAAACATTTTTACAAGTGGAAAGTTATTCCGCTTAGACAGCTCATTCATTCTCCACAACCTTTTAAACCTGCCTAATATATTGAATGTCAAAAAGGCTATAAAATCTCTCTTTAGCTATTGATATCTATTTGTAGATTGCAGTATAAGTCCTGACACACATTAGAATAAGCAAATGGCTTTATGGAAACAAAGATTGGGTGCTTTGGTCTACTAATTTCACAGTAGTGTCACCTAAGTAACCTGGAGAGTATTTTATTTTTTTCCTCCTTTAAAAGCAGAAGGTGCATTCTGAGGGTGCAATCCTAACTTGCATTAGCCCAGCACAGGCAAAGTTTTGCCGGAAACACGGGCCACCGTAAAGCATGTTTGGACCACACTCTGATTCAGAGAGGGCAGCACACAGACGTACGCCATCCTCCCTGACTCCAAGAGTGGTCCAAACATGCTTTACGGTGGCCCTCGTGCCAGCCAAGCGTTGCTGGCCTAATTTGTGCCAGCCTAACTCCAGGTTAGGATTGTGTCCTCTATCTAGTAAAACTCGGGGGACCTTAGCTATCAAGTTCAATGGTGCAGAGATTGTACCTGAATCTTTTAACTTACTGCTTTCACTTACTGGTGAAAATCAGTCTGATACTGTAATTGTAAAATGCTTCATCGTTGCATGCTTTATATACTCACCTGCAGCCAGGTTGTCAGCTCTAACTATCCAAACACTCTGTTCTAGAGGATTCACTTACCCATGGGATCAAGAGTATTTCATATTACTCATGCTGTGCTATCCGCTGCCCGTTCTCAGCTATCTGTGGCCATTCTGAGGCTACCTTCAGTCATCTTCAAGCAGTTTGCAGTGGCCATTCTGTATCTGTGGTGACACTGCTGGCATTCCTGACCAGGTTAGTTACCCCCTCTCCTAACTCCATTGATCCCATAGAATGAATGATTTGGTATCTCTTGAATCTTTATATGCTGGGTTTTCCAGGAACCTAACCCCAGCAGATGACAATGCACTGTACTTGTTATAAGACTCTGACATAAAAATGGCAGACGTCAAATGGCTTTTAAACGAACTCTGCACTCTGCATCTTATCTAGGCAATGAAAGTAAGAACATAAGAAAAGCCTCACTGGATCAGGCCAAGGGTCCATCTAGTCCAGCTTCTTGTATCTCACTGGTCCAGCTTCCTGTATCCCAGAGGGGTCCACCAGATGCTTCAGGGCGCACATGTAAAGGATGTAGCGCATGTAAAGGAGGAACACTGGGTCTTTGGGGTAATGAGAGGTCTAGGTGGGCCTCCAACATCCTTATTCAGCTTGTCTCTTCACCTTAATTTAAGCTACGTACACTGCAGAGCTTAAGTAACATGCTGAGCAAAGGAGAAGAGATACGGGAATTGCACACAGAATTTTCAATCTCCCGAACAGCATATTTTGCTGTGTGTACCAGTATGTAGCTGGATGGGAGGGGGGAGCAAAATTCTGTTCAGCTCTATCACTCCATGATACAAATGGACTGTGGCAAATGTATATGCAATAACAGCAGTTCCATGTGCATTTTTGTACTTGGATAATGCAACAATAATGTTCCCAACTTCTGTGCATGCAACAGTTTGCCTCACTCTTCTTAAATCGCTTCACTCTACTTAGGAAAGATATTCTAGGCAAGTTGAGAAGGACACAAAAGTGGAACTTCTGACCTTTTACCTGGAGGAGACAGTCCTAAGATGCTCCATGTGTCGAGGATAAGTAGTTGCAAATTGGATCTTAAGGCAGGATGAATGACAATTGTGACATCACCAGCCACTACACCAATTTTCTCCATCTGTCCTCTTCCCTGTTTGCATTTCTAAGCATTCCAAGCAGCGAATGCCAAGTTGGCACTAGATGCCAACTTCAAAAGGACTACAGCTGTTGCATTTCAGCCTGTCAGACCATAGAACACCTGCCCCCTCACTGTGGTCCCAACAGGTGACAAATCTCGATCTAGAGAAAGCATCTGAGAAAGACAGGTGAGCCAGGATGAGAACGGAAGTTAGGCCTATCATTCACTCAACAACTGTGCAACAGGACAATGTCAACAAAGTGGGTGCAAATGAGGCATTGTGTAGAGGAAAGCATCCCAAGAGACAAAGGGAGAACGTGAAAAATTAGGTGAAGGCAAAAGTGGAAAGGGTAAATCCGTTTAACCAACTGCAGCTCAGGACACGTTCCCATATGTGGTAGCAAACCAGGCCAAAGGGTTAGCACTTAACAGAGTAAGGTTGCTGGGAAATAAAGTGCAGAAGGTGCAGAAAATGGATGCAGAAGTTAGATGGATGGAAAGTGAAGGCAAAGGAAAGAAATGTTGGGCCCTAAGCCCCCCGAGAAGGGAAATGAGGCCTGGGCCACCCACACAGCCACTCAGCTACTGGCTGTTTCAGTATATCAGCTATATCGCTGCTGTATCATGGGATGGACAACCTGGTTACGATTGGGCTGTAAGTCTGTTGACAGCTACTGTCTGAATGGCTGAACTACTTACCTTGTAGTTAATACTATTAACTAGTTAATACTTAATACTGAAATACTTACTATTTAAAATCTTTTTTTCTTATGAAGGTGCTTTTTTATACTTCTTACCCAGTGGATAATTAAGCTGTGGAACTCCTTGCCACAGAAGGTGGTGATGGGGTCTGGCCTAGGTGCCTTTAAAAGGGGCCTGGGCAGATTTCTGGAGGAAAAGTCCATCGCAGGCTACAGTTGGTGATGGGTAGTGCAACCTCCATTCTTTAGAAGTAAGCTACCTCAGAATGCCAGATGCAGGAAAGTGGCAACAAGATGCAGGTATCTAGTTGTCTTGTGTGCTCCCTGAGGCATCTGGTGGGCCATTGTGTGATACAGGAAGCTGGACCAGATGGGCCTTTGGCCTGATCCAGTAGGACTCTTCTTATGTTCTGCATTCCGCACCTTATCCAGTGATGGGATCAGCTGACGACTCGGGGGAATGCTGGGCGGGCAGCAGGAAGGCTGGGCAGGACTTCCGGGTGATTGACAGCCCGTCCATCTGGGTCTGCCACCCGCCCGCCCGCCGCACGGGCTGCCCCCGGGTGGCGCGCCCTGCCGCTGCGCGCCCTGGCACCCGGGGACCCCCACCCGTCCCCCCGGCAAGCGGGCGCCCCCTCCGAGGCCAGGGCAGCCTGTGCGGCGGGCGGGCAGGTGGCAGACCTGGATGGACGGGCTGTCAATCACCCGGAAGTCCTGCCCAGCCTTCCTGCTGCCCGCCCAGCGTTCTCCCGAGTCGTTAGCTGATCCCAACACTGACTTTATGCAATGAAAGTAAGAACATAAGAAAAGCTTCGCTGGATCAGGCCAAGAGCCCATCTAGTCCAGCTTCTTGTATCTCACTGGCCTATCTAGTCCAGCTTCCTGTATCTCAGAGGGGCTCACCAGATGCTTCAGGATGCACATGTAAAGGAAGTAGCACATGTAAAGGAGGAACACTGGGTCTTATTTGGGAAATCTTTGAATCCTGTGTTGTAACCACTGCTTTGCATGTTATTCCTTACTCGTGTTTGTTGTTGTTTTAAAAGCACTGTTGCAACTGAGAACAGAGTGAGTACTTCTCAGAGACCAAGTCTATGCATGTCTACTCAGAGGTAAGTCCCATTCTAATCAATGGAGCTTACTCCCAGGTTAGTATGGATATGATTGCAGCCTCATGGAAGGAGGCAGGTCACAATGAAGAGGCATAAGTAGTTGTTACTAAGGAAAGTAGGAGACAATCACCTGTGGAAAGACGTCTGTTGCTTCTCTTTGCAAAAGTCAAACACCTTCCTCCCAGGATCATCATGCATTCATCAGATGTTTGGAGGTGCAGCTGGATAACGCCCAGGTTTTGACGTTCAACTGAAAATCTCACCAGAGGTGACGCATGCACAACTGTCTCTGCAGTGGGGGACCTTGCCTTTTGCATGCTCATTATCACACAGAGATCTCACACTGCATATTCCAGGGCAAGGCTGGGAGGAGAAAGGAACCTCTGCACCAACCGGAAGTGGGACTTTCAGGGTTTGCAAAAAACTGTAGGCTTGGAAACAGTGCAGTTTGGCTGCAAAAAGGTAGGAAACCCAATCCTGGTCCTTTTTTGTGATTAAAGGGATTTAAAGGTGGACCCCAGTACCTGCGGATTCCATGCCTGCAAGAGATTCCAGACTGGAACCCCCATGAATACTGGAGTCACACTGTACAGGAGTTCAGCCTAAATACACTTGCAACCAAAAATTACATCTCAGAATATTATTTTCTGAATGTTGATGCCAAATATTCTAAAGGTGCTTCCTGAATGCTCAAATATTCTCCAGATATGAGTATTTGACCTCCAGTGACATTTGGTTTCAACATATGATAAGTTCCAGTATCCAATTAGAATTGCCATCTGACCAGGGAAAAAAATCTGACCTGGCCAACTGTCGTGTCTTTAGTGGCAGCTTGATGTTCAGAAATCAGCAGATGAAATCTTTCATAGCCCAGAGACTTGTGTTATCCACCTGCTAATGTCTTTACATCCAGCTGCTGTTAAAGGCATAAAGACCACTTGAAGAGCTGGTGACGCTATATTTGAGACACTATATTTCCTGCCAACCTAGCAGTTCGAAAGCACCTAAATGCAAGTAGATAAATAGGGACCACTTCGGTGGGAAGGTAATGGTGTTCTATGCACTACGGCGTACAGTCATGCCGGCCACATGACCACGGAAGCTTGTCCTTGGACAAAACACTGGCTCTACAGGCTTTGAAACGGAGATGAGCACCACCCCCTACAGTCGGTCACGACTAGACCATTCGGTCGTGGGGAAACCTTTACATTACCATGTGGAAAGACATTAGATAAAGCATTCAAATCTAGCCAAAGTCAGTTCAATTCTTCCAAAGTTTGCCCTTCAGCATATTCAGACAGATCCATATTTATTCAGTATTAATTAGTCAAAATAATTGATTAGCTAATCAAAAAGGGAAATGTAATGCTTTATGCAGCATATCTTCTACTTATTAAAGCGGAAGATATAGTGCATAAGGCTTTGCATTTGCCTTTTTACAAAGAAAATGTCTTCAGTGTGAGCAATGATGTAGATTAATGAAGCTTGCACTTCCTGATTCCATTCTAGAGGAGCTAGACCACTACTTGCATATTATTAAATTCATTGAAGAAGGTTTGTGAGATTGAAATGCATTTGGCTACCTGATTTTTAATACTGGTGTTTATATTGAAGCATGATTTGTTAGATTGCGTGTAACGTGTTTAGGACACTGATCATTTCAAAGCAACTAGCTTTTGTGATTTTATGTATCATCATAATTATTTTAAACATGCTGCCTTTCTTCCTTTAGGGTACACAGAGCGCAATCCTATCCATAACTACTCAGAAGTCCCATTATAGTCAATGGGGATTACTTCCCGGTAAATGTGGATAGGACTGCAGTCTTAGGTAGCTTATAACTTGGTGGTGACAAAACAAGTCAGGACAAAATATCATTAAAAAGAATAGCAGCAATTAAAACACACACAAGGGCATAAACAAAACGACATCAAAGAGTGTGACAGATAGGTAAAAAACTCAGAGAAGAGCTAGATCTTCAGTCTCTGATGAAACATTGGCAAGGAGGGATACAGACTAGAAGGCATGGAATTCCACAACATGGTGGGCAATACTGAGAAGGCCCTCTTATATGTTGCTGCCAACTGAACTTTAAAAGGCAGTGGGATACCTAAGAAAGCCTCCCTCCCAGCTCTCAACAGATGGGGAAACTTCAGCACTTTTGATTTAATCTCTATGTCTATATAGATGTAATTGGCAGGGCAGTCCTGCCATTAGCCCGGGGGGGGGGCAAATGACCCCGTGTGGCAGGCTGCATGGAGTCCCTGGGCCTTCCGGAGGCCATCTAAAGCCTCCAGCAGTTGCTTAACAATATTCTAGTTTTCGTTGGAAAACCAGAAGTATTGTTCAAAAGCCACCCAAAGGCATTAGAACCTTTCAGAAGGTGAAGGAACATTCTGCCAGGCACCCGTCACCAGAATGAGGCAGCCGTCTGTTTGTGTATGTGTAGGAGGGGCAGCAGGCAGCCGCCAAGCTGCACATGGGTCAGGGACACGACTGGTAGTTGGGTACTGCTGGGAGGGGTGCTGCTGCCACTGAATTTTGTGCTTCCACTTCATCCGCATCATGCAGCCTTATTGTCACATGTTCCTTATGTTAACAGCAGCTCATGCTTCACAGGTAGAAGCCCCTTCCACCTGCAGCAGGAGAATTATACTTATGTCAAGGCATGAACTTCTGTTAACAGAAGGAGCTTTTGACAATATGGCCAGTGATGTCATGCAGGGGGTACACGGGGGTACGCGAGTACCGGTTTCTAGGATTACAGCTGGCCCCGCCAATTCGCCCGCCCACTCGTCGACTCCGCCCCCTGCAACGTTTGAATTTCCTGCATGTTTGAGTTGCCTGCATGTTCTCAGAGCCAGGCAGGCAGGCAGGCAGCGAGCGGAGCCTTTCCTTTCCTTGCCACTGAAAAATGAGTTGCTCTGGGGTTTTAACATGATGCCAGGCCTCCTTAACATGTTCTGGGGGTGCTATGGAATACTGTTGCAACTGTTGGGTCAGTTTAAAATCATCTGAGGCCTCAAAAAGGGCTTTTTTCATGTCACTTCCTGCCACGACAGCACTTCTGGCTTATGACATCACTTCCGGTGGGCGGGTCCCGACACGTGCCAATCAAAAGTGAGTACCTGTTCTTAAATCATTTAGATGACACCACTGAATATGGCGGCACATTGCAGTGAGTTAGAATACAGCCCAATGGCAGCTAATTTTTTATATAATGGCTAAATTAAGAGTGCAATCCTAACCTGGAGTTAGGCCGGCCTAGTTAGGGCAGCAAAGTTTGGCTGGCACAAGGGCCACTGTAAAGTGTGTTTGGACCACTCTCGGAGTCAGAGAGGCCAGCACACAAACGTGCACCAACCTCCCTGACTCAGAGAGTGTTCCGAACGTGCTTTACTTTGTGCCGGGCAAACTTTGCTGGCCTAACTGTGCCAGCCTTACTCCAGGTTAGGACTGAGCTCTAAATGACATACAATTGCGTAAAATTTAGTCAGTCTACACTTCTCCTGGCATGGTTGATTGACAGGTTTATTTTGTTTTTCCAAAGAAACACTTGTTTAGTGTTTAGTATTTCCTTGCAGTGTCGGATGTTGTGGCCTTTGCTTGCCAGGCACTTGCAGTACGATCAATCGGAATTCAAAGTGCTTCACTTAGGTTGGATTGTGGCTTTAATAAAAGACATTGATGTTGACACATTGAGATACGCAGAGATTTTGATGACAGCATTGTACTAGCAATCAGCTGAATTGGCCCTCAGTCTGGCACTAAGGAACCTACGCATATCCTGTACATTATCAGTTATGATTAGGTCACAGAAGGCAAACATGTCTTTGATCATTAAAGAATGTAAAGGTTTACAAAGGAGTCTAGCCCTCATCTCCTTTTCTTTTTTACAATGCCAAATGGTATTTATTTTAAAGGCAGCCCCCCTCCAATCAATACAGCCTTTGCCAGATTCAATTCATGCCTCCATAGGCGCCTGCATTTTTTATACCTGCCGAATAATCTGAGCAAAACATTCTGTCATCGTTTGACATGGCAACTGGTAGTCATCTAAACCAGATGAATGAATGACCAGAGAATTATTGCACCTACAGCACAGGATATCCAGTGCTCGGCACCTATTTCAAGAGGACGAGAGTGGGTGGCCGGAAGAAAGAAACTTTTCCTCCCATTTAACCTGTAATTTGACAACATCTGTGAAGAATTAGCCCCAGTGCTGGCATTACAATTGTTGTATCTAACATCAATCACGGGGGAGAGGAGGTTACTTTAAATAGATGGAAGCTGCATAACAGTTTTAAAACATGAAAGAAAAAAAAGAAATGAAAGGATGAGATATTTAAATTGGAATGGAAATTAATTACTGGAAATGTAAGGCAGGTTCCAAAGGCCATTGAAATCAGTAGTATTTCTGTGCATCCACAGGGGCTTTGGATTAGACTCTTTAGACCTGTGTTCCTATTGCAAAGAAATTAGAAATGCAGCTAAATAGCACAACTGTGTGTCTTTTTTTCCTGGTGCATTTCTTCCAGAATGCACAATTTACTTATCTGTCTCTCCAGTCTGTCTGTCTGTCTGTAGTCTCCAAAATGGCTTTGAGCTCACCTCAGCCACCTTAGGTGGCATCCCATTGATTGATTGATTGATTGATTGATTGATTGATTGATTGATTGATTGATAGGGTTGTCTCTTCCCATAAGTGCTTAGGGCTCCAATCATCGCTTTCCTCTTGAGCAATATTTCCCCCTCAAGTTATCTTTACATATTCCAAGGCTGGAGGCACCTCCACATCACGGCAGCACTCCAGCCAGTTTGCTACCGGACCATTGACAGTTTCCAAGTTCATGACAAGGAAAAGGCGAACAACCCGAACCTATGGGCCTTCTGCATCTTGTGATCCACTGTTGCAAAAAGCTCACTGAGAGTAGAAATGTTGTGCTGCCATTGCACATGACGGAGCTGCTGGCGGGAACACCGGCTCAGTGCTCTGCTTGTTCTGGCTCCTTAGTGGCGCAGTGGGTCATGGGCCAGGAGGGTGGGATCGGGATGTTTTGAAGGAAGAATTGGAGCATCGGCTTGTGGATTTTTTTTTATTTTTAACATTGATGATGTGCTTTCTCCAAGGAACCTCTCCTTCTCCATTCAGCCGCACAACAACCTTAGGAGGTAGGTTAGGCTGACCAATAGTGACGAACCCAAAGTTACCCAGTGAGCTTCATGGCTGAGTGGAGATTTGAACCTGAGATAGCAAAATCCAAATGCACACTCTTACCCAAGCGTGTCAAAGTCATTTCATACAGCCGCCCAAGCAGCATAAAGATACCTGCTGAGGGCTGGAAGTGATACTTTTAACAGGAAGTGATGTCATTAATCAGGTCATGACCATAGGTAAGCGCCTTTTTTCTCAGCAACTCATTAGCTTCAAATGGCAAGAGAAAAGTACACATGAAGATCTTATTTTCAAGATATAAAGGTAAAAGTTTCCCCATGGCCAAATGGTCTAGTCGTGACTGACTGTAGGGGGCAGTGTTCATCTCCGTTTGTAAGCTGAAGAGCCGGCGTTTGTCCAAGGACAAGTGTCCGTGGTCATGTGGCCAGCATGACTATACGCCAAGGCGCATGGAATGCCATTACCTTCCCACTGAAGTGGTACCTATTTATCTACTCACATTTTTACACGCATTCGAGCTGCTAGGTTGGCAGGAGCTGGGACAAGCAATGAGAGCTCAATCCGTTGTGCAGTCTCGAACTGCCAATCTTCTGATCAGCAAGCTTAACCCGCTGGTCACCAAGTTTAACCCGCAGCAAGTTAAACTTAGCAGTTTATCCCGCTGCGCCACCATGTCAAGACATGGAAGAGCTCAATTATCATGCAGGTTGTCCATTTAGCAGTAACATCTCAGCACAGTTCAGCAGCTGATGGTGGTGCTCAGAGAGACTGAGGGCCGAATAAACAGCTTCCGAGGGCCACATCTGGCCCCTGGGCCTTATCTTTGACACCCCTGCTCTAACCACAACACTGGCTGTCAGGGTAGGGGGGAAACAGTACATTGTTGACATTAGGATGCCTTGCAATGATATTGAGCGCTAGATTCTTGTTGTTTTAAACAAATGGGCACTAAAGGTAAAGTGAACATTGCTGTATTTGTATATAGTCTTATTGAACTGCGTGTATGACACAGATCATTTGATTCTTGGAAAATCTTGCTACTGCCCATGCTGCAGCTCTTGTCAGTCTGTCCATCTCTGCTTGACAATGGCCTCTTCCAACTCTCCTAAATTAAGCGCTTAGAAATGCTTGCAGCTGGTTTGCTTTCAAGACTCAATGTGATCCTGTTGCAAAGGTGATCAAGTTTTAATTAACTGGAGCCATAAAGTGCTGCCATTTAAGGTGAGAAAGAACTAATAAAACACTTGTCCGAGTGCCGGGCAATGTTTGGATTAGCATTCGGCTGCGGTGTAGAATGTGACTCTGTTTGGCTTTCGAAAAGCCCAAACGTCCATGAAAACTGAACCTTTCTAATAACTCCTTTTCCCTTTCAAGTGACGCCAAGTCAGTGACTATCTCACCATCTTCTGCAGCAAACTTCACACAAAGGAAATGGTCATTTTGGCGGTCTGCCAAAATGTAATTGGGGGTATCCTTCAACCTGGAAAGTAGGAGTTTTAGGGTGCAATCCTAACCTGGAGTTAGACTGGTACAGTCAGGCCAGCAAAGTTTGGCTAGCACAAGAGACACCGTAAAGTATGTTTGGACCACTCTCGGAGTTAGAGAGGCCGGCACACAGCCATTTGCCATCCTCCCTGACTCCAAGAGGTGTCCAAACATGCTTTACAGTGTCCCTTGTACTGGCCTAACTGTGCCGACCTAACTCCAGGTTAGAATTGTGCCCTTAGGCTAACTTGGGAGTAAACCTTGCTAAACTCTGCAAGACATATTTCTGGGTCGTCTGTCAAACTAACGCTGTAAGAAACCAAGCCCACTTTCCAGCAAAGTGAATGTTCTAGAACTCAAGCAGCCTCTTTTCGCTCCCCATACCCAAAGTCAGCCTCACCTTGCATCATTCTCATCACAAGCTGCTCTTTCAACTCTGTCAAGAGCCATTTGAAATGCTGCTGCTTTGGAGGTGGGGGGGGGGGAAGGAAGGGAGAAAGGGGAAGGGGAAAGGCCCACTGGGGATATGTGCACTTCAAAAGGTTTTCTGTATGGCAGCCAAAACAAATTATGTCACTTCTTTTCTACACATCTTTTTTATACCTTCTGTGCACAAAGTGCGCCCACCAATAAAGACACCCCAAGCAGAAGGCTTGGGTTGAGGGCCACTTTATTAAATATCAATAACTTAGCAGCAGCAGTGGGTAAACTAAAAGACTCTCACGTGCGGGCCACTAAGTTGAGGGAAACTACAAGAGCTGTCTACAACTACTGGGAGAACGGGCATAACAACCTGGCTCAAAGCCCACCATTGGTCAATACCAAATGGGGCTAATCAATGTTAACCCAAATGGTTTGAGGCAGCTGGACAGCTCAGATCCCTCAGGACAAGCCCGAGTTGACTTTTGCCCGAACCAGCTAGGGGGTGTCAGCCACCCCTACCAAACCGGACCAGTATCGTCTGAGAGGTCCTGGCTTACACACACACCCTGACCTTGCTGCCTCAGAACGCACACCTTGACTACCCAGGCCCACACTCCTCCTGCCTAAAGTGACCAAGGGGAAGAAGGAAAGGGGAACAAAAGATTTCAGACCCGAGTGCCAGTCTGGGAAAGGCAAAAACGCAGCCGCCAAAGCCAAGCAGGCTGGCAGCACAAAATTCCTACCCAAAGTGCAACCAGCTAATCTCAGATTGTACCTGAGGGAGGGACAGGAGGGCTCAAAAATCGGGGCTGAACTGAGGGAGCCAGGAGAAATGGCTTGAAGGCTTACCCCATTGCCCTGCCTCTGCCCAGGGCTGCTGCCAATCAGCGGAGCCCAGAATTGCACCATCTGCCTGGTGCGTCCTGGTGGGGGGGGGGGAGAAGGGTAAAAGGCTGCGACGTGCCATGGCGATTCACAGGCTCCCACAAGAAACAGAATCCATAAACTTGACCAGTTTGCTCTAGGATTGACACTGCATTGCTGTCCTCTGAGATTTAGTTAGCAGGCGCAGATCCAAGTAGCCCCATAGGGCAAGCTGAAGCATTACTTGGGTTTAAGGGGGAAAAAAATCCCTTTGAAACCTGTAGCCTATTCCTAAGCTGATCTGGATACAGCGGAGGCCATACAGCTCCCTGGGGAACCATGGGAACCAGGTAGGGGAACCGCGGAATCCTCATGAAAAACCTGCCACCCTCAGTTACAGGCCCAGCCAATGGGCTGCCCAGGGACAAAGGAGGAGGTGGTCCGCCCCCTCTGCTGTTTCCTAGACCCTGTGTGCCTCTCCGTTCCACCCCTACACCATGCCAGGCTCCATTTTGGAGCTGTATGATGGCAGGGACGGGCTGGAGGGCCGAAACTGCTTGCCTCTCAACAAGGTGAGGCATCTCATTGCTGCTTTCCTCCGCCCCAGGAGCGCTACACCTGGGGCCTTTGCCCCAGCGGACATAATGGTAGGTCCATGACTGGCTACCCTATGCAAAGTATTGGATTATAACCCTAAAGGGGAGCCACGAACAATGGCCCAGCAGGTCAAAGAAGCTGCCAGTCGAAAACGTTTAGCAACCATCGCCTTAATGTTTCCAACCTGCTTCCCTTTCCATTAAAGCGCTACTTTTCCATGTATCATGTACATCTGAACTGCCTTTGATCTCAGCTGGATGATTAGACTTCTCAAACTAAACTTTGATTTCCATGGCAGCCCAAAGACAGTTGCTTATTTTTTTTTTAAATTAAAAACACAAGCTTCTCACAAATTTGGCTACTCTGATGAACACAATGAGGCATGACATGAAAGACTTGGATGACACTGCCAATGGGCAAGATCTTCCACATTTCGAAACAGCCAGCTTACCTAACATCAACTCTGTGTCGTTTATTAGCCATTATAGAACTAGTTATGAGCTTGGGGAGATTTCAACCATCCAAAAAGTACTGGAGTTTACTCCAGGTATCTGTACTTGCCAGGCCATAAACCCTTTCAGTTTTATGTAGCTTCACAAGAGTAGAACGTGAAAATACTGCAGTGTAAACAGAGGGTTGTGTTTCACCGCTGCATCCCCCCTCCCTTTTAAAGTGGGTGTAGAAGCTGCATGGAGAGCAAATGGTTCTCAGATATATAGCCCACCTAGGTAATGCACTTTCAAGTGTACTTCATTTATTTATTTTAGACCATTTTTTTGGCTGAACCTCATCAAAAATTACTGTCTCTCGTTTCATTCTGCCTTTTCTGAAATTGTCCAGAGTTTGTGCTACACGTCTACAGTCACAGCAAAGAGCCAGGCCAAGAGGGAAAGCTTTTGAAGAGTTCCCGCAGCTGTGAAAACATAGGCCTCAGGCTGTGTGTTGAGTTACTTCAAACAGCTGCTTCAGGTGACTAAACACCTTGAATCTCATTCATCAACTGTTGTTTATACTGGCTGACAGACCAGACTTGGAGAATTAACTCTGGATGAAAAAAAGGCTATACCAAAAACCAAGTATGGGAAAGGAACCGAGCTCCTTATAGTATATTGTAGGGAAGATAGAAAATGACAGATACCTTGATAGAACCATCTCTTGCCATGTGCAGAAAGGGCATGATGTGCAGAAGGAGCATGATGCACATTACTCGGATGTTTTTTTTTTATAATCTCCTTTTGGCTGAGCTAAATGCTGAACCAAAAAAATTGCATTCAGCAGTCACTTATTGCATGTGCAAAAACATGCATGTGCACAAGCACAAAAAATGTGCATGTGCACTTGGAAGGAGGCTTTTGCTTTGTGACTTGCTTTGCGCAATGCAGACAGCATCTGCATACAGACCAGTGCATACACAGAGGTGTGCTGCATCCAATGTAGCCAAGTTCTTTAAAAAAAAAAAAAAAAGCTCAGTGAGCTTCGCCTTATTGTATTGTTGGTCCTCCTTGCCTTTTAAATCAGCAGCTACAATTCAGCTCAGAAAGAACTAGTGCCACCTCTTGAAATCCATTGTCTTAAACAAGCAATCTTAACTTGGAGTTAAGCTGGCACAGTTAGACGAGCAAAGTTTGGCTGGCACAATGGCTACCATAAAGCGCATTTGGACCACTCTCGGAGTCAGGGAGGATGGCACACATTTGTGTGCTGGCCTCTCTGACTCAGAGAATGGTCCACACATACTTAATGGTGTCTCTTGTGCCAGCTAAACTTTGCTCCTCTAACTGTGCCTGCCTAACTCCAGGTTAGGACTGTGCTCTAAGTCTGTTGGGCTGTGGAATGAGATGATGCAATGCTGGTGGTTTGCCACTTCACAATGATGGAAACCAAAAGATTTGGAATGGTCCCTGTACTATGTGTGAAATAGCCCATAAAAGAAGAAAAAATTGCTCATTAATGACTCTAAAATGTCACATTACAATATCTTTTTATATAAAAAAATAAAATAAAGCAAACATGCATAATACAGTTTACACTGATCAATTCATTGCACAGATTCTATCTGCCGTTCCAGTACATCTCTTATCACTCAGCCCAAGATAACATCCTTTCATCTCTTATACACACAAGAAGGTGACATGATAAGATATTTGCAATCGTGTAACTACTTTGCAATGGATCAAACGAATGAAAGAAAGTGACATGAGTCAGCGCCAAGTGAAGTGCTACTAGTTAAGTAAGCTTTAAATATTGAAGAGGATTGTTAATATTTCCTTTTCATCTAGAAATCTGTCACTTGGTGCTTTTCTCCCCCTTCTCTTTTGTTGAACGATGTTATTGTTGCTAACAACATTTTCTACGGTTTGAGGTGTAGAACGTCGACCAAGTCATTGCAAATGTGGTCATTTGTTCAGGCAGTTTTTTTTTTTATCTATGCCACTGTAGATTTCAAGGAAATAAAGAACATTCTTTTGTCATAAATGCATGGCCAGAGTGATGACATTCGAGTCCAGGCCAGTTTGAAGATTTTAATAGTTTGACTTATTATTTGTAGATTGGGGGCCCAATCCTGTGAGCCTCAGCGCAGATTGTATGACTGCACGGCCTGAGCTACTGTTGCAAAAGGTGCTATAAGACACCTCCAGCGACAGTGGTAAGCCATTACTGCTGGCATTGGGTAAATGCTAGGCCAATGCTGGCCCCCACCACCTGGAGACAGCAACGCGATGCTGGCGGTGGGGAGTGCTACTGTCCCCAGCGTTGCAGCCTCGTCAGGAGGGTGTTCTTGCACAAGGGAGGGCAGAGCGGAGGGCGTGACTGGCATCGACCTTTGCCGCAGGAGCCTGACCTCCGTGTTGGGCCACACGGCCCAACACAGAAACCCTCACCTCTGTGACGGCAAAATAGCTAGCAGAGAGGCAAATAATTAATAATAATAATAATAATAATAATAATAATAATAATAATAATAATAATACTTAGTATTTATATACCGCCTTTCTAGGTCATTAGATTGCTCTTTTGACTTTATCATTCAAGGTGGTTTACATAGGCAGGCATTTCTAAACCCAAAGGGTTTTTACAGTCACAATAAGTTCTAATCTCACAAGAACTGCTACATTTCAGATGACACTTTCAAGTCCAGCCTCTCTTTCTTAGCCCATGATTGCTCTCCTGCCGGCTGATAAACGACTTCTTGCTCTCACCAAGAAATAGCTGGCCGACACAATTCCTCTCTCACAGGCAGTCAGACACAGCTCAAATCTTATCAGCCGCATTCTTCGAGGTCTGCCGCTCACGGAAACTTCTGGTGGTTACGAACTGGCAACCTTCAGATCTTATCTGAAATGAATTAACAACTGGTTCTATGACGTCATAGCTGGAGCCAGTGGTGGAATCTACCTGCACTAACAACTGGAACTCAGAAAGTAGATTGGCAGTTCCTCCATGCGTCCTTGCTTCCCCCGCGGTCCGCTGCCTGCCTGCCTGCCTGCCTGCCTGAAACCTCCGGCTGCGGGCGTGCAGGGCGCAGGCGCAGCCAGCCCCATTCGCGTATTGCAGAAGTGCGCGGCAGCGATGACTGCAGTGGGCGGAGCCAGCCCTACACAGAACAACCAGAACAGCATTCCAGAGCGTCCTGGCTATGTGACATCACTGGCTGGAGCAAAAAAAAAACCCCGAAGCCAGCTGAGGTAAGCAAGTGGGTGGGGCCCGTCCATTTAACAACCGGTTCTATAGAACCTGGGTGAACCCCCTGAATTTCACTACTGGGCAGGACTGCGGCTTTTACCCTCTTAGCTAGACGTCCTGCCCATAGACCTATTTCACCTATTTCGATAGGCGAAATAGACCTATCGCCTGCCCTGCGCCATTACCATCGGGGAAGGGGACGAACATCCTCTTCTCCTGCGGCCCTTCCTGTGGCTGCCTGGCTGCTGTGGGATGCAATGGTAGCTGCTTGGCTATTATGGCTCATGCAGGCTGCTGGGCAACTCAAACAGCTAGGCAAGAGCAGCACCATCTTTGGAACACAAAAATAAGGAAGAAGAAAATTAGATTTTTGAGACTGGAGTTATAGATCTAGGTAATATACACATTGTTCATTTAAGTATATATGAGGAGACATGATAATGATTTATAAGTCCTTTTCCGTTTTGCTGCGGGGGTTGTCATTGTAAACCAAATTTCCACCATTTGCAATGGCCACCCCATTCTGGTCAATGGTTCACCATCAACAGTTGTAAAAGAAACTCATTCAGAGCCCACAGAAAATGGAGATAATGGTGGGCATGCAATGCTAATTGCAGATCAGATGAGATCAAGGGGAACACATTATGGAAAACAGGGTTCTGAGAAACCACATGGAATATTGTTCTCCTGTAAAAGAACTCAATATCCACTTGAGTCATAAAATCTAGAGTTTGAAAGGGCCCAGTAAATATTGTAGCCTAGTGCTTCCCAAACTTTCCACTTTTAAAATGACAATCTATCGCAACCCACTAAACCAAAAAATGTGATTTAGAAGAAAAATATTGTAGTAGTAGTACTAGTAGTAGTAGTAATAAATAAATAAATAAATAAATAAATAAATAAATAATAATAAAATAATAGGGTCCTGTGCTCCTGCTAGAGACCTTTCATATAGGGTGTGTGTAGACATTTGCTACTCCCTAGAAATGGAATGTTCCCCCAAAGTCATTCTAGGGAGCCCAGAAGGCTGAACTGGCGAGAAGGATGGCCAGACAAAAGCTGAAACTGGGCTCACACAGATCTACAGCACAACAATTACTAGAGAAAAATGGGAAAATGTGACATTTTAATTTGGAGGTATGATGATTGCCTCATACCAAAGTTTAGAATTTCAGCTGTTTTTCTTCTGCAAACGAGGCAAGAATGCTTGCAAAAGTTTTTAGTATTTCAAAAAAACGTTTTGCAACCCACCCAAAATTGGCTCATGACCCACTGGTGGGTTCTGACACACAGTTTGGGAAACACTGTGGTGGCCAAATTCTCTGTTGTATTAAAAAAAAGTATCTTGGACAGGTGCTTGTCCAATGCTTTCTAGAATGTTTCAAGGAATGATTAATCACTGTAATTATCTTGCTATCTTCCAAAATTGCCCTTAAGTTTCGTAAGAAAGAAATTACAATTATTACAAAATCTAACAATGTGTGATGAAGCAATTGAGTGGTTAGAGTGTTCGACTAGGGCCCAGGACCTTGGGCCAATCACCATCTCTCAGCCGAACCTACGTCACAGGATTCGTAAAAGGATACAATGAAGGGAGAGAAAGCTGTGTGTGCCATGCAGAATACTTTGCAGGAAGGAGGGGATGAAAATGTACTCAAAAAACTTATAAAAATTTGATCTTTCATGTCCACTCAGTGCCAACGCAAACACAATTATTTTCAGTGGGAGATGTCCAGACATTTGCATATGACTTACCTAGTGCTGAATGCATCTTAAAATGATGAAAAGATTGAGTAGTTTTCACATGTGTGTGAATTAGCCCTAACAGTTTGTTTATTTTCACAGTTCTTTGCCCATCTTCCCAAGGTAGTAAAATGAAGGACGACAACACAAGAATGTAGTGATTTTATAGTCTGATCTCTTGTGGATGAGAACAGAGATATGAACAGCATATCCAACATTTTGTAACTCACATTACCATGGGGTTGCTGAATCTTGGACCCCCAGACATCGGCTTTCACTGTCCTTGTTGCATAAATCAAGCAGGCCCTGTTTACTGTAGAATGCAATGGGTGTAATGTTGTCTGCGGAAATCCTCTACAATAACTAGGACAAAATGTCCAGATTATAAAGAACATCTTCATTCAAACTGGCAATCCAAAGAAGGCACAACATGGGGATCAATTTATGCTAGAAGGGCAGCCCAATCCTAAGTAAAGCCGACATAGTAAGACCGACATAACAGGGCTGTATCCTACAGCCCATTAGAAGGCAGCAGCAGCAAAGTGCAAGCCAAGGGGAGGTTTTCCCCTAACACCCGTGTAAGCCCCAGTAATCCCTATGGGGCTGCTCAGAACTGCGCCTGCTGTTTTGCAGGTGCAGGCATACATGCACAGAAGCAGTCCAAATTGGGGCCGCCAAGGCTGGGGACGGGGTTTAGGATTTGGCACTACAGCCATCCTGCATCACAACCCCCGTCTCTGCCCTCTGCACCACCACCACGTGGCACACTTCTGGAATGCCCTCTGCGCACCACCAACCATGTGCCTCCAATGCTCGACCAGCACAAGTCCGGCACTGCTGGCAGTTGCGGCGGTGCCCAAGCATTGGCACTGTTTAGTTTAGTTACCTTTATTGGCATGATAATACATAATATGCACAACAACGACAAACAAGGAACTTAAAACATAGGACCACTAGCTTCCCAAAAATCCATAGGCAGGGCGATTATTTTATTGGGACTTAACAATCAAAAGTAAATAGGTTGCAACACCTTTTAGGATCTCAGGAGTCTCCACAGTTACTAATATTCTAACTTTATCTGAGTCAGGACAACCTCGCATTTTTTCTAACAGTGGATCAAGGTATTCTTTCCGAGGGCCACTATGAAGAGGACAATATAGCACCATGTGGGCAAGAGTTTCCACACTTCCCAACTCACAGACACATTGCCTTTCTGCGAGGGGGGGTCCCTTTATACCTGCCGTATAGTATGGCCGAAGGCATAACATTACATCTTGAGCATTGGCACTGCTGCGTGCACCAGGCCAGCGCCGTACCGCCGATGCTGATGCACTCGATGGCACAGTTGCGACAGCGTTCTGCTGGGGCAAGAGCATAGCGCAACGGGGGGATAGGATTGCACTCTGAGTGACAGGCCTCTCCATCCTGACAGGCCAGGAAAAAGTGAGTGGAAGAAATGACTACATACACCCCAACTTAGAGAATCGCTCACCTTTTCCAAAATCACTCGTAGGCCTGCTTTGGACCGCTGGTGATATTCTTGAGAGCACTTTCCGGTCAGTTATCTCCTGGAACCCTCCTGCAAACATGAAACTCTCTGACCCCTCACCCACCTACTTGTTTTCCCCTCCCAGCAATTTCCTCCCTACCTTAGGTCTACTTCTATTTCTCTTCCTTGGGTCAGATACACGTGGAAAACTACAATCCCCAGAAATTGTTTCAGTTCAGAGAGAGGAGCAGGGCGAGGGAGCGCTGACCTTCCGGGTCTCCGACACCACCAAAGCAGTGGGAAAGTAAAGGGGTGAATGGAGCTCGTGAACACTGTGGAATGATGGTAGGCATGGGAGAAGTTCTTTTCTGACTCATTAAAATCTGAGCAGGTAAAGCCTTTTGGGGTTACAAATCTCATCTCACTTCGGAGGCCAGCATTACAATCCCACCCGCTTCGGTTTCCAAGCTGAATTGCAATCATGTTTGGCAGCCTTCCTTGGAGCAATTATTCCTGCTCCCTCTTCCATAATCCAGAGCTGGCTCACCCTGAAATATCTACCTGTTTATACACTGAGATGGTAAGCTCATTCAGGCTGCTTCTAAGAGTGCAATCCAAAGCATTTCCCTTGTGCCGGCCCAGGGTCATCGCAAATGTGCCGAAAGTGCGTTGGTGCCCACACAGAGAAAGTGCATTTGTGGAGTGCGTTGGTGCCCTCCTTATGTCAACGATAGGGCCAGGCAGCACAAAGCTCAGCTGGCATGGGGGATTGGGGAGGGCAGTAGAGGGTGGGGGGGAACAGGGGGATGGGCTGGCCAGTGGTGGACCAGCCTGGGGAGGGGGGTGGAGACACGATCCAGCACTTGGGTTGGACCCTAACCCCTGGCCCAGTTGGCCCTGATCTGGGCTGCTTGCGATTTCACTGGCGCTGTTCCAAGTATCCCCATTCAGGCCCCTGCACATTACCCAAGGGAAGGGGAGTGTATTCCCCTTGCCCCAGTTTGTGCCACAGCCAGTCCCAACCTTGGCCTGCCTATTCCATCTGGGAGTTAAAATTGCCTCCATAATGATTCAAAGATTATCTTTTTCTTCTCCAAACTGGGGAACATTGGCTCATTGGCCAAGCTATTTCGAGGCTTGGCAAATGCCTTTGCAAACTCTCACATCCCTCCAACACTCTCTCCTCTGGCCTGCACACCTTACCCCAGCAGCTGTGGAGCATCCTTTCTTCCCCTCTCATTGCTCTGTACACAGCATGACAAGGTGAACGTTTGTTCCACGGAAGTAGCAATCACAAAGACTGCAACTCCCATCAGGCTCTCTTGCCTTGCTTTCTTCCCGTTTGGAAGCGGAGGTGGGAGAAAAACATTTGTGTGGCACACCTTCATTTTGCCATGCTCTGTGCAGAGAGCAATGAGAGGTGGAGAAAGGATCTCTCACTGCCATGGGAATTAGTGAAGTCAACTTTGGAGGAGAATTAGAAGGCTGGTGAGGAAGCTGGCCCCAATTCTATCACCTTTCCATTTCTGACGCCACAGCGCAGCCTCGAAGGGAACCGATTACCTTAGGTAAGGCAACCCTTACCTTAAGGAGGCCTCTGTGACTGCCCTCCCACCAAAGGAAGCTGCACCTACCCCATCGGCACAGCTGCATTGGGGCTAGAAAATTGGATAGGATTGGGCCAGACATGTCATGTAGCGGGTACGCGGGGGTAAGCGAGTACCTGTTCCTAGGATTAGGGCTGGCCCCGCCCATTCGCCCGCCCACTCGTCGACTCCGTCGGCACTCCGCCCCGCCTCCTGCAATGTTTGAATTGCCTGCACGTTTGAGTTGCCTGCACGTTCTCAGAGTCAGGCAGGCAGGCAGCGGAGCGAGGGAGACCAACGGCGGCAGCAGCTTGAGCAGGTAGGCTGCCTGGGGCTCCCTCCCGAGGAGGCGCGGCGGTTCCTGGGGGTGGTTCCTGGGTTCCGGCTATGACCTCACTTCCGGTGGGCAGGCCCTGACACAAGTGCCAATCAAAAGTGAGTACCTGTTGCTAAATCATTTAGATGCCATTACTGGATTGGGCCCTGGTTCTTGGAAGTTCTCCACTTCTTTTTGCATAGATGTGAGGGAAGGAAATTAGGAACTCTGAAATTTCACTGTTGCGTTCAAACCGAGAGCACTTTGACCCAAGCATTTACATTGTTTGGAGAAGGAGTAGAACCCAAGAGCAAATCTATTCTACTGAAAAACAAACAAACAAAAAAAACTAGACCTAATTTAGAACTCAAGACCAGGCCTGCTGGTCCTAGAACTGTTCAGAGAACTGTGCAGTATCACCACCAGGCGTTTCAGAGCTCCAGAGATGAGTCAGGTCTCCTGACCCTTGACGTGGCACGGGTTCAGGGACATCTGTGTTTCGCAGGCCGTTGTATGAACTTAGGTGATGGGTGAAAGGAGTAACAGTCTTTAGAACAGCCCAGAAGATCACAATGGGCCACAATGTAACGACCCAATTGATCAGGATTTTGTGTGAGCTCTCGAAAACACAAACCTGAATTCACAGTCACAATCTTTCCAAGGTGTATATCTATTCTGGCTCCATCTCCCCAGCCCTCTTAGCGTGCTCCATTTACTCCTCTAACAAGCTCTCCTCGTGCAATGTTCCTGCTTCCTGGAGCAGCTCCAGGCCCAGTCTCTTCAACTGCACGCAGCTCTCCTTCTGGGTAGCCCAAGTGTTGCTATTTTGCTAGGTGAGTGGCTGTCCTTTTCCCGTGAACAGTCCTCTTTGCCAGACCTCAAGTGTTGACACCCTGTCTCTTCACCCTGATGGAGCTGCCAGATCCACTTAGACATTTGGTCCTTGCTGAGAGTTGAATCCTATCCAGGCCTTTTGATTTCTGGTTGTTTACTTAAAAATAAAAATATCCCAGGCTGATACTCTCGGTAGGTCTTCATCCATCTGCTCCCATCCAGAAAGCATGCATCAGAGAGGGGCAACTTCACACAGACTCCATAGTCTCTGAGATGATATCAGCTGGTTTTTTCCGCCCTTAAAGCTACGCATCCTTTGTATTGTACCATCTGGGAGCAACTACAGTATTTATTTAAAATATTTGCATCCTGCTTTTTCTGCAAAGCTTTTTAAAAAAACACAATCAAAGCAATAAGAATAATATAAAATCATAAAATCAGCAACCATGGAAGAGTTAGGAACTGGCAGTGTAGTAGTAGTAGTAGTAGTAGTAGTAGTAGTAGTAGTAGTAGACGACTTACCATAATTTTTAGAGTTGAAACTGGGACCAATCTCGCGTGTGCACATGTACATGAGAGAGAGAGAGAGAGAGAGAGACCGACCCGTGTTGAGGGAACCTGTGCCTATTGTCAGGCAATTTGGAGCTAGTTTGTTGGGTATGTGTTTGCCCCCAGACTCCCATCTCTCTCACACACACATGCAAAACTTGCCATCATCCCGGATAATCACTCAAAGTCTGAAAAACTGCAATGCAAGATATTAGAGACGAGTAAGCCTACCCTTCCCACCAGCTAGGGAGAATGAAAGAAATTCACTTGGTGGAAACCGGCAGGCTGCAGAGAAAAGGGGAGATGGCCCACCAAAGCTGTAGTCCTATCCACAGTAGAGTAAGTGCCATTGACTATAATGGGACTTACTTCTGAGTAAACATGCATCAAATTGGGCCCCAGATGAATTTATTTAGCAGGCAGTCTACAGAGGGGAGGGGAAGAGAAGGGGAATGCAACCCACCAAGTGAATAAGAAGGGGTTGTGACTTGGGGTATGTGGCACATTTGGGAAGGGGGCCACTTCTCTCAGGGTTTGCTGGAAGTTTCTCACAGCAGTCTCTCCCATCTCCCTGCTTGTTGTCAGGTGTACAGCACCTAGCCTGAAGTGTCACAGGCAATAAGCAGGTAAAAGCCAGAAGGCGGCTTTGTTCTAGATGTGAAAATGGCTGGAGGTGTCCCCAGCACTAAGGTGTGGCACCCACCAGCTCACTTCTTGCCACTCATGAAGGAGATGTTTGAGTTCTGCACCAAACAAGAGTGCCCTGCCTGGGTAATGCCAAGGTCCATGCTGTGGCGCTTCCTTACCCCCACCCCTGCGCCCCACTCAGGCCTGCTGGGGGGAGAGAACAGAGTTATAGAAGGAACCTAGCACAGAGAGAGAGAGAGAGAGAGAGAGAGAGAGAGAGAGAGAGAGAGAGAGAGAGAATATTACCCTGGTGGGAGGCAGTAGTGTCATTCACAAACGAGCCGCCGGAACGCGAGGCGGGACTTACCGCCTGATTGGCTGGCCGTTCGTGACGCATCGCTGCCTGCCCGACTGCTGCGCGGGCACCCCTGGCTTCGGAGGGGGTGCCCGCTTGCCTGGGGGGCGCGCTGGGTGCCTAGGCGAGCCGCGGGGGGCGAGCCACCCGGAGGGAGCCCTCGCGGCGGGCGGGCGGGCAGGAACGCGTCACGGACTGCCTGTCAATCAAGCGGTAAGTCCCGCCTCGCGTTCCGGCGGCTCGTTTGTGAATGACAATACTGGTGGGAGGGGAAGCCAAAACAAGGAGGGATTCTGATGGGGCCGAATGGGATTCCAATATTTGTGAATAACAGCGCATAACATGGCACTGGGAAGCTGCAGTGCCTTGCCTCCCTGGCATGCCACATGGAACACAAACACAGGCACCCATGCACATGTACCTTTGAATGTGCCTGCACCCCAATCCTCCCCTGTGGTTTCTTCCTCATCTCACTGGCACTCACACTCCTCTAACAAAGTGCTTTTCCCCTTGCAGTTTTGGTCTCTTTCTTTAAACCAAGGGTGGCCAACCCACCACACATCATGCACTACTTTTGATGTAGAAAATCTTGATGGTGCCACTCCACCTTAAAGTTAGTGTCCCCTCCCACAGTTGTCAGAAATGATATAAAAATCATGCAGTTACAAATTATTTCTGCACACCTTGAATAAACTATTTGAATAAAAAAAAGAGAAATGTAGTTCTAACGTAAATAACTTTCACTGTTTCTTAAACTCACAGAAAATTACAACTGAAAAACATTATTCTGAAGGAGTCTCTCAACTTCACACAGCCAGCCACACTTTGCTCTCCCCCCCCCCCACATCGCTGAAGCTGAGGAAGTGCATCAGGGGGAAGGAAGCTGCTAAATCAGAGAGGCCCCAAAGAGGGCTATCTGGGCCCCGGGGAGGTAGACACCACCCCAGCAGAACTTCAGCCTGTAGAAGTCAGGCAGGCCCAGAAGCAAGTTAGGTGAAGCCCTGACCTCAGAGCTCAGTCAGTCAAGGGCCTCAGTCAGTCAAGAAAGAGCAAGGGGCTGCCTCACCTTAGTGCCTTTTCTCATGGGGTTTGTCTAGCTTCAGTTAGACCCTACCCTACCTTACCCTACCCTAATCTAATTGAATATAACTGTTAGATTCTAGATTCAGCTAGAATCTAGATTCAGCAATCTAGATTCAGTCAGAAGAAGAAATATCTTAAATTTTTATCTTCTTGTCAAGGCTCCATATTTGGCAACTGTGTAGTACACAAACAAAATCTCGGCAAAGTTAGTTTTTTCCACAAGTTTTATAAGAGATAAATTGAGTCTACTTTCCTTCAACAAAGGAAATAAATTATTCTGATTATACCTGAGCTCATGAGAACCCGAACCCAAGCTACAACCACTTTGGCATGTATTTTTGTGTTTAAAAAGTTTGTTTTGGCTGGGATTGAAATTTAATTTGATCTTCAAAGAAACAGAACCATGGAAATATAAAGAGGAAGCTTTTGTTCTCTCCCTAGGAGTTCTGAAAGGTAATAATTATGAAATGATAAGATTCTAAATGAAAATGTCATTTGCAAAGGTTGAGGTTGAAAGCAGCACAGAGTCATGGAAAGCGAGAAAACGCCACATTTGATTCATGAACATAAATGTAGCCAGAAGTATTTAATTTCAAATCATCAGATGATTTATTGTCTAAATATTTTATAATTGTGAGAGGAAAAGTCTTCAAAGCATGCTAGGATGTGAAACATCAAAACACAATGCAGCCTGGGGAAAAAAATGCAGCATTCCTCGTTCTTCATAGATAGTTGTACAAGACGTATTAATATGTTGCATAAACTGGATAAGCCATTTGTTTCTAATCAATCAATTCTAATACTATGTGGAATGATGGACAAAAGGTGCCACTCGTAAAAGCAGTCATTTCCATGTGAATCAGGACACTGCCACCCCGGCTGGCAGTGGAAATGCCTAGAAAAGCAGCATAAGTAGCAAATTACATTTATGCCTGAGAGCGCAATCCTAAAATGCGCTGGATGAGCGAGGCCAGTGGGCCTGCGTCAAATCCAGTGCAGCTTTGGTGCACTGGGGAGCCTCCCTGGGGCAAGGGCATGTTTGCGCCCTTGCCCCAGGGGAGGCTTCAGCCTCCCCATTGGTTTCCTCAGGCCTGTGCCCGCTGTATAGCAGGTGCAGAGCCAAGGAAGCCACGCGGCCCAAATCAGGGCAGCGCGGCCTGGTGGTGGAGGCTCGGATGCAACCTACTGGTTGCATCCCAACCCCGCCTCTCCGTGCCGGCATGCCTACCGGCCTGCCCACCCTGCCCAGTTCATCCTGCCCACCCTCCCCAAGCCCAGAACCGCTCTTGTGCCAGCCAGGTCCAGCTGGTGCAGGAGTGGAACTGCAGGGCCTAGACCTGGTGCCCTTGGGCCAATGCTCCTGCTACCGTTGGCCCAACAGTACTAGCGCCAACGTGGGGGGGTTCGGCGCCCCCACATCAACGCTAGTGATGTTGGGCCAATGTATGCCCATTGCGTCGCTCCAAGGTGTGTCACTGGATTGTGCCCATAGTTATGGTTAGGCATCTATGCAAGCCATGGGTAAGCACTTATGCACCATAGCGGGACTCTGCCCTGGATTACTGCACTATCCACACCTGCGAGGGCAAGCATTGCTGGAGTCCACCGCTGCTGTCCATTGTGTGGTTGATATAGAATGAGATATCAGCCAATATCAGCCTGGTATTGGCACCACAACACTCTTCCAAGGAACAGACGCAAGGGCTACCGTAAAGCACGTTTGGAGCACTCTCGGAGTCAGGGAGGACGGCGCACGTCTGTGGTCTAAACATACTTTATGGTATCCCTTGTGCTGGCTAATCTTTGCTGGCCTAACTCTGCCGGTCTAACTCCAGGTTGGGATCGTGCCCCCAATGCCACTTCTACTGTGTGTAGATGAAAAAATCCCAGTGTAGTGAAAAGAAACAAAGGGGCACCAATCTTTTGGGAATATCCAGAGGCTGTAATGTGTGCATGAGTCTCTGTTGAATATGGAGTTTCTTTCATTCAGGAACTGCCCTGTTCTTTTCAACGGGCTGTAGAACATGAATGGCAAGAGCAGGGGGTAAATCCCACACTAAAGAATTGCCATGCGGTTACTATTCCACACCCAAGCTTCACAGTCCAACCTGATGCAGGATTGGGCTGTTCTATGCAGCACTTTGCGACAGCAAAAGACATTTCAGATGTCACAAAATGGCTGCTGGACAAGGTGGCCGTACTCAATCCATCACTGGAGCTGCCTATACCCTCCGGAGCAGGTAACACGGTGGTAGGTGTGGGGAGGGGGCAAAAGGGAAGAGGGGGAGGAACCCTGGGTGTGGAGGCAATAATGGCACACACTGAATCCTATTCCTTCATTTTGCACCTTCCCATCCCTTCTATGAGGCATGTGGTGGCGCTGTGGGTTAAACCACAGAGCTGTTGATCGGAAGGTTGGCAGTTTGAGACCACGCGACGGAGTGAGCTCCCGTCGCTTGTCACAGCTCCTGCCAACCCAGCAGTTCGAAAGCACATAAAACGTGAGTAGATAAATAAGGACCACTTCGGTGGGAAGGTAACGGCGTTCAGTGCGCTACAACGTGGCCACATGACCACGGAAGCTTGTCCTCAGAAAAAAACCAGCTCTACAGTCTTAGAAACAGAGATGAACACCACCCCCTACAGTCAGTCACGACTAGACCGTTCAGTTGTGGGGAACCTTTACCTTTACCTAACTCCTTCTATCTGCAGACTTGTGCCAATGAAATAGCTAGCGCATATCCAAGGAGAGCCATTGTGGAGAGGGAAACTTATGGAAGGGTAAAAGGACTTAAATCTCCTTCTGTGACCTCCAATTTCTCCCCCTCCTGCTCTTTTTTGGTGCAGCTGCACCTGTGGGGGGAGGGGGAGAGGATAGGATTGGGCTCCCAGATCCTGATCATAGTCTTCTTTTCTCCTCCCCTTGTTAGCAGGCATCTTAAGGAAATGCTTTACAATTAAACTATAGAAACAGCTTTGCAATCGGATAAATTCCAATCAGAATCTCAAAACGGAATGCTCATGTAAAGCCAACAATGCAGAGAAAACATCCCACTTGATCTCTGTCCAAACGAGAGATGTCAATATTCAAGTGTTGGAAATAAAACCAATGACTTATTTGCAGAAATTATATGGGGCAGTCGTGCTAATGATCAATCATTTGATGAAAATAATAAACTCATAGGTAATTTCTGAGCAGGACCCTGGGGGTGAATTGTACTGTTCTCTTCAAATGATCCTCTGAGCTCTGTAATTGAACCTTTGGGTCGCAATTAACACTAGCGGCATTAAAGCCTTTTACATAACCAACCACTATCTTTTGTGATATCACCTATAAGTCATTAGGAGTTACTGTCTTTGTATGCAGTTGAACAACAATCCAACAATATAACCTTTCCCCCTAATCTCACAGCATAATAGATATGTGTACAGCCGGATATTGGCAATATTGGTAGCTCTTTTATCAAAATGCACATTAAGAAGTGCATACAACTACTAGTCGTATGAATTCCTGGACTTCACCATCTGCTCTGGATCTTTTTCAATACCAATTAAAAACAGCAGGTTAACTGACATTTGGTTCATTAAAATTAAGTATACAGAGAGTTTGAAACATCTAATGTGGCTTTGTCTGCAGTTAAAGTGAGGGGTAAGGTTGACAGGGAGGCAGATGAGGGTGAGCTATTGCAAGTATCATTTGCCAGTGAAGCAAAGTTTTTGGGTCCATCTGAAGAGGAATAGAGAACTGCTTCTAAGATGCTGCATTTATAGCAGCATCTTAGGCCAGCACAAGTCCCTTGTGATCTTAGGACATCTTAGGTTAGGCCAGCACAAGTCCCTTGTGCCCGCCCAGGAGTGTTGCAAATGCACTGTAAAGTGTGTTTGGACCACTCTCAGAGCCAAGGAAGATGGCACACTCCAGGTTAGGATTGCGCCCTCAGTCAGGCTTTGTACTGCACCCACTTGAGAAGTGAGAATCAGGGCCGGCCTTAAGCCAATGTGACCAAGGTTGTCACATTGGGCGCCTCACCAGCACAGTGAGCATATTGACTGCTGCTGCTGCTGGGATTTATATGGACTGTAAGCAGACATGTCATGTAGCAGGTATGTGGGGGTACGCGAGTACCCGTTCCTAGGATTAGGGCTGGCCCCGCCCATTCGCCCACCCACTCGTCGACTCCATCAGCGCTCCGCCCTGCCCCCTGCAACGTTTGAATTGCCTGCACGTTTGAGTTGCCTGCACGTTCTCAGAGCCAGCCAGCCAGGCAGCGGAGCGAGGGAGACCGACGGCAGCAGCAGCATGAGCAGGTAGGCTGCCTGGGGCTCCCTCCCGAGGAGGCGTGGCGGTTCCTGGGGGGGAATTGGTAGCCCGCGCAGTGGTCCCGGGACTCCTGGGCCGCTGTGCAGCCTACCGAGGAGGCGCGGCAGTTCCTGGGTTCAGGCTATGACCTCACTTCTGGTGGGCGGGCCCCAACCCAAGTGCCAATCAAAAGTGAGTACCTGTTGCTCACATTTAGATGCCATTACTGACTGTAAGTCAAGTGGGGTGAGCAGAGCAGCTTGACTTTGGGTCCTCCCTCCTGCTTCTGCCTCCAAACTGCCCAAAATGGGGCCCCTGGAAGCAGTTGGTGGTAGCATCATCATGTCACCTCCATCTATTTCCAGGTGCCAGGTGCAGTGCCACAAACGCTTTTCTTGTGAGTGGGGGCCTCACAGGGAGAGTAGGGGATCCCTCGGGAATGCCCCACCTGGGGCCATGCTGCTCCTAGAGCCAACCCTGGGTAGCCTAGCACATTTTTTGCAAGGAAAGTCCTTGGCCCCAGTTACGTGATCTCGGAATGGAGAGCTGGGGAACACTTTAGAATTGTGTGCATTTGGCTAGAAACAAACGGAAACTGCAATAAAAAGGCATCTTGTTTTGTTCAGTTGTTCTTTATTTTAAGTCATACTGGGCAGGGAAGAAATCAAATGTGTACATATGATGTGGGGCTTGTTTTCGAAACTCATTCTAACTGTTCATTTTGAGATCTTTTTACTTCAAGCAAGAAAAAAAAAAACACCAAGCCTTACTTTTAACTGTTTCTTCCACACTGGCAACTGTAATCATTGGATACAGAAGATCCGAAGTCCTGCCACTTCCTGCCAAGGGCCATTTTTTACCCATATGCCCTGGGTAGCAGTGTTGAGTGGCCCTTATTGGCAGCCATTTTGTCATGGCAACAAACCTTTTTTTTTTTTTTTTTGGCTTTTGGGATGCTGCTGCACCTTGGGGCATATGAGCCAAAAGAAAAGAAATAGCCTGCTGCCAGCCAATGGTGGCAGATTGGAACTCCTGTCCCCACTGGCACATGCCATGGCAGGGCAGGTCCTCTTATGGATTAAGAATGGTTTGAGGACTAAGAAAGGGAGAGTGGGGATCAATGGGCACTTTTCACAATGGAGAGAGGTGAAACGCAGTGTGCCCCAAGGACCAGTCCTGGGACCAGTGCTTTTCAACTTGATCATAAATGACCCGGAGACAGGCATAAGCAGCGAGGTGGCTAAGTATGCAGAGGACACTAAACCTTTCTGGGTGGTAAGGACCAGAAGGGATTGTGAAGAGCTCCAGAAGGTTCTCTCCAGCAAAAATAGTAGGTGCGTTTCAATGAAAGCAAGTGTAAAGTAATGCACGTTGGGGCAAAAAAAAATGAAAACTTCACATATAGGTTAATGGGTTCTGAGCTGTCTGAGATAGATCAAGAAGGAGCTGGTGGACAGTTCAATGAAAGTGTCGAACCAGTGTGCAGCAGCGGTGAAGAAGGCCAATTCCATACTTGCAATATTTAAAAATGGGATTGAAAATAAAATAGCCAATATTGTATTAAAGGTAAATGTTTCCCCATGACTGAATGGTCTAGTCATGACCGACTGTAGGGGGTGGTGCCCATCTCCAATTCTAAGCCTGTAGAGCCAGCGTTTGACCGAGAAAAAGCTTCTGAGATCATGTGGCCAGCATGACTATACGCCTTAGCACATGGAACACTGTTACCTTCCCATCAAAGTGGTCCCTATTTATCTCCTTGCATTTTTACATGCTTTTGAACTGGCAGGAGCTGGGACAAGCAATGGGAGCTCACTCCACCGTGTGGTCTCGAACATTCCACTCAGAAAGCTCAGCAGAACAGCAGTTTAACCTGCAGCGCCACCACGTCCCTAATATTGTATTACCTTTGTACAAAATGATGGTAAGGCCGTATCTGGAGTATTCTTTGCCGCAGGATGTGGTGATGGCATCTGGCCTAAGAGAAATTTATGGAGAAAAACTCCATCACAGGTTACAAGCTATGATGGGTACATCCAGTCTGAGATTAGCTGGTCACTCATCATAAGGGCCAGGTAGGAATTTACTTCTGTCATCCGAATTGGATTACTAAAATTTCTTCTCACTGATCAATACATTTAAAAAGATACTTTAGTTGATCTCTCTCTCTCTCTCTCTCTCTCTCTCTCTCTCACACACACACACACACACACACACACACACACACACAGAGAGAGAGAGAGAGAGAGAGAGAGAGAGAGAGAGAGAGAGAGAGAGAGAGAGAGGTTGGGAAACCTGTAAATTTTGTGTAGTGATATGTACGGTATATGCAGTTATACAGAATAGACCAGCAGGAGTCTGTGGAACAACAATTAACTGTCTGGTAAAAAGCTCTCTGTGGTTTATGAGTTTAGATTTGCAAAAACTACACCAAAATTTCACTAATATATGCCAGTGAGCATATTTTTTTTCTGTTGAATTTAACAAGTATAGAATAAGATCTTTGTCATACAGTTTTCCATTGTCTACAATGTTGTGAGCCAATCAATTTGAATTCCATGGCCAAGAAAATGGTGTGTATATCTGTGCATGTTATTTTGATTGCATCCTTCAATTGTCAAACATGGAATTGCTATAAAATGTGCTCTGGTTTCAGGAAATTATCCAATTCTTTTACACTGACTTCTCAAAGTTATTCTGCAAGTAGCATCATGTTGCTACTTTTTCCTCTTTATAGATTTAAAGACCAACTTTGATATATCATTACCACATGGATAGAGGAAAATAAACTTTTCCACACAAAAACTCAGGCATGTTGATTCCTTTATTTGATGCATTATGAAAGAAAAAGTTTCCCACGCTTTCCTTCAGCGAGCCAAAGGAAAACCTCCCCCCACAGCTGGCCATATTGTATGCACCCAACCCTAAAAACCTACCCTGGAAAAAGGAATGAGGCTCATGAAAGGACAGAATGTAAACAAGACATTCCATAATGGCAAAATGAATGAGATATTGAGACTATTTTTGCACACAGGGAACTACAACCCAAAGCATTGGTGGCACCAATAGTGGGGGCATAGAAAGGGTCAAGTGCATTGAGAAGGCCACCCTTGCCCTACATGTTATTTTTTATTATTTATTTTATTTATTTGCACATTTTTTTATACCGCCCTCCCCGGTAAAAAAAGCTCAGGGAGATGTACACAGTTCCTTCCCTCCTTTTGTCTTCACAACAATCCTGTGAGTTAGGAGAAGCTGAGAGACCATGACTGGCCTAAATAATAGCATTTCACATTAAGACATCCAGCCAAAATATAAGTAGAATTGAGTCTTATTTATGCATTTTATATGGTTTGATTGATGAAGAAACATAAACTGACAGCCCAATCCTATGCATGTCTACACAGAAGTAAGTTTCACTGAATTCCGTAGGGGAATAAACCCAGGTAAGTGTATATACGGTTGCAGCCTGAGCATATAAAAAGTGCCTTTCCCAAGTTAGGAAGCAGAAAGTGGAAGAGCATAGAGGATGAGCTCCTTGGCGCAAACACTTGCCCCCTCCCCCTACTGTATACTTGTTAGGCAGAACTTACTTCTGAGCTAATCATTCTAAGCCAACATCAGAATGGTTAATTGCTCATTCTTCTTCTAAAAGCGAATCTACCTGCTTGGCCAATGTCCAATGTTGTTGTAGCATACCATAAAAATATTTCAGAAATTCCTACAATAAGATGCACTACCAGTCATTGAGCAAATCAAGCTCCCTTACATGAGTCAAACCATTGGTTCATCTAGTATTGTGACCGGAAGTGGATTCTCTGGGGTTTTCAGTGGCATTCCTGGAGAGGGGGAATGCCAAGTTTTTGCAGGAGTCTAAGCTCCTGTGTCAAAGCAGTGGTTTTCCCAGTAGCAATGTATGGCTGTGAGAGCTGGACCATACGAAAGACAGAGCGCCGAAGAATAGATGCTTTTGAATTATGGTGTTGGAGAAGACTCTTGAGAGTCCCCAATCGGTCAATCCTCCAGGAAGTCAAGCCTGATTGTTCCCTGGAAGGACAAATCCTGAAGCTGAAGCTCAAATACTTTGGCCACCTCATGAGAAGAGAGGACTCTTTAGAAAAGACCCTCATGCTGGGAAAGATGGAAGGCAAAAGGAGAAGGGGGCGGCAGAGGATGAGATGGTTAGATAGTGTCACTGAAGCGATGAACATGAAATTGGGTGAACTCTGGAAGCTAGTGGAGGACAGGGAGGCCTGGCGTGCTGTGGTCCATGGGGTCGCGAAGAGTCGGACACGACTTAGCAACTGAACAACAACAACAAGCTCCTGTGTAAAGCAGCTCCTCCCCCACAGCTTTGAGAGTGGGCTGTCCAAGCCGCGAATGGCTCTGAAAGTGAGGGGGAGGGGCATTTTACACAAGAGCTCTGGCTCCTGCAAAATGCAGCATTTTGCCCCCCACTTTCTGTAGGAATGCTCTGAGTTTTAAACAGGAGCCTTTCCAAGCCCTAGCTTGAGATGCCCGAGATTGAATATGCTCTACCACTGAATTCTGGTCTCAATCTTTTACATATATTTTCTATAGAGAGAGATTATCTAATGCTCAACATTGTCATTATTATCTAATTTACTGTGATGATGGTACTGCAGTCCTGAAATCCTAATCTGCTTTCCTGAAAACAACTCTTGTTAGTTCAAGCAAATCAGTAGAACCAATTTTAATATGATCAAGACCTGAAACCACAGTCCAGTGATCTGTTGCAGGTATGATAGCACTGTTCTGCACACAAATTTGTCTGTCTTATAAGGGCTTCCCAAAAAGGGGAATAACTCTGTGTGCATGGGACTGCATCTGCATCACCGATTAGGATTGGACACACCACCGTTATGTAAAGGTCAGAGAGAGAGAGAGAGAGAGAGAGAGAGAGAGAGAGAGAGAGAGAGAAGGAAACACAAGCAGGGTTTGTCAAGCTGTCCCTAAGTTCAGATGCTTGCCCTTTCCACCCACACATCTTAGTCTGCTACACTGGGCAGGACATTTCAACAGAACACATTTGCTGATGACATCACTGGAGTCTGCATTCCTGTTTGCACTACAGATGGAAACCAAGTCGTTCTTTCAATTGCATGTTTTCCCAAACAACATTTCAAATGGAAGAAGGAGAAAACCATCGTCCCGGGAGTTGAGTCATTTCAGAACGGCATCGGAATTGCCTGCTCTTCTAGTCAAAAGAAAAGTCGCCCGGCTATGATTATATTCTTATTCTTCTTTCACATGAATGGCAGCTTCCCATAAGCTATAGCCCACATGTTAATGTGCAGGTTTCTTTTCTCATCTTTATTGGACACATTTACTTCCCACAAAGCAGACGCAGTCTAGGCTGTGCCTCTTGACAGTTTTCTTATTATTCCTTCCCCCCCAGCTCTTTATTGCACACTTTCTGTCTACCTTTATTTGCATGTAGCTGCCTTAGCTATCAGCTTGGTACTTAAGTGATCTAAATCTTCCTTTATGAGATCACAGTTGTAGACTCTCACACAAGGATTAGCCATTCACGATTGTATTGTCGGCAGGGCAGGTTCACGTATCATATCAATTTCTCCAGCAATGGAACCACCACCCATTGACAGCAGGCCTCATCAAGTGCAGCAGGAAAATGGTCAAGAATATCAAATATTTATTCCTTTCAGATTCTTAAAATGTATTCTTCTGGGGCCTGATTACAGAATATTTAATGCTTTTCTCCAGTGCAACCGTACTAGTTTGTTTCCAAGGAAACAAATGCACTTCTACGGCACTGCACACATTCTTAATCATTAAATTCTATAATCTCTCTCCCTCCTTTCCTCTCTTTGAATGGGGAACTTCTAAAAACTGTTTGTTTTCATTGGAGTCCCCAGCCACAGTTTTACTGCAGGTAAATTTCCAGACATGGTCTCAACAAAAGATTATTTCAAATCCAGTTGTCAAGAGGTTTTATGAAATTGTCATAATCAAGATAAATATGTGTTCTTTGTTCTTTTATTATTTGATGTAGGAAAGTTGATGGTGTTTTTTTTTTAACAACAAGCAGCTTTAGTGCGGAATTTTTACGTATATAAAAATGGGGGAAGACAAGTGAATCAGCATATTCGACTGAAATGCAGCCAATCTGATCGATGCAAATTTTAAAATGTATATATAATCATTTCTAATCATTCAAATGTATATATAATCACCCCTGCTAACTGGGCAAGAGGCACTTTTTCAAGTGGTGTCCTCTTATATTTAGCAGGGGGAGAGCAATTGTCCCTCTTCACCCCAGCACAGTGTCTTTCTCGTGGCTGTTGCTGGTGGTGTTCTCTATTCTTTTAGATTGTGAGCCCTTTTGGGACAGGGAGCCATTTAACTTTAATGTTATAATTTGACTGTAAACCGCTTTGTGAACTTTGTGTTGAAAAGCGGTATATAAATACTAGTGATTGATTGATTTCTTCCTATATGCTGATTTGTACCCACAAAGCCACGTCATGGAGCCCAATGGCTGCCTAGGCAAGGTGACGCAGTGGCACAGCAAGATGAGCCCTGCGTCATCACATTGCCCCTACATTCTATATGGAGAATGGCTCCATCCATCAGCCAAACAGTCCCTTGAGAGGGTAGGGTGGGCCCAACTTCACAGACAGGGGTGCACTGCCACTACTGCTTGCTGCCATGGTAAATCTGTACCCAGCGCCCCTTTAAGTGGCCTCCCAGGGCAAGTATCCTGTCTTGCCACACCATAGATATACCCCTTTTCCTACACATCTATACCCACGGTGTGTGTGTGTGTGTGTGTGTGTGTGTGTGTGTGTGTGTGTGTGTGGACGCAATCCTACCCAGTGTCAGAATGGCAAGGCTGGCCAGTGCCATATCCAACACTGGCTTGGAGAGGCTGGAGCCTCTCCTATGCATTCCTCGGATCTGCGCCCACTCAACAGCGGGCACAAATCTGAGGAGATTGTGTGGCCCAAATCGGGGCTCCCGAATGGGTTTAGGATGCGGCCGTATGGCCACTACCCAAGCCTGCCCATGTCCCACCTTCCCCTCGCCCACATTCTCCCTCCTTCGGCCAATCACTGTGCCACCCTGGCATGGAGCCATCCCTGCACCAGCCATCTTTGGCCGATGTAGGAGAGGTTCACTGTTGGCGCCTTCAAGCCAATGCTACTCGTAGCATCAACCTGACAGCTCAAGCGCCAACAACGCTATGGTGTAGCATCAATGCAAGGGGCGCAATAAGATTGCTCTCTCTCTCTCTCTCTCTCTCTCTCTCTCTCTCTCTCACTGTGAGTATTTTCTATGTGTAAGTACTTACTATGATACTAAAAGCCAAATTCTATACTCACTAGCCATTTTTGCTAAATCCTCCGATGGTGTTGGTGGTGTCATAAAGCAGGCAGGACCAGTCATACAAGGCACTCCTCGAGAATGCTATTCAGTGCTGGAGGGAAGGTCTACTAGCCCACATCCAGCCTGCCCACATCATCACTTCTCCTGCCACTGAAGTCAGTGGGAAAGTTGGGAGGAGGTCGGGGAGAGTGGAACAGGGGTAGGGAAGGGCAAAAGTAGGTGCGGAGGGACAGATTGGGTTCAGAAAGGTGGCAGTTTCAGCGGTGATGCCTGCTAAATCCAACACCCTTGCTGGTCCACCTATATGAATCAACACGAACTTTTGCCAGCTATATCACTGGTGCAGGTCCTTGTTAGGGACTGCTGAGACATACCCTGGGTTAAGGGGACAAATGGAGACCTTCAGCAGCCAAAAATCCCCCAAGAGATGCTGGATTGCAGCATGGGGTTTTAGTTAGGATTGGGCTGTTTGAATATCAGTATGGTGATAGCTGTCCTACAGTCCAGTCCTATAAGGCAAGTCACAGCAGATAACTTCCAGTCTTCCGATGCCCTACGTGCCATTGTAAAGTGCTGCTAAGGGGCGCTAAGGGGCCCATAAAAGGTGGGCCACTATTGTGCACTTTGGGCCCGCCAGAGCATCTGCAGCATTGGCTTCCAGACACACTGGAGCAGGGAAGGTGGCAAAGGGGCCAGTTCGAGAAAGGTTCGCACAGAGCCATTCCCAGCTCTAAGTGCACCCAGGGGTGGGGCGACGTCACTGCACCCCCAACACGGCTGCCCTGCTCCCATGCGTTGCCTGGGCACACACCCCTGTGCCTGGAATCGCTCCATTAAGGAGCGATATAAGGGAGGGTGGGGACCCCAAAACCACATGGGTTGTGCCACGCAGCAGTGCCCCGCTGCTGCCGGCACCCACTGCATGTGTCAACCCCTGCAGCACCCTCCCTCCACCTCTGGGTTCACAGCAGGGACCTGGGCAGAAGTGGGCAGATTTAGGCAGCAATTTTCCCAGCCCCAAATGCCCCCTGCCTTTCCTCAGGCTTTCTGATACCAGCAAACTAGCTGGTGTAGGTCTAAGGAGGCCCATTGATGACAGCATACTGACTGGTAGGGCATAGGATTGGGACCTATGATGGGTAATGACATTTGCTTATTCATCTTTGCACATTGTACATACCATTTTATCTTTCTTTTCAAAAGGTAAGAGAGCGGTGCGAGCTGACCAAAACATATAACAAGAAAGTGAAATGATTTCCCTTTTTCACACGCCAGCGTAATTCTGATTTCAGCCAGAGAAGATTACTCATTGTGCACAGAATCATTGAGATTCTGTCTGAAATTTTGACTGAACTGTAATATGTCACTGGAAATTAAGTAGTAGGATTATTATCACAACTATTATCATGATTATTGTGGTTATTACTGCTTATTAACACTGGCAATCACGCATTGAATTCCAGCAAACAAGAGTCCTGACAGTCATAATTGGAACAGGAGAATATAAATTTTTGGTAAATCTCTGTTCCATAGAAAGCAGAAAACACTAAATGTTTGTTTGCTAAAATCCATAGGATGCTGTTTCAAAGTGCACTTTTAATTATTGTCAAGAGAATAGCCAAGGCTTCAAGATATGCATTAGGAGTGTGAAAAATACATTCTGTGTCTGTAATGGTAACATCAAGTGTTTAATGGGGAGGGGATAGTGGAAAATACTGTACATAATGCTTTGGGTATCTAATATGATTCAACTGCCAAAGACTATACACTAAAAATTGCATTTTAAAAAAAAAAAAAAGCAAAACCTTTGAAGATGGGGTTGTGCAAGTGAAAATGTTTGAAGGTAAGTTTTGCACTGGTTCTTTGGAATTTAATGAGCCGTTGTTAGGAAAGAAGCACACAACTATTTTAGTCAAGTGGGAGGTACAAGCGGACCATGGTTGAAAGCCGCCATAGTCAATCCTAGAACAATAAAGAGTGCCTGACTTTCTCCTTGAATTACCACGTTGGCAAAGATGAGACTGCACAGCCTGATCGCAAATGAGATTTGTTTGGATTCCCCACCCCCAGAATGAGAATTAGGTCTTAAATTTAACTCTATAAATCCTAATTTTAGCATCAAAGGAAACGAAAACGCCAAAGTCATGCTGAAAAGCAAGCTGTTGCTACAGTGTGGAAGGAGGCAGAGGCTGCATATGCTTCTGTACTTTGAAGAACAATCTGTGAAACTTTACTAACCGGTGCAGTTTAATATCAATTTTGTTTCCCCATAGCACTAGGGAGGAGAATGCAAGCAAGCAACCGATTGCAGCAAGCTGTTTCTTGAACTAGTGGGGAGAAAACAACTCACTTTGTTACCTAGCAGGCTTCAAGGTAAAGGCCTGAAGTTCTCAGGCAGTGCACTCACTCACTGTGCTTGTTAACCTTCAGCAGGCTGCTGAAAACATGTTCCTTTTCTGCACCCTACGAGGGCTGTTTGAATATTAACAATTATTAGTTTATAGTATCCATGTAACTTCTTCAGCCATCGGGCTTTCATTTCTTTGATGTGCATCTCTGCTCCAGCCGGGATCCCCCCCCACTACAGCTCTCTCTTCGCCCTGAGTAAGATTTCTTTCTTTGTGGTTGTGCGTGCCACGGATTTGTCTTTGACTCCAAGAAAGGAGTTCTTCTCTGTTTTGAAAGGAGGGCTGCTGTGGTAACTTTGCTTGGTCCTGCAAAGGTGAATTCTCATTTGTACGTGCTTGCTTTCATTTATTTTCTTCTCCTGCTTTGCACCTTGGGCATGCAAATGTATTTTGTCTTCAGATAGCTTTTCTGTTACGGCAGGGTATGAGAAAGCAGCAGATTAGCAATTGCAACATTGACCAATAGGAAGCTCATAAAGGAACACTGTGGAGCAGTGTTTGTCAAATTGTGGGTCAGGACCCAGTTGGTGGGTCGCTACCTGATGTCAGGTGGGTCATAGAAAGCTGAGATTCGCCATCTTGGAAGCTGGAACAGCCTTTTGCAAAGCTTGCTGTGAAGCTTTTGTTGCCAAAATTGTTAGGGCCATTTGTTACATAATATTTTGTCCTAATCTTGCTTTATGTCAGGCATCTTCATCGTTATGCAATTGTTGCAGTCCAGGACTGACATTTGATTACATCACAATGATATTTATTTATTTATTTATTTATTTGAAATATTTCTACCCCACCTTTTTTCTCAAGTGAGGGGACTCAAGGCGGCTTACAAAAAAAGCACATTAAAACCATGTCTTAAAAAAATTAACGTTAACAACGTCATTAAAATAACACAAAACCCAGGATCAGCAACATTTAAAGATCATTATATTAAAAGAAGCCAGCCAACCATTCATACAAATGCCTTTCGAAAAAGAGAGGTCTTGAGGCTCTGCAGAAAGATCTCCAGAGAGGGAGCCGTTCTTAGTTCAAGGGAAATGGAATTCCATCAGTAAGGGACCACCACTGGCCCGCCCTATTGCGCCCTATTCCTAGCTGCCACCCTCTCACCTCACCTGGTGGCAGCATGGTCAGAGGGGGCAACGACCTAAGAGGATGGGTAGGATTACATGGAAGAAGGCGCTCCTTAAAATACCCTGGACCCAAACCATAAAGTCAAGACTAACGCTTTGAATTCAGCAGTTTGATTCAGTTCAGGAATTGATAGCATTTCCTGCTTGATGTGCACTTCCTGCTTGATGATGTCACATTTGGCCATGACATAACTTCCAGCAGGTCCCGACACAAGTGCCATCCAAAAAGTGAGTCCTGTTGCTAAAAGGCTTGAGAACCACTGCTCTGGAACACATAAAAGTGTCCAGATTAGAGGGAAGCCTGAAGAGCGGCGGGTGGGGGTCGGGTGAAGTTGTTCTCTTTGGGACAGAATAATATGAGGCTTGGAGAGTTTTAAGGAGATGGGGAAAACCAGTGCAAATCTCCCTCTTCCTGCACAAATACGTGCTGATTGCATGCACCAGAGCCGTTCAGGAGCCAACTACTGGTTTCCTTTGAAGGACCTTATCGTAGCCATTGCATAGCTTCTTTTTGAGATCATATTTATTTTTTTGGCAAAACAATGGTCATGATGCATCCCTGAAGTTACCTAAAAATATATTGTGGTTTTTCAGTTGTAATAGGGTGGTAACGCATTGAAAACTTGCTTCCAAAAGGGAAATGTGCAGTTTTACATTATGGGATAAAACTTGGGGAAACGTTACCATTTGGGATTGACGATAGTGTTGTGGTGGGAGGGAGTCCCTTCTTGGTTTTAACAGCCCCTAGTACACAGAGGCTATGCCTTAGTTGGAATCAGACAAGTGTTGTCTAAATTGGTGCAGATCTCCAGTGTTTGAGAGAGGGTTTTTTTTTGTTTTTTGTTTGTTTTCCTAGCAACTCCTAGAGGACGAAATTTACGGGCTTATGCATCTAACGTGCTTTACCACTGAGCTGTTGAAGTCCCTCCCTGCATACAGTACCTTCTAACAAATGTTAAATGTTGCTAGGCCTACGACGACGACGACGACGACTACTACTACTACTACTACTACTACTAATAATAATAATAATAATAATAAAAGCTAGTATTTATTTACCTCCTGTCTTGTCATTAGATTTCTCCTCTGGCTTTAATCCAAGGCCGTTTACATAGGCAGGTTTTCTCAACCCAGTATAAGGGTTGTTACAATCCCAAGTGCTAATCTTCCAGAGAATGTCTTCCATCCAAGTGGTATCCTTCAAAGCCTGGCAAATCTCTCTGGCTGCACGGTAGGTAGGGAGGTAGTCCCACGCTTGTCTGACAGGGAACTCCTTCATTCTCACCTGAAGAGTAGCTGCATTATCTCTGCTCCTCTCACCAGCTGGAGAGACTCCTCTCTGTCAATAGTGTTTTACCAGCAGTTCACAGTTATTTCTGCTCGACTGTCGTCCCAGGTGATCTTTAGGTTTCAGAAATGGCAGCTTTAACCACTCAGCCAGACCTCCTGCCTTTAGTACTTCAGGAACTTTCCTTTCTAAAAACTAAACTTTCTGTTCTGTTGAGTTTTTCCAAGAATACAATTAAAAAGTAAAACTTGTAACTCACTCTCCACACTCTGCACTCATTCTTTAAAAGTAAAAATGTCCAGGTAAATGGATGCAAGCATCTTTCACCATACACATCATCATGGACATGGTTTTCAGTGAGCTTCTCTTGTTTTGGTGTGTTTCTTTGGCCCTCATTATTTGCCTCATTATTTAGGGACTGTCACGGGAAAGTTTGTTCTGGAGCTCTGTACCTGTACTGAAGCAATTTGTTATCGGTTCAGTTCTATGGATATTAACGGTCTTCTGAATATATTTAGTTAATCTCTATTAACCATCATGCACTGGGGGTTTTCCAGCCTTCTCAAGCTGCTTTGAAGAGACTGGAAACTTGATTATTTTTATTCAAAGGTTATCATGGTCTTTTGAAGTCATCTGTTCTTGGTTGATTACTCCTGTTGTGGGTGTGCCAAAGAAACATTTGTTTTACATTGGAACTTTTGTGTATACTTCCCTCAGAGAATATGATACCTAAAAATCAATTGAGAGGTCCATATAAACACTTCAAAAGGAACTGAGATTTTTGCTGTGCCGGATATCCACCATGCTTTGTTTTTGGACCCAAATAACTTCCATTTGGGAGTTAAGTGTTTGCCAAAAAGCTGTAATGCCAGAGAAGCTTGAGACTACTTTTGGAATACTGTGCACAGTTCTGATTGTCACACCTTAGGAAAGACATTGTAGAGCTGGAAAAGGTGCAAAAGAGAGCAACCAAGATGATCAGAGACCTGGAGCACCTTCCTGACGAAGTAGGGCTTTTTAGCTTGGAAAAAAGGCAATTAAGGATTGAGAGTGCAAACCTAATGTGGAGTTAGGCCAGCAAAGTTTGGCCGGCACGAGCACGTTTCGACCACTCGGGCAGCGCAATCCTAGTGGCCCCTTGCATTGACGTGACATCGTTGCATCAATGCAAGTGGTGGAGCGCCAGCACGCGGGTGCCAAGCATCACCCCCACTTCGGTGCTGAAGCTCTGAAGCTGACGCTGCTCACAGCGTCGGCATTGGAGCACCGACGGAGCACCTCCCTTGCGCCGACTGAAGACGGGCAGGCGCAAGGGATTCTCCATCCCATTTCGGGACAGGGATTGGTGGGAGGGGGGAAGCAGGACCTGGGCGGGCTTGGGAAGTGGCCGTACGGCCACATCCTAAGCCCGCCAGTGAGACAGCGAGGCCTCAATTTGGACCATGTGGTCTCCTCGGAACTGCACACAGATCCGAGGAGCACATAGGAGAGGCTGTAGCCTCCCCTACGTTAAGGGAGCGCATGCTTCCTTGCCGCGGGGAGGCTCCAGCCCGTCCTGAACAGCGTTGGATTTAGTACTGGCCGGCTGGCCTTGCTAATCCAGGGCTGTTCAGGATTGCATCCTCAGAGTCAGGAGGCCTCAGGTTGGCCTCTCTGTCTCCAAGAGTGGTCCAAACATACTTTACAGTGTCCCTTGTGCTGGCCAAACTTTGCTGGCCTAACTCCAGTTAGGATTGCGCTCTGAAACTTCTCAAATAATGCATAATATGGAAAGAGGGGTAGACTCTCTCTCTCTCTCTCTCTCTCTCTCTCTCTCTCTCTCTCTCTCATAATACTAGAATCAGGGCTTATCCATTGAAATTCTGTAGGGTCATTGGTAATTGCCACATTGATAATCTCGTCTCCAGGCCAAAAGCCAGACTGTTGAAGACTAGAAAACTTGGTATAGTACATCCAGTTGTGTTTGAAATTACGAAGAAACTACCCAGTCAACCACCTTTCCCAGCATGCAATGTTACTTGTTTCTGGAGTTTATACCTCTGTTTTGTGTATTTTTACCAAGCAGGAGACCAATTAGACCTGACATTTGCTGGTCAGGGATGCTTTAGTTACTGTATATAATTGTGTACTGTAGAAGTCAAAAAATTTATGCTAGAAACTGCCTTGAAAAACCTGGCATCGACTTATATTCGGGGGAACCTATATTCAAGGAAATACAGTAAACGCCTTCATTCACAAGATGGGTAGAGCAAGGCCTACACTGTTTTCTGAGTGCTCCTGCCTGTCACGTGGCTCTTTGCAAGCCACTAAGGTGCAGAGCCTTCTGAGCATACTCAGAAGCAGCTCAGGCAGAAGGAGTCCTATGGAAAGTGAAACTGAGCCACACTGCGTTTACTTGTGAGTAGGCAGCTGTGCCATGGTGCGTTGGAAAGGGCAGGCCGAGAGGAATGGAACGCCGCCAGAATGGTCCTGATCCGATGAATGTAGGCCCCAAAAAACACTCAAGAAGGAAGCCCCTCCCTCTAAGCTGAGAAGTATTGAGACATGGAAAGCGAAACAGTACTACACATTCGTGTTTAAGCAAGTGTTTACAACAACATGTGAGTTGAATTCAGCAGGGCTCTGCAATCTCAAAGCTATTAGGCAGGCTCTTTCCAGGAGGAGCATTCAGACAATGTGCTCTTTTTTGTTCCAGATGTGATGCTGAGGTACTGTGCAAACTATTGGGTGTGTGTGTGTGTGTGTGTGTGTGTAAGAAATGGGCTCTTTTATTACTCCTAAGTTGTTCCATTCAGGTATGCCTACTCAAGCCTTGAGCATTTGTATGTGTCTTGATTAATTTTCCCCAGCTCCCCCTCCTATGGCTGCATCCAGTAGCTTTCTATGTCAGTGTATCTGCTCTCAAACAAGTTTGATGGGATCATGCAGACTGCTGCTTCCCAGCCCCAGCTGCTCCTCCGATGGTTCTTTTTTTGCTTATGATTGGGTTACCAGATACAAATTGGACAGAGTGCCTATACCTTTAACCATTGCATAGAAGGGGGAATTTGAGCAGGTGCAGCTTTTGAAACCCTCCCATGATGAGCTGCACCTGCCCAAATTCCTGCTTCTATATAATGATTAAAAGTATAGGCACTCTGTGCCAGTTTGTATCTGGTAACTCAATGCTTAATCAGTTCTAGCCTTGAACAGTTTTGTGTGCCTTGTTTCATTATTCCAACATGCCTTGCCCTTTGTCCCTCATGACAACCCTTCTTTTTAATAACATCCCTTTTTGTGGGTCCCCATAGGCTGTCATTTTCAAATGTGGGTCTCGGTGCTAAAAGGTTTGGGAACAACTGGTTTGATGGTTGCTTGCTATGTTGCTGTTTTATTTAGTTTTCCCTCTACTTTAATAAATAGGTAGAATGTACAATTCTTAGGTAACAATTATTGGTAGATCATTTGTCAGAATCTGATGTTGGGTAAAATTAGACAAAATTATCTAATTCAATGAATTGCTGATACCCCAAGTTTTACCCTCGACTTATCCATGGGGCATGGCAAATTCCATGATTTTTGGCTTAAACCTGCCCTTGACATCAACTTATACACAATTATATATGGTAGTTACACCTTCTCCATGGCTAGGATGATGCCTCATATATGAAAATCCTGTCCCAAATATCAGTTTGAGACGCCTAGCTTGAACCGGCTATGATATTTGGCTTCAAAGTAAATAGGAAATTAATCACAGCTAGCAGAAGACGGCACTTACTTATTCCATGTCATCAGCAGACCATAGGAACTAATAATTATTCTTGTTATTTTATAAAATCTGTGGTCCTGTGCCGCCTATGACTACCACCAGAACAAGCAAAATGTGGAAACACAGCTTCTACCACGTCAGTTTGGTCCATTTCCTGTCCTGCTAATGAGTATCAATGACTGGATCAGCCCTTCTGGTTTAGGAATCTAATATTAGAGATGTGTTATTTTCTGCTTCCCCCTTCCTTATGTTTCTGCTTATCTGCAGATTGTGTGTCTTCCTGTGAGGATGCTATAGTACACAAGGAAGAATTCATAGCAGAATAACCCATTGTCAGAAAATGGAAGGATCAGTGATGCTAGTGTCTATAGGCCATGCACTTAAAGATCTGGCAGTGCTCTACTATTATGTTCTCATTGCTGAAATAAGTCCTTGTGCATGCAGCTCCATGTGTACATCTGAACACAATGGGCCTTTGGATTATGAAGTGTTAAGTGGAGCATCTTATTGTTCAAAATTATATAACTCTAGTACATAGGCACCAACTGGAGGGGGCTCCGGGGCTTTGGGTGTACACAGCCCCATGGGGGCACAGCCCCCACATTAACAACAGCCCCCTTGGCATCCAGCACCCACACCCAATCCGCTCCAAAGCACCCACAGCTAACCTGCAGGGTCTTTGGGAGACAGACTAGTGAAGCGTGCAATGCCATTTTGACTCTTGGCGCATGCACATGTTGTCTGCCCTCCTGACTGAGGGAGCTCCGGACCCCAGATCTACTGGCTATACTTATAATGGGTAGACCTGGCTCCGGAGGTCTACCCATTATAAGAGTATAGACGGTGGTAGACCTGGGCTCCAGAGCCCAGATCTACCCATTATAGCGGGTAGAACTGGGCTCCGGAGTGCATGGCCACGTCACATCAGGGGGCTTGGTCAATGTCAGGGGCATGGCCACGTCAATGTCAGGGGTGTGGCCACATCAATGTCAGGGGCGTGGCCACATCAACATCGGGGACGTGGCCATGTCAAAGTCGGGGACGTGGCCACAGGCACCCACGTTTATGAAAGCAAGTCAACGCCACTGCTCTAGTACCTTGTAATTCTGTTCATTCTCACCTTCTGATGCCTTCATTTGTTCATCAAGAAGTCTGAAAACAATTCTTCCTTATTAGATAACGGAACTAGAGGAATTGGGTTTGGAGCACAAGGCGCAATCCTAACTCAGAATTAGGCCAGCACAGTTAGGCTAGCAAAGTTTGGTTGGCACAAGGGCCACTGTAAAGCGCGTCTGAACCACTCTTGGAGTCAGAGAGGCCAGCACACAGATATGTGGCATCCTTCCTGACTCCAAGAGTGGTCCAAACGCACTTTACGGTGGCACTTGTTAGGATTGTGTTCTCCAGGTTAGTATTGTGCCCTCAGTCACAGAAGGAAATTGATAGAAAGGTGTATGGCAAGATCAATTATAATTATAGGTAGAAGATCTAAAAAAATAATGAAAGGAAATAATTATTCTAAATTCAGATCTCCTCCTCTCCATATCCCTACTGATTGATAGCACACATCCTTTTGTTCCTACAGTTTTACACATTTTGTGCAGGCAGAACATGCTTGAACATTCTCTTTCATCAGGGTAGCTTTGCCAATGGTTGGCTGTGGGGATTGGGAGGGGGATCATTTCGTAAATGGGCAGCCTAATCTTATCCAACCTTCTTCACACTCTTGCAGTAGTGCCAGCACGGGCTCCACTTTATCCTATGGGGTGTTGATGGGACAGGCTCCTCGAGGTAAGGGGACATTCATCCTGTTGTCTGTGGTAAGCCCCGGCTGCAGAAATGGTTCTACTTGGACCTGCACCTCCTAAATCGCTGGCACAAATCTGAGTGGATCCATGTTTGCGGATCTGGCCTGGGAAGGGGGATAGGATAGGAATTCCACTTACACACATTCACTGAACATCCTCATAGGACTTGTGTATTTTGCCAAAAAATCTCCCTAGTAGATTATACAGTAGGTGTATAATCCCTAATTCTTTGCTATTTAGAGGCCAAACTTGGGAGTCGAATGCCCCATTTTTTTTCCTTTAACCTAAAACTGCCACAGGGAGGTCTCAACTTGGAATTGGGGCTGCAGCGCACGGTTTAAGCAGTTCTCCGCCACTCTGATTGTGTGACTTAAATTTCCACCACCATCACCACAACAACACAAACTTATAATAGCTGTGAAGGGAAGACACGCCTTCCTGCTTGTTTGTTTTTTCCTCTACACCTAGTGGCAACAATGATAGGCAATTTATAAATTGGGGAATTATTTTGCATGGGCAGAAAGGGTAAAGCACTGTCTACTTTGGGGTCCCGGTCAAAATCAGGGGTCCCTGCAGCTGCTTTTGGAGAAAGTAAAACAAAAAAGCAGGGGGAGTTGCACAGTTCCGGACCCAGCCAATGGGCCTCCCAGAGACAGAGGAGTAGTAGTTCTGCCCCCTCAGCTGTTTCCCTGCCCCGTGCACTGCTCCGCTCCGCCCCCTCGCCAAGCCAGGCTCCATTTCATAGCCATACAATGTCAGAGGAGGGCAGGCGGGCCAAAACCATTTGCCTCTCCAAGCGGCGAGCCACCTCGTCACAGCCTTCTTCCCACTCCAGCAACGCCGTGCCCGGCACTTTTGCCCCTCCCACAAGAATGGTAGTGCCACAACTGGAACTGCCAAGGTTGCCAAGTAATACCTGTATCTTGTTTGACTGCAATCCTATGTTACCTGGGAGTAAGTCCCATTGAACTTCATGGGGCTTACTTTCAAGTAGACACACATTGGCTGACACTGTGGATCCCTTTTCACATTTTTATACTGAACCTTCCTCCAAGGAGCTCAGGTTGGTGTTTGTGATTTGTCCTCACAACCACCCTGTGAGGTAGGCAAGGCCGAGAGTGACACGCCCAAGGAAGCTTCATGGCTGGATCTTCCAAGTCTAAATCCAACTCCCACTCCACGACACCAGCAATTCTCAAACTCTCCAGGAATCTGAGAGCTGCTGTAAGTGCTTCCAGGGGTGGGGAAATGGCAGCACCGCAATCGCTACCATCACGTCATTTCTGGGCATAGACTGGGGCTTGGGAGACTTACCAGTGCCTGCTCCAGGGTCCAGGAGGGTCGGGAAGCCCCGAAAACCCCTGTGCAGGGATCCCTGTGCATTCAAAAAGTTAAAAAAAAAAAGATCACGGCCCACTTCCTGGTTGCAATCGCGACCTACTGGATGCTGGGGCAGGCAGAGGCCCAATCTATGCCCAGGTGTGACGTAGTCATAGCTATTGTGTTGCTGCCATTCCTCAGCCCTGTCCCTTAAGGGGACACAGGCAGTGCTCGTCAGGCGAGGGTGTCACAATGCCCTGGTTTGAAAACCACTGCACTACACTATCCTTGACACTGACATCACTTTTCTCCCTCATCTCTCAGGCTTTACAGCTCTCTAAATCTAATGCGCATCTAATTCTTTTTAGCCTGACAGAAAAATAAGGAAACTTCTATACAGATGTCACCTTTCTATATGCCACACAATTCAGTCACCTTTAAGGAAATGGCGTACTTTGTGGTATATTGCCACTGTATCCCACAAGCCGAATGCTTACACCAGCACTCCCAGCTTTCTTGGGAGCAGTCTTGAGATGACAGAAACAAATGGATGGAGGCGGAAACGGGAGAATCCCACCCTGTCAGAAGATGAATGAGCTGAGCATGCGTGACATGAACCATGGCCGACAGAAGCAAGGTGGAATCAAAGAGCGCGCAACTTTTCACAACACACGCTTCACAGCTCGGACCACAGAGGATCTACATGATTATCTCCAGACAAAATAACTGTGAGTAAAAGGCTTACAGACACTTAAATTAAACACAGCAGGGTTTTCGTAATCTCTGTTTGCATTTTACTTTCGGTGAAGAAGGAAATTGCTTGGACTTGGAACATTTCATTTAATGGCATTTTTAGTTACCTTTTGTACTTCTAATGCCATAGACTAAATTTGACCCAAATTACCCAGTAAGGCATTGGAAACTTTTGTCCTTTATTTTTTAATTGCAGTGGCTTCCTTACCAATTTTTCTAAATTCAATGCGTTTGAAAACATCCCTGCAGTTGAAACCTAATTATCCCAATCTCTCGATGAAGTATGGCTAACAAAGCAAACCCCATTTATGTAATTTATTTGGTGAAAGGAAATAAATGGAATGCAGTTGAACTAATGATATACAGGTACATGTTTTCATTTCTACTGCACATTCTCTCTCTCTCACACACACACACACACACACTCTCTCTCACTCTCTCTCCCTCCCTCTCTCTCTCTCTCTCTCTCTCTCTCTCTCTCACACACACACACACACACACAGAGAGAGAGAGAGAGAGAGAGAGAGAGAGAGAGAGAGAGAGAGCATCCCCTTCTCTTTCTCAGCAATGCACATATGCTTCACCTTTCTAAAACCAGTGCTTTGAAAGTGTATATTCTGTGATGACACTCGCCATGTCTGCATAATGGTATTTTCTAAGTAGCATGGCGAGCTTTTGTTTCGTGGGGTCCACGGCTTTTAGACTCAGTCATGAATGAGGATTATGGCCTGTACCCAAGAATAAGGCATGAATGAAGATCATGGTTGGTCATTGTGCTGCAAAAGATACAATGAATACGGGATATAGAGTTGAGACACATTAGTCGTTGGACCACCATTCAAGATGTTCCAGAAGTTTAATCTTCTCAGACCACCTGGTCCTGAGAACCTACATTCCAGTATTGCTGAAGCAGCCATGGCTTTTAAGAGACAGTTTTTGAAATTGTGCTAATCTTTCTTTATATCAGATTTCCTTAATAAACATGAATACCGTCCACTGATTTTTTAAAAAAAGTAAATGTAAAACCACGAGCCAATGACCAAGCAAGGCTTCCACCCTGATGATGTTCCTCCACCCATTATAATTTTTGATGCTACATAGGTATCATCAAGGCTTAACAGGCATAAAAATCAGGTGTAAAAGTGAATTCATTGATAGTTCAAATATATTTTAATGATTTTTTTTCAGTGAAGGACTCCGATTGAGAGCACAATTCTAACCTGGAGTTAGGCCTGCACAATTAGGCCAGCAAAGTTTGGCCCGCACAAGGGACACCATAAAGTAGGTTTGGACCACTCTCGCAGTCAGAGAGGCCAGCACCCAGATGTGCACCATTCCCCCTGACTTCAAGAGTGGTCCAAACACACTTCACAGTGGCCCTTGTGCCAGCCACTTTGCTGGCTTAACTGTGGCAGCCTAACTCCAGGTTAGGATTGCACTTTCAGTTGTAAATTCTGACTCCAATTTAAAGACATTCTGGGTATAAACCTGCTGATGCACTAAGGATTTTAGAAGCAACCCTTCATTCAGCAGGAGATCTTGGCTGCAATAATCAGCAGTGGAAGTTACTTCTCCACCTGTAAACCACTGCATAAACCTTCATAAACACTGCTTAAACAATTGGACCTTGGTACCCGCCAAGGTCCATTGCAATGTTACCTCCAGCAGTGATCAGAGGTATTCTTTAGTTGGGTCTGGAGGTGTTTCATAAAAACTGGATGTGCCCTTTCTGCACCTCCGGGGGCAATTATGGAGTCTGCAGAGGCCACGTGCAACCTCTGTGCCAGTTAAACCCACTGCCAGTTAAATTCCAGTGAATACTGAATCCATGGATATGGAGGCTGGGCCTGCAGTTGATTTGTAAATGTGAATGACAATCTAGCACAGCCAATCAAAATCAATTTGTTCAAGCCTACTGTATATGAATCCATACTAGATAGGGTCTCCATATTTTAACAAATCCTGAAAACAGTGCAAAAAAAAGTGCATAATTTTGCAAACAGTTGTAAGGAAAATATACATAAGGTTGTTAAGATATTTGTCTCTTCAAGAACTTGGACCGATGAACCTCAACACATAAACATTAATAATAACAATAAATTGATAATAAATTAACAGTAGGTTTCTTGTTAACGAACATGGATGTATTCATGCAGATCTGAAGGCCTTCAACTTATCCTCTCAGGTTTACAGACAGTTAATCATGTTATTAGGAAATGTGATTGTTCGGTGCACCAACACTCAGGTATCACCCAACTTCATTACTACCTGATTAATTAACCTGTTTAAAGTGTGAAAGTTGACACCTTGTCATTAGAATCTATATATGGGAATAATTAATGAGAAACTATGAAATAATTTGTGCCTCAATTAAAAAAACCTGAAGCAAGAGGTTTTATTTTATCTCATTATTCTTGTTTCTTGTTATCACCTATACAAAGCCAAGAGGAATTTGTAAAACTTACTGTCTGATAGGGGGGGGGAGGCTCTGTAACATCTCAGGAAGCACTTCACAGATCGTTAATAAAAATGTGATGTTATTCAAGAGCAACAGATAAGCCAAGAGGGTTTCCGGGAATAATTAGTTGTTTCTCAAACTGTGTTTCTCAAACTGCAGGTTAAGACCCATTAGGTGGGTCATGAGTCAATTTCAGGTGGGTCCCCATTCAGTTCAATGTCTATTTTATTTTTAATAGACTTGATCCTGCCATGGTATGTGACTGCATTTGAGGAAATGTGACAGGTCTGTACTTTTTAAAGGCTACTCTGTATATGCTTTTAACAACAATAGTCAATGGGGCTTACTCTTGAATAAGTATGGATAGGATTGTAGCTTTTGGAGTGTTTGGGGAATTAAAAAAACAGAGCAGCAGCTGCTTGTGAGGGTTAGGAGTGTTCTTTATTTTAAATAATGTTTAAACCTATTGCAAACTTTTAATGTACTGAATTGATTTGATTTGAATTTGTTGTAGGGGGTGTTAAAATTTTTCCTGCTTGATGATGTCACTTCCAGCCATGACATCACATCCAGGTTAATGACATCACTTCTGCTGGATCCTGACGGACTGTCATTCTAAAAAGTGGGTCCTGGTGCTGAAAAGTTTGAGAACCACTGTACTAGATAGCAGAAATGTGAATGCCAGTCCTTCATTTAACATAACATATTCTCTTTCAAAATGAACAAATGTTTGAAGGAACACAAGAAATAAAATGGATGTTCATAGCAATAATTGTTTCATCATCATCATCTCCAAGAAGCCAAATTTGTATATTTTGGCTAGTTGTTCATCCATATTAGAAAATGAAATTTTACGATATGCCACTAAATTCAAATATTTGCTATCCATCCTATGAAGATACACTTCTCATGAATCAAATGGGCACCCCATAATTGGGCAGATATGAGAATTCTGCCAGCGATTACTGTCTTACGTCAGTCATAAACAGCGTTCTGGAAGCGCGCAGAGCCTTCCCAAGTGCGTCAACAAATCTAAAAAGACCAGCTGAGACAGGCAGGATTAAGAAGGAAACGGGATGGCGCAGGAGATGGTGGCATGAGCCAGTGATGTGGGTGGGGTAGGTTGGAACAGGGAGGCAAAGGGGGGGATATGTTAATTAGATCTGAGAAGAGGTGGGTTTGTTGGCCACAGTAGCGATCGAATTCCAACTCTTTTCCTGGGCCCAATCCTATGGAATGAGTGTTCCCTTATCCAGAAGAGATCTCTAGGACTGCCCCCTTCAGGCTGCAATGGTAGCCATTTCAGTGCAGCTGCATCGGTGGGGGAGGAGGAGAATAGAATCTGGAGACTCTGAGTTGCCTACGGACATCATTGCACTCTAAGGCACAAAGCTGCTTCTGCAATGACTCCCATTCATTTGGCCCCAGTCTTGAAACATCGTTCTCTCCCTCATTTGGTTTGCAGAATCTGGCCTGGACAAAGAGCTGAGTCGGCTGTTGCGGTTGCTTCAAGGATTACTGAAGCATAGCATATGGAGTTCTCTTATATAGACAATTGACCCGTCCACCTCAGTAATGTCTACACCCATGGACAATGGCTCTCCAGGGTTTCAGAGAGGGGTTTTTTCACAGGCTGACTAGAAATGGCAAGAATTGAATCTGAAACCTTCTGTATGTAAAACATTGGCTTTCCTACTGAACTATGAAATCCTAATCTATAAACGTTAAAGTCCAACAACTAAGAGGTTAGGAATTTACAGTCTCAATCCGTTGACCAGTTGACCAGAGGCAAGCATGCTAATATAGAGTAATGCTGGTAGACTGCATATATTCAGCAGATATTCCAAAATAGGCTATGACCCTAAGTATGCATAAAATGAAAGTTACATGTTAAATCAACATAACTTCTATCCGAGTAAATTGCTTGACACCCAGGCACCAGTTCAACAGCAAGAACTGCTATCTTAGACCAGAAAATGCAGTTCCTCTCTTGCTTTATCCAGGATAGTTGTGGTTTACAACTGCTTGGCAAATGCACATTTTCTCTGAAATTTGGAGGGAAAAAAGTAGCAAATTGCCTTCAGAGAACTGCTTGGTGAGAGGGATTCGAGAGAATTCTAGATTGTCACCAAGACAACAGTGGCAATAAATTCAGATTGTTACCCACTATATTCCAAGGCAGAAAATATTAACTAGTGCTCGGCATAGATTAGGAGATGTTCACAAATGTTATAGTCCACCATTAATTAACACTCGCTTTTGCCAATAAGGACATTAAAACCTTTCACAGACTAACAGATTTGTGCTTCCCATCAATCAGTCATATGCTTAATCTCTTTTTTCCCCCTGCAGAATTATAAGAGATTATAGGCTATTGCCCCTCAGGAAAGCCTTATAAGGGCTTCACAAGACAAAATAGGCTGTCTTCCTGAACTGCATTTCTATCAGGAAAAATGTTCTACAGTATCAATAACTATTCTTCAAACTGATTCTCATTAAACAAGTTAACACTAATCTCTAAAGACAGCATTCAGTTCTGGATAAGGATGTTCAGTGCAATTAAAATATGATGTAGATTAAGCATGTTGTGCATATTTAGTCCCAGAAACCTGAGCACAAGTTAACATTGAAATAGCACTGTTTCTACCAGATGCTTTCACTGAACGAAAATTCACTATGCTTCCCACACGAACAATTTGGGGGTGTATGCATGTGCATGGAGTACTCTTTCGAGAACAATTCACATCAACTAAGCCACAATTTATTACAAGGTTTCCCAAGACAAATGGCTCCATTTCCAATGTTATGCAAACAGATTGGTTTCTGGTCAGCCTGGTTGGTACCCAGGTCTAGTGGTCTCTCGAGTTCAAAGGGATGCTGGTGGTTTTGCAAAACCACTTTGACCATCTGAACGTTCTATCTTTCCAAAAATAAACTGGCTCTGTTTAAAAATGGCCTAGAACAATATTTGGAAAGAATAGACTGTGAAGAGACATTGCCTGCTTCTCTTCTGGCTCAGAACAAATCACGGCTACCTTAGCAGCCCTTGCGCTGCCATTATTTTTCTAGCATTGCTCGAATTGCAAGCGGTGGTCCTGACCGCAGATTTATCCACTGGGATCAAAGCTATGGAATCAAGGGTAAAATGTCAACCACATGAAGAACTCCAAAGGGCCTGAGAACTCTAAATAACTCTAAAGGGGACTGCAGTGAGCAAACACATACTCATGCCCCATGCAATCAATTAAGTAGGTTATAGTGAGTGGAAAACATAAACATGCATGGGTGAACCCTGTGGCATACCTGTCCTGGGACAAGATAAGGCAAGAGCCCTGGGCACTAATCGGAGGTTGGCAACAGCACGTGTGGCCCAATGACTTCCTCAGTCAGGCAGTCATTGGTGCGTTTATACCTCTCTGCAGCAAAACCTCAGCCAGAGGGGTTTATACCTCTCTGCAGCAAAATCACCTGACCGGCTGTAGAGAAAACGCATGCTCTTTAATCGCTTCCTGTCTGGAGCAGCCATTGGGGCACATGGGACCTCTCTGTAGCCATGGCTGCAAGAGCCTGTGTGCTCCTCTGGCTTTCCATGGGAGTGTCTGGCCCACTCACAGCTGCAGCTTGGATAAAATTGCCCCAGCCATGGATGCAAGGATGCAAGAGCCTGCGCACTCCCCCTCTCCTGTGACGTTACAATGTCACATGACATCATGACGTCACTTTGTTCCTGCTCCGGGGCACTGCAGGACCTCAATACACTTCTGGGTGAACCTACTCATGAGAATTTGTTAGTTCCAATCAGATTATTCTACAGAATTTAACGGACTAGGAGAATGCTGGCTAAAATGTGATATGTAGTGAAGTCTTCTGTATCCCTCACTCTTTTGCCAGACTATAATAGATCTGCTCTTTCTTACATGCATTAATGACAATGACATAATTATAGACAGAAACTGGGAAGACGGGCAGCCCAATCCTAAGCAGCGCCAGCATAGCAAGGCCGGCACAGCAGGGGTGTATCCTAAGCCCAGTAGGAGGCAGCAGCAGCACAGGACAAGGCAAGGGGAGGTTTTCCCCTTGCACCTGGGTAAACCCCCAGCCAGCCCTATGGGACTGCTTGGCTCTGGGCCTGTGAATGCGTAGGTGAGCGCGCACAGCAGCAGCCTGAATCAGGGCCATCTTGGCCAGGTACAGAGCTTAGGATTTGGTGCTATGGCCATCATCCTTGCTGCCCATTACGGCGCCCCATTACACCCCCGGCACGCCTCTGGAACGCCCTCGGCTATGTCCTGCACCAACTGAGCGTTGCCAGTGCTTGAACGGTACACGACCAGCGCAGCCGATGGGCACAGTGGCTCCTGAGTGCCAGCACTGCTGCTTGTGCCAGTCCAGTGCCCAGCTCGCTGCCGCAGACACGTCTGATGGCACGTTTGCAACAGCGCTGGATCAGCGCAAGAGGGCAACGCCAGTATAGGATTGCACTCCCAATCTGAGTAGTGCAGCCAACAGTAGGACACTATGGATATATGAAGTTGACTTAGAGCTCTGTGTATTCCAGCTAAGAGTGATTCCCCTTGGTCTAAGGCAGGGGTGGCCAACCTTGCCACTTTTGGACTCCTGGACCTTTAACAATTGTGTAGAAAAGGGAATTTCTGTAGGTGCAGCTTGTTATCTCACAGATGACAAGCTGCATCTGCTGAAATTCTGTCCGCCACACAATAGTTAAAGGTCCAGGAGCCTTAAAGTTGAAAGGTTGGCTACCCTAGTCTAAGGCAAGAAGTTGAAAGTCAAGACCCCCAAGGTAGCGTTCTCGGAAGTGCTACCTATTCCACATGCAGGGCCAGCTAGGCAGGCAGAGCTCAGGGGTCTCAACACATGGATGAGACGGTGGTGTCGGGAGGAGGAGTTTAGATTCATTAGGCATTGGGGAACATTTTGGGATAAGCCAGGCCTGTTCAAGGGGGGCGGGCTTCACTTGAACCAAAGTGGAACCAGTCTGCTGGCACATTACATTAAAAAGGTGGCAGAACAGCTTTTAAACTGACCCCTGGGGAAAAGCCAACAGGAGCCAAGTGGCATCCGGTTCGGAACTCCTCATCCCTATAGGATGAGGAAGGAGAAGCTGGAAAAACACAATGGCAGAGTGGGAATTAGAAGTGTAAGCGAAAACAGATGGGAGAACTGGTCCAGTAGAAAGAAAGGCCCAGATAAGGGATCAAAGAATATACCTTCCTTGGGGGACCCCATATACTGTACAGGTGCTTCTATGCAAATACCCAAAGTCTCTGAGCAAAGATGGGAGAACTGGAATGTTTGGTGACTAGGGAAAACATTGATATAGTGGGCATAATGGAAAGCTGGTGAAATGCAGAGAATCGGTGGGATACCGCAATCCCAGGCTATAAACTCTACAGGAGGGACAGGGAGGGGTGTGTTGGAGGTAGGGGTGGCCATCTATGTCAAAGAAGGGGTAGAATCCAGTAAGGTAGAAATTGAAGGTGGGTCCAACTCCAACATAGAGTCACTGTGGGTTAAACTACCAGGCCCAAAGGGTGATGTAATAGTGGGGCGTGTGCTATCGTCCTCTGGATCAAAAACTCGAAGGGGTCCTTGAAATGAGGAAACAAATTAGGAAGGTGTCAAAGAGGGACAGGGTTGTAATCATGGAGGAATTCAATTACCCTCATATTGACTGGGTTAACTCATGCTCTGGTCAAGAAAGAGAGACCGGATTCCTTGATGTGTTCAATGACTGTGCCTTAGAGCAGTCACGGAGTCCCCAAGAGGACAGGTAACTCCAGATTTAATATTGTGTGGTACTCAGGACCTGGTTATGGATGTTAATGTTACTAAGCCATTAGGGAATGGTGACCATGCTGAGACCTGTTTTGCCATGCATGTTGGGCAAAGAGTCCTGAGCAAATCTGACACGAAAGCCCTTGACTTCCGAAAGGCAGATTTCCCTCAGTTGAGGAGGCTAGTTAGAAAGAAATTGAAAGGGAAGGTAAAAACAGTCCAATCTTTCCTGGCTGCATGGAGGCTGTTTAAAACAACCATAGCAGAGGCCCAGCAGGAATGTATACCACATAGAAAGAAGGGCTCAATTAGGTTCAGGAGGGTGCCTCCATGGTTAACGAGTAAAGTTAGAGAAGCTGTAAAAGACAAGGAAGCTTCCTTCCGTAAATGCCCCAGTGTTGACAATAAAAAGGAACACAAACTCTGGCAAAAGAAATGTAAGAAGGTGATCTGGCATGGTCAACAACATAAAAAGGAAAAATAAAAGCTTCTTCAAATATGTTAGAAGCAGGAAACTTGCCAGAGAGGCGGTTGGCCCGCTGGACAGGGAGGGAAGAAAAAGAGAAATAAAAGGGGACGAGGAGATTGCAGAGAAATTAAATGAGTTCTTTGCATCTGTCTTCACAGCAGAAGACATTGGACAGGCACCGCTGCCCAAACAGGCTATCCTGACTAAGAAATTAAGTCAGATAGAGGTTAAAAGAGAAGAGGTTTTAGACCTTATTGACAAATTAAAGGTGAATAAGTCACTGGGCCCAGATGGCATCCACCCAAGAATTATTAAGGAACTGAAAAACGAAGTTGCCGCTCTCTTAACTTGTCCCTTAAAACTGCCATGGTGCCAATCTTTAAAGGAAGGAAGGAGAGGGGACCCGGGAAACTATAGGCCGGTCAGCCTAATGTCTATTCCGGGTAAGATGGTAGAAAGCCTCATCAAAGATAAAATCTTAAAACACATAAGGCATCTCCCTTATGAAGAAAGACTGCAGCGTTTGGGGCTCTTCAGTCTAGAAAAAAGGCACCTGAGGGGGGACATGATTGAGACATACAAAATTATGCATGGAAGGGATAGAGTCGATAGAGGGATGTTCTTTTCCCTCTCTCAAAATACCAGAACCAGGGGGCATCTGAGGGTTGGGAGAGTTAAAACAGATAAAAGGAAGTATTTTTTTACCCAGCGGATAGTTAATCTGTGGAACTCTTTGCCACAGGAGGTGGTGATAGCATCTGGTCTTGATGCCTTTAAGAGGGGATTGGACGGATTTCTGGAGGAAAGGTCCATCGTGGGCTATAGGCAATGATGGATTGTGCAACCTTCTTACAAAGGTGGAGGGCTACTGTTACCGGGTGCAAGGGAGTGGCAACAGGATGCAAGCATCTTGTTGTCTCATGCCTCCCTGGGGCACCTGGTGGGCCGCTGTGAGATACAGGAAGCTGGACTAGATGGGCCTCTGGCCTGATCCAGCAGGGCTCTTCTTATGTTCTTATAGAAGAACAAGTGCTGCTGAAGGAAAGTCAGCATGGCTTTTGTAAGGGTAAGTCTTGACTCACAAACCTTTTAGAATTCTTTGAAAAGGTTAACCGGCATGTGGATGCTGGCGAACCTGTGGATATTATATATCTGGATTTTCCGAAGGCATTTGACACGGTCCCTCACCAAAGGCTACTGGGAAAACTTCACAGTCAGGGAAAAAGAGGGCAGGTCCCCCTATGGATTAAAAATTGGTTGGGGAGCAGGAAGCAAAGAGTGGGGGTCAATGGACAATTTTCACAATGGCGAGAGGTGAAAAGTGGAGCGCCCCAAGGATCCGTCTTGGGACCCATGTTTTTAAACGTGTTCATAAATGACCTGGAGACAGGCATGAGCAGCGAGGTGGCCAAGTTTGCGGATGACAAAAAACTTTTCCGGGTGGTAAAAATCAGACAGGACTGTGAAGAGCTCCAGAGGGATCTCTCCAAACTGGAGGAATGGGCAGCAAAATGGCAGATATGCTTCAATGTAGACAAGTGTAAAGTGATGCACATTGGGGCAAAAAATCAACACTTCACATATAGTCTACTGGTTTCTGAGCTTTCTGTGACAGATCAAGAGAGAAATCTTGGAGTGCTAATGGACAACTCAATGAAAGTGTTGACCCAATGTACAGCAGCAGTAAAGAAGGCCAATTCCATGCTTGGGATAATTAAAAAAGGGGTTGAGAATAAAATGGCCAAAATTATTGTGCCACTGTACAAATCGATGCTAAGGCCACATGTGGAGTACTGTGTACAGTTCTGGTCGCCACACCTCAAAAAAGATATAGGGGAACTAGAGAAGGAGCAAAAGAGAGCACTTCTACAGGGCTGGGGCACCTCCCATATGAAGTGTTCGGGGCTCTTCAGCCTAGAAAAAAGGCGCCTGAAGGGGGACTTGATTGAGACATACAAAATTATGCATGGGATGGATAAAGTGGATAAAGGGAGGTTCTTTTCCCTCTCTCACAATACCAGAACCAGGGGACATCCACTAAAATTGAGTATTGGGAGAGTGAGAACAGATAAAAGAAAATACTTTTTAACCCAGCGGGTAATTAATCTGTGGACCTCCTTGCCACAGGAAGTAGTGATGACATCTGGCCTAGATGCCTTTAAAATGGGACTGGACAGATTTCTGGAGGAAAAGTCCATTGTAGGCTACAGGCCATGATGGCTAGTGTAACCTCCTTACTTTAGAGATAGGCTACCTCGGAGTGCCGGATGCAGGGGAGTGCCAACAAGATGCACATATCTAGTTGTCTTGTGTATTCCCTGAGGCATCTGGTGGGCCACTTCAAGGTACAGGAAGCTGGATGGGCCTTTGGCCTGATTCAGTGGGGCTTTTCTTATGTTCTTATGTTAATTCTTAGATCTGTTAACTCCAATTTTTCACTAGAGATGCTGCACATATTTCCAGTGAGCCGTTCTGGAGCCATCTGGAAATTCACTCTCGAAATCCACTTTGAAATTAGGTCTACATGAAATCTGGTGACAACCGGGGATGTGCAGACAGTCCCCATCCTGAGAAATTTCATTGGTCTCCTAAGAGCATTCTTTGCTTCCATCAAGATTCCTTGGATATTTTTTCCCCTGATGAGTAGCCCCAGGCACACTTCAAATTTTGCTTTGGTTGAAATTTTGGCAGCAGTTCTTTGATGACGTACTAAATGTAGACTTTGATACAATACCAACTGTGTCATTTCAAAGGGAACCTGGAGTACAATAATAAACATCTTACCATGCAAGATTTTGTTACAAAAGCTTTTTTCCATTGATCTGTGGAATGAATAGCAGTCCCAATAAACTCTTGGGATAGAAGCTTTTTAAAAAACACATGCATGTGCACATGTGCTCACTCGGTCACTCACTCATTCACACACACACACACACACACACACGCACACGCACACGCACACGCACTGTAAATAACCTGCAACAACAAATAAAACTTAGTACAACAAATTATATGAATGTGATCCAAGCTCAGACATTTAAAAAGGAGGATATTTTAAAGGGGGAAAATGAGAAAAATCTGCACTTATATTAAACAAAAAAAGATAGCTGTATCAAGAAAACAAGGGCAGAAATTACTCAGTTCCCTTGAGACCAAGTGTAATGAGAATGGGAAACTGTTCCTAAACCAATTCTCTTCACAATCTTCAGGTCCTAAAGCATGTGATCCTCTTAGGATACAAAAATCAAGTTTCCCACACAAGCCGCTGAAGCATCTTGTGTGGAAACTCTATCTGCCAGCCAGTATCTTTTAAACATAATTTAGGCCTTTGTGTGAAACAAAGTCTGGAAGGGACAGTTAGTGTCTTTTAGGAGAGCTGTGAAAAGCAGAAGTTTTGCCCATTATCCTTGTACACCACAATAAAGACATGGACAAGGTTCCATATGGTATAAAGGGCCACTTTATTAACTAATTAATACTGACACACAGCAGGGTCTAGCTAAAATCGTGCGGGCATCATTAGGGGAAATGGATTGCCCATTCTTAGAGGTTTAGCAATTAACTGAGTGAAGGATCTTGCCCAGGCCCTTGGCATTATCAGTTGCTTATGGAGAGGGGGGAAGAGCACTAAGAGCGTAATCTTTGAACAACTCTCGGAGTTAAGGAGGATGGTTCACATCTGACTCCAAGAGTGGTCCAAACACACTGTACTTTATGGTGGCCCTTATGCCAGCCAAACTTTGCTGGCTTAGTTTATGCTGGCCTAACTCAGTTTAGGATTGCGCCCTAAATTCTGCAGGGCACCTGACTGCACCATGTAATCCGTCCCTCTTCCTCACCATTGAAGCCAGTCCTGGCAGCAGGAAGAACATAGAGGAGACTCCTCCACATTTCTCCTGCCACCAGGACTGGCTCCAACGACAAGGGGGAGTGGCAAATTGTTCAGCCCGGTTGGGTGTCTGGGAGAATGTAGCATCTGCTCCCCCACTCCGTATGCCACTGAGGATTCTAACTCAACACTTTTCTAAATGGCCTTCTACTTTCAAGTGGGCCTGGACTCCCAATGTTGCATTAGGTGTACTGTACTACTGTAGTTCTGAGTGCTCTTGACAGATTTCTTTAATCATACAGGCCTGTAGAAAACCTTGGATTAATTTTTAAACTCAATATCACTGAATTTGTAACGAATCCATGGAAGGAACAAATGACACAGGCAGCCCAATCCTAACCTGTGCTGGCACAGTCAGACTGCTTGGCCTGTGCAGTACCCCGCAGAGGTTGGGAGGAAGTTGGAGGTCTCCATGGGCTAAGGGAAGATTACTCCCTTACCCTGAATAATACCACAGGCTGCCCTATGGGATTTCCGGATCCAAACCAGCTATATAGCTGAGGCAATTCCAGAAGCCCAGTGTAATATTCGGATCCCTTGGAGGGAGTTTAGGGAATGGTGGAGGAGGCCTTCGCCCATCTTGCCACCTCCTGGGCCCAATCCGCCCCCAATCTGCCCTGTTCCACCCTAACCCTACCCAGAAATGCCCCCTCCTCATCTCCTCTTGCACTGCCCAAAGCAGGTGTTGGATCACACTGTGAAACTGGCTTCATCTGTATCAAAAATGTTAATGAAGACACGCCTGGCGCTATCCTATGTAACAATTAAACCATATTCCTGCTGAGTTCAGTTTGCAGTAGGCAGGAAAAATAACTACCCAGTCCAAGGCTCATAACCAATTAGGTCTGGAAGTGGTGGGGGCAAATCATACCCAGCCTTCATGAGTGAGTGGGGATCAAACAGCAGCCGTGCCAGCCCAGGGAGGGGGAGAGGGTGGGATGTGGCTGTTAGGGGGCGTGGGATGTGGCCACGCAACCCCAATTCATGGGCTCAGATCCATGAAAGCCATGGGGAGGCCTTGTGGGCTCCAGTGCCACTGTCCTGCCTGCTCCAGTGCAGTGTATGATTGCTCTGCTTGTCTCTGGGTTCTCCAGGAAGAACGGAGCAAGACCCCTGTCTAAACCAATCATAGAGAGCAGCTGCCAATCAGTGTTGACAGTCCTGACCTGGAAGAACCAACAGTCTGATTCTGTACCATTTATGAAGAATACGGTCCTTTTATTTTATTTTGAAGAATTTATACCCCGCCTTTCCAATGCCCAAGCAAATGCCCAAGGTGGCTTACATAGGCAGGCTAGTCTAAACCACCATTTTTCAATGGGTTTTTTTACAAATATACAGTATTCTGCGATTCACCGAATGCTCAGTCCCAGATGTAGCCTTCACAGTGTGGTTCTCGCCTCAGGCTGTGTGACATCGAGCTCCAGCAGGTGATCTGAAGTCCAGCCTGGACAGGTCCTCAAGGTTGGACTCCGTTCTTTTGCCGGCTGGCCTTCTCACGACATTCCCTCACTGGCTAATCAGCTCCACAGCTACTCTGTTCTGCCACAACAGGTACTGCAGCTTGTTCCAGCCTGGCGTTCTGTCTCCCATCCAAAAATAGACCACAGATTCTTCTGCTTAGCTTCAGGCAGCACCAGCTCATCCATCAGTCCACACCTCCTGCTATCCTGATGTCATTGCTATCTCAATGATAGGAGGTTGCATTTGTTCCTGTTGTGTATTTTAGGAGACAGATGAACAGGCAAGCATGCTGGGTACTATTTAGCTGGTAATCCTGGAAAAAAAAAGCCTTCTAGCTCCACTCAAGTCATTCACTAGGGCTTTGACTTTAGATGTGTTTTCAAGATTTGACACTTATTCCAGATGCAGAGGAGGGGGAGAATATTCTCTTTTCACACTTGAGATCATGCCTTTATGAAGCAAATGTAGATGAGGTGAATAAATTATATGTCAAAGTGAATCATTAGGGCGGAGGTACAAGCATAATATTACTCTTGGCTAATTATATTTAAAATAATAATTACAGGCCACATAACACCATGCGTAATAGTTTTACATCAGGAAACCTGTCTCTGAAACACAGTACTCTCATTGGATTACATATGTTGGTACAAACGGAAAGGATGAGCCTGGGCAAGTTTCTCAAAAGTAGGTCCCACTGAGTTCAATGGGATTTACTCCCTGGTAAGTATATGTATAATTTCAACCCTACAGCCCAATCCACAATAACTCCCCATGCAGTAAAGCAGTGGTGTATCCTGTGGGGGAGTTTTGGCAAGTTGAGGTCTCCTCGAAGAAAGGGAATATTTGTGTCCTTTCCCAGTGGAAGACTGGTGCCAGCCCACTCGATCTCATCGGACCTGTACCAGCAATATTGTATTGACCTGTGCAGTTGATCAGTCCCAGGAAGGGGGTAAAGATTTGGCAGACCTGATCTACCCTTCTCCACTTCATCCCATTTTACCAAGCCCACATTGAACCCCCCTCCCCCTCCCTCCTCACCCCTGTGATACCTTGTTTGAAGCAGCAGGTGTCCATTCTCCTTTGCCTCATGGACCCAACCTCTTGCTACTTCCAGTGGTGGCCAGGTTGTGCTATCCAACACTATCGAATTTGCTACAGCTAGAAAGTGCATTTTGATGGTGGAATGTGTGTTCTGCCAACCAGAGGCGTTTCTACAGGGAGGGCAAAGCTCTAAGTTTTGCAAGAAGCCTTACCCTGTCATGTAAATCCCTCCTCTCCCTTGCCGCTGTAGCCAGTAAGCAACGCCAAGATGTTGCTGTTCCCTGTGAGGATTGGCTAAAACGGTACAGGAGAGGAGTGATTTCCACTGCAAGGTAAGGCTTCTTGCAAAACTTAGAGCTTTGCCCTCCCTGTAGAAACGCCACTGCTGCCAACATAGCACGAGCTCTTGGTCTGCTATATCAGCCAGCATTTTTTTTTAAAGCAGACTTTAGGACCCAGTCCTGAAAACTAAGAGCAGAGCAGTAGTCTCTAGGCTCCTTTCTATAATGGATAGTATTGGCAGTTAAGTGAAAAGTCCCAATGACTAGTGATAGATGTCTAAAGAACTCAGAAGCAATCTGCATGCTTAGTTAGAATAAACAAACCCTCTTGGATACAGTATAATTCCATTAAGAGTGCAATCCTAACCTGGAGTTAGGCCAGCAAAGTTAGACCAGCAAAGTTTGACTGGCACAAGGGACACTGTAATGTATGTCTGGACCACACTCTGAGTCAGTGTGACCAGCACACAGACGTGCGCCTTTCTCCCTGACTCTGAGAGTAGACCAAATGTGCTTTACGGTGCCCTTGTGCCAGCCAAACTTTGCTGGCCTGACTGTGCGGCCTAACTCCAGGTTAGGATTGCATCCTCAGTCTGATTGGGATCAGTGTAGCTCCACATGGGCTATTACACATTTTCTCATCATTTTGCAAGCTGTTCCTCCATGATGTTTTCTCATATCCAGGTGAAATATGTAACAACACCTATCATACAGAAACTCCTATGAATGTCAGAGTTGCCACGGAAGCACCACATGTTTCTGGAGATCACTAGACATTAGGACTATTAGATAATGCTAGCTGTTACATCAGTTCTGGTAAGTCACCATGGTTAAGCAGACCAATCTTCAATCCAGAGTCAATGAGATTAATAGCCCAATCCTAGCCTTCTCCTTCCCTGCCATTACAGCCACACCAAAAAGGCTTGCACTGCATCCTATGGGAAGGGAGCATACTGGAAGACATGAAAGAGGTCAAGGAAAATATTTGGTGCTAGCCCCTCCCACTCTGTCATATCCCCATCCTCCCATTCTGCCAATCCCCTTGCCTCATTCCACCCTACCCATCCCATTTGCCCTCCCCTACCAACCTATCTGAGTCAGCAGACACTCCATCTCCTGCCACCATGCACACAAGACTGCTCTGGCCACACCATCGATGTACCTGAAGTGAGGGGCTCTACATGCTTTCAGAAGGGCATTTGCAACATCTGGAAGGCATGCCCCACTGCTGGAACACCAGTTCCGGTGATTGGAAGGGGGCTAGGATGGGGCCCCAAAACTGTTTAAATGTGAAAGATCTGGCTAAACAACTTTCTGAGCCATACCTATAATTCCTTACTTGCTGTATCTACAATATATTGAGGCAAACGTTTAGAGTTGATCACCTTGCATACTAGAAATGCCAAGCTCAGAATTACATATCTACTACATTGCATGGTAATTAAGCAACAACAATGATCAGTTTTTGATCCGTTTTACCCCTGGATCTAGTTTTTAACTAATACAACTGCTAACCTGCTTGTACTCTGGTATTGATAATCTCAAAACAGGCCTTCTCCCGTATTCTCCTTAGCAACAATACTAGCACTAGGCATTGTCTTGAGATGCAAATATTCCCCATTTACCTATGGAAATAGCCTGGGCTGCCCTAAATTTTCCTATGTTAGATAACCAATGGAATATTCGATGGCTCAGTGGGTGGAAGTGAAGATCTCCCTGAATTTGATCAATGAGCTCAATTATAACCCCATTGCAAGAACTTCGTTCACGGGCTTACAATGATACATAGTTCCTGGTACACCTGACAATTCTCCCCAAATCTCTCCAATAAATAAGGGAGGATGCAAAAGCACTGACTTTTGTTCTCTCTCTCTCTCTCTCTCTCTCTCTCTCTCTCTCTCCCTCTCTCTCCCTATTTTTTTACAGCTCTTCTGGGTCCCCAGCTGATTTTCTTCGCAAGGTTAGTTGCTAATACATTCCTAGCACCCATGCATTATTAATGCTCGCTGCTCTCCAAGGTGGCAGTGACAAATAGAGAGCAAAATTCACTGACTAGTGGGGAATGTACTTTTTAGTCATGCTTGAATTTTTCAATCCATTCTGCTTGTTGAGGATTTTTCAGTAGAAGTACTGTAGCGGAATATGATCTCGTGTGTATGTGTCCCCCCCCCTCTTGCAAACCTAAGAAGCACTCTAGTAACCAGTGGAAAGATTATGAGTCAGGGTTTTTCCCAGGAGGCTTTGAGGGGGAGTCGTGCAAAAAGTACCTTTGATGTTTCCAGTAGCACGGAAGTCATTGTTTTTCCTCCCATGTAGTAAGTGGCAGCTTTGACTCCAAATCGACTATGCGTGCAGTCGAGTAAATTATAATATTTTAACTAGGCTACGCAAGCCAGCTGTAGCATTCCCAGAAATAATACAAAATGTGTATCATGAGGAGCATTGATTTTTTTTAATGTGCAGATTTGTTTCTTCAGATAGAAAACTCTATTCATTTTTACAATATAAAGAAGCAATCTGTGAAATACATTCGGTGACGGTTATTGGCTACTATAAATCCCACCAGAGTCTTACTTCCATACTTGCTTAATTCAGAATCGCTTCATTTAAAGGAGTACATTGTGTACCATTGGCGCTGCAGAAGATTTAGCAAATACCTTTTTATCATAACAAATAGCCATGTGCAAATACGAGGGCATTTCTATTGGGCATTTAAAAGACAAACATCTCACTGCAACACAATAATGGATCATTTTCCAGATGCCACCTAGCTAGCAAACCTGGATATAAGCAAATACTATTATTGGGAAGACAAACTCAGTGTTATACTTGTTGAACTCCCCAATACTATGGAGTACTTTTGCAGGCACGTGTCCGCTTTATGACTCAGGGCACAATCCTAACTCAATTTGCAGGACTAACATAGCTGTGCCAATGGAGCATGTTCTACATTCTGCAGCAGTGGAAGAGTACTGTAGTCACAGAGGCCTCCCCAAGCTACGGGAATGTTTGTTCCCTGCATGTCCCTTACCCCAGTCCTGGAAAGATGGTTAGGATTGGGCCCTCAGTTACCAGTCAACTACTGTAGCATGCAACTCGGCATTTGTACTGCATTTTGAGTCTACAAAGCACTTCACTATATTATCTTGATGTCACACTGACAACAACTCGATAAGGTAAAGCGGTATCATTATCACCAGATTACAGCTGCAGCTAAGATGGAGTGGCTTGCCTAACGAGTGCACAGCCGACCTAAGCGTGAAGCCACCCACTTCCAGACCACCAACAGAGATGTCAAGGAGGCATCGGGCAGCAGCAGGGAGAAGAAAGCCCACCAGTACCAGTAAGTTGATGGAGTGGTCGTAACAGGCAGGTTGGGAAGAATGGGAGGAACAGGGGAGGGATGAGGTGTGAGAGGTGGAAAGGTTGGCATGGATGACTTGCACTGGATGCTCCCGCCTCCAGAGCCAGACAACATACCCGCTTTGTCTTCTCAGACTTGCACCAGCTAAAGAGCTGGCACAAGTCTGAGAAAGCCCAATGGCGATCACAGGACTTACGGAGGGGTAAGGGAAAATATTTCAGCCCTCCCTACCGTAGTATTACATAGTGCAGCCTGTTCTAGCGCAGGTTGGGCTTTTTGGCACTTCATTTCACCAGTTATCTGTGTTATGCCCTAACTACTTCTTGCTAATGCAATACCGTATGTAGTTGTAATATATTCTAATCTATCTGTCCCTGATTATGCTAACAACAGGTGAAAAGAGAGGAAAGCAAACAGCAAAATGAATACAGTTAGACATGTATGTTCTTACGGTTAGACTAAGTGTTCTACTTACCTTTGGCATGAAAGGTGATGCACCCATAAACTCTTAAATTAAAATCCTCTATCCACTCGTTTGAAAACAATCCCCTTAGCTATAATTGGAGGGTATTTGGAATATCTGATTTGACAATTGCTACCATTTAGTCCCCTTTCATGGATCACTGCCTTGTCGTGGCGAAGGGGCTTGAGTAGCTCAATGAAGCTGTGAGCTATGCCATGTGAGCTGTTACCCAAGATAGACAGGTCATAGTAGAGAGTTCTGACTAAACGTGATCCGCTGGAGAAGGAAATGGCAACCCACTCCAGTACTCTTGCCAAGAAAACCCCATGGATTACAGTACTAAAAGGCTAAACAATATGACACTGGAAGATGAGCCCCTCAGGTCGGAAGGTGTCCATTATGCTACTGGGGAAGAGCAGAAGACGAGTGCTAGTAGCTCCGGAAAGAGTGAAGTATCTGGGCCAAAACCGGAAGGAAGCTCAGCTGTGGATGTGTCTGGAAGTGAAAGGAAAGTGCGATGCTGCAAAGAACAATACTGCATAGGAACCTGGAACGTCAGATCCATGAATCAAGGTAAGCTAGATGTGGTCAAACGCAAGATGTCAAGGCTGAACATCGACATCATGGGAGTTAGTGAACTAAAACAGACAGGAATGGGAGAATTTAATTCAAATGACCATTACATCTACTATTGTGGGCAGGAATCCCTTAGAAGAAATGGAGTAGCCTTCATAGTGAACAAGAGAGTGAGAACAGCAGTACTGGGGTATAACCTCAACAATGACAGAATGATTTCAATTCAGATCCAAGGCAAACCTTTCAACATCACAGTAATCCAAGTCTACGCCCCAACCACTGGTGCTGAAGAGGAAGAAGTTGACTGTTTCTATGTAGACCTACAACACTTTCTAGAATTAACACCAAAAAAAGATGTCCTCATCATAGGGGATTGGAATGCTAAAGTAGGCAGTCAAAAGGTAATGGGAATAACAGGCAAGTTTGGTCTTGGAGTACAAAATGAAGCAGGGCAAAGACTGATAGAGTTTTGTCAGGAGAACACATTAGTCATAGCAAAAACCCTTTTCCAGCAACACAAACGGAGACTGTACACATGGACTTCACCAGATGGTCTACACTGAAATCAGATTGATTACATTCTTTGCAGCCAAAGGTGGAGAAGTTCTATACAGGCAGTAAAAACAAGACCTGGAGCTGACTGTGGCTCAGATCATGAGCTGCTTCTTGCAAAATTCAGGCTTAAACTGAAAAGAGTAGGGAAAACCACTAGGCCCTCCACGTATGACCTAAATCAGATCACATACGAATATACAGTGGAGGTGACAAATAGATTTAGGGGCTTAGATTTGGTAGACAGAGTGCCTGAAGAATTTTGGACTGAGGTCTGTAACATTGTACAGGAGGCAGCAACTAAAACCCTCCCAAAGAGAAAGAAATGCAAGGCAAAGTGGCTGACAAGGCTTTACAAATAGCTGAGGAAAGAAGGGAAGCCAAAAGCAAGGGAGAAAGGGAAAGATATACCCAATTGAATGCAGATTTCCAGAGAACAGCAAGGAGAGATAGGAAGGCATTCCTAAATGAGCAATGCAAAGAAATAGAGGAAAACAACAGAATGGGAAAGACTAGAGATCTTTTCAAGAAAATTGGAGATATCAAAGGACAATTTCATGCTAAGGTAGGCACAATAAAGGACAAGAATGGCAAGGACCTAGCAAAAGCAGATGAGGTTAAGAAGAGGTGGCAAGAATACACAGAGGAACTATGTAAGGCCGATCTAAATGTTCCTGATAACCACAATGGTGCAGTCACTGAGCTCGAACCTGACATCCTGGAGTGTGAAGTCAAGTGGGCTTTAGAAAGCATCACTAACAACAAAGCTAGTGAAGGTGACAACATTCCAGCTGAGTTACTCAAAACCTTAAAAGATGATGCTGTCAAATTGCTGCACTCCATATGCCAGCAAATTTGGAAAACCCAGCAGTGGCCACAAGACTGGAAAAGATCAGTTTACATTCCAATCCCAAAGAAGGGCAATGCCAAAGATTGTCCGAACTACTGTACCATTGCACTCATTTCACATGCTAGCAAGGTGATGGAAGGTGAGGAAGGCAGGGCTGGATGACTCACAAGCTGGAATCAAGATTGCTGGGAGAAATATCAACAACCTCAGCAGAGGTGATTGTACCCTATGGCGCGGGTGGCATGAGCCCTGGGGCACCGGGCAGCAGCAGGGTGCCATTGTGCATGGTCCGGGCGGGACCGCGTGGCTTTTGGCCCGCCCGCCTGCCCCCGGTCCCTTACGCTCAGAAATGCAGCGTTTCCGGGGTAAGGGAGGCGTATCTAGTGACGCGAGGGGGCGGGGCGATGTCCGGGGAGTGCAGTTCCAGCGCTGCCGGGGGTGCGGTTTCAGTGCCGCCGGGGGCGCGCATGGACCTCCGTACGCGCCTGAACCTCAGATATGCAGACGATACCACTCTAATGGCAGAAAGGGAGGAAGACTTAAAGAACCTTCTGATGAGGGTGAAAGAGGAAATTGCCAAAATGGCTTGAAGCTCAACATATAAAAAAAAACTAAGATCATGGCAACCACTCCCATCACTTCCTGGCAAATAGAAGGGGAAGAAATGGAAGCAGTGACAGACTTTATTTTCCTGGGCTCCAAGATCACCGCAGATGGTGACTGCAGCCATGAAATTAAAAGACGCTTACTTCTTGGGAGGAAAGCTATGGCAAACCTAGACAACTTAATAAAAAGCTGAGACATCACTCTGCCGACAAAGGTTCGCATAGTCAAAGCTATGGTTTTCCCAGTAGCAATGTATGGCTGTGAGAGCTGGACCATAAGAAAGGCAGAGCACCGAAGAATAGATGCTTCTGAATTATGGTGTTGCAGAAGACTCTTGAGAGTCCCCTGGACTGCAAGGAGATCCAATCAGTCAATCCTACAGGAAGTCAAGCCTGATTGCTCTCTGGAAGAACAAATCCTGAAGCTGAAGCTCAAATACTTTGGCCACCTCATGAGAAGAGAAGACTCTTTAGAAAAGACCCTCATGCTGGGAAAGATGGAAGGCAAAAGGAGAAGGGGGCGGCAGAGGATGAGATGGTTAGATAGTGTCACCGAAGCAATGAACATGAAATTGGGCAAACTCTGGAAGCTAGTGGAGGACAGGGAGGCCTGGCATGCTGTGGTCCATGGGGTCGCGAAGAGTCGGACATGACTTAGCGACTGAACAACAACCATTTAGTCACTTATATTGCCAAGGTGATTACAAGATAGTAGTTTATTATGCATTATGTCTTTGTTCAGTTCATCTTGTTCTGTCTTTGCTTGGTTATACCTTATTTGAGTAGCCTTTTCTGTAAACTGGAGGACCTGTTGCTTAAACTTGCCTTTTGGTATGTATGCATGTATTCAAAAATTGTTGTCCTAATCCACTGATTTCTTTTTAATTATTTTCTTATGCATAAGAACAAGACTCCTGTGGCACTTTGAAGATTAACAAATTGATATTAGCACAAGCTTTCATGGATAAGAATCCATTTTACAGGAAAAAAAACACGAAGATGTAACTCAAATATAACCAAGCAAATGCATAAACAAGATTAATACATCACAACATGTATTAGAGGAGAAAAAATCCAAAGAGAAAAATTAAGACATTCTCCACATCTGATAAATTTTTCTTGATAAGCAAATACATATCCTTTTCTAGTTGAAAACATGCTTTCATTTACTATTCACAGGCTGCAATCCTATGCACATTTCACTGGGAGTTACGTCCCACTGAATACAATGAGACAAAGGCCCAAATCCTATCCAACTTTCCAGCACTGGCATAGTGTGCTAATGGAGAATGTGCTGCATCCTGTAGTCTGGGCACAGTCATGGAAGCCTCCTCAAGTAAAGGGAATGTTTAAAACCAAAAGATTTCTGGAAAATAATACATAACTGGAGTCAACAAATTTTGAAATGTGATATCCCTTTTAGACCGGAATTCTTTCTTCTCAATATTGTGTCGTCAATACAAGATAGACAAAGTAGATACTTAGCGGTACATATTATTGCGGTACATATTATTACTGCGGCGAGATTAGTGTATGCACAAATGTGGAAAAGCAATCTAATCCCAGAACTAGAGAATCTGATAGACAAATTATATGACGTAGCTGAAACGGATATTTTGACTGAGAGACTTAAAGATGGAAATTTCTGCAAGATAGAAAATTATTGGAAGCCTTTTTATGACTGGATAGATTTACAATCAAGAACTTAGAAATGTGTTAAGATGTATTCAGGCACGTATCTTACCTGTAGCACCCCATGGCACGAGCCATGGGGCGTGGGCCATTGTGCGCGGTCCGGGAGAGACCACGCGGTTTCTGGCCCGCCCACGCCTCCCTTACGCTCCGAAATACAGCATTTCCGGGGTAAGGGAGGCGTGTCTGCATGACGTGCGGGGGCGGGGCAACGTGGGGGGGGGCATGTGTTCAGCGCCTGCCATGGGGCGCGCTCCCGGCCTGGACCGCCACTGGATGTATTGTAATGATTTCTTTAAGATAAAGTAGATTAGAAATATTGCTATCCCAAGACAGTAAATCCTTTTGTGTTATCCTTAGTGTCCCCTTCCCCAAGGTTATCATTATCCTATACTTATAGTTTTCCTATATCCTATACTTATTGGTTTTAAAACCAATAAAAAACTTTTATAAAGAAAAAAGTAAAGGGAATGTTTGTTCTCTTACCTCAAAGCTGCATTGCCCTTACTCCAGTGCTGGAAAGTTGGTTAGGATTGCGCCCTCAGGGCGCAATCCTAACCTGGAGTTAGGCTGGCACAGTTAGGCCAGAAGAGTTTGGCTGACACAAGGTCCACCATAAAGGGCATTTGGACCACTCTCAGAGTCAGAGAGGCTAACATACAGACATGTACCATCCCGCCCTGACTCTGAGAGGGGTCCAAACCGGCTTTACCGTGGCCCTTGTGCCATGCAAGCTTTACTGGCCTAGGTGTGCCAGCTTAACTCCAGGTTAGGATTGCACTCTCATCGACTATTGGTTGATTATGGTGGCTGATCTCCCGATCTGCTGCCTATGTGCTGGTGCTCAATGCAAAAGGTTCACAGCTGTCATGTGCTGCAGGACTGCCACTGCAATTGACTAGAGGCCCCACGTGTGTGTCAATGGTCCACCCAGGCTGTGCTAGAGCAAGTAAGGTGGCAGCACAAAGGTTGTTGGAGGTTCAGGGGAGGAGTGGGGTAGGGAAGGAGCAAGGCAGGGGGTGGTTCATGTGCGGAAGGGTGTGGACCTTAATGGCAACAGCACACACTAGGATCCTAATTCCCTTTTTCAGCCTGGACCTGCCTTAGCTGAAATAGGTCCAAGGTGATCCATTGGTGGGAGAGCTGGAGTACCAAGAGGTAAGTCAAAATATATTTACTTAACTCTCCTGGACTGTTTGATTACCCCACCCTAGGATGCAGCACATGCTCAGTTGGTGCTGCTGCACTGCATAAACCGATGTGGGATACGATCAGTGATGTCATCCGGGCGCGCCAGGAACTGGAACGCCCGGATGATTGCCAGCTCTCCGCCCCTATGGCGGAGGCCAGCCACGCCTCCCTGCACCTCCCTGCGCATGGAATCGCTCCATTTCAGAGCGTTTCGGATGCACGGGAGGGCGGGCGGGCCCAGGAACAGCTCGCCCGTCCTCGGGAGAGGTGGCGCGGCCCGGGCCCGTCCGTGGAACAAGCGGAACGCCGTACCGGCCCGTTCTGCCCGGATGCCACCTCTGAATATGATTGAAGTCTTACTTCTGAGTATATTAGTATGTGGATCAGCTCTACCTTCTGCTGAAAAGAATCAACATTGTTCTTCTGTGTGTTTGATCCCCATAGTTCAGTAGAGCAATGGTTCTCCAACGTTTTAGCACTGGGACCCACTTTTTAGAATGAAAATCTGCCTGGGACCTGCTGGAAGTGATGTTGATGTCATGTCTAGAAGTGCAGTCATTGTGATGCTGAGAATGCAGCAAGAAGTTGGGTTACTTCTCAGTCATTTTGCAATAGCAAAGTGAATCAGAAACTGGAAAAAAGCCTATTTACAACCTTGACACAAGCAAAATAGTCCCATAGCCCTCTCCCTTTCCAGTATCCCATCTTCCCATATTTTCAATGATGTGCTACGTGACCTAAGTGCTACGTGACCCATTTGAAATTGGCTCATGACCCACTAGTGGGTCCTGACCCATAGTTTGAGTAACAGTGTACTAGACCTTTGCAGATAAGTGCAGAACCGGTCCATCCATGAGGCCAACTGAGGCCGTTGTCTCAGGCAGAAGTTTGATTGGGGGATGCCCATCTCAACGCACCCACTTGCCTTCACTGTGTCACCTCTTTCCACTCACCGGATTGGAAAAGAGGAGGATAAAGAGAAGAGGAAATGCAGAGGGGACGAGAGTGCTGAGCGAGAACATTTTGAAATGGGAGGAGGAGGGGGTGGCACATCATCTGGTGAGAAAGGGAAGCATTTTGCAAGTTGCCTGAGGCATCAGTAGCTCTCATGCCGGTCCTGGTCTCATGCCAGTCCATGTGTAAAGCATTGTAACTGTGCACTGGTTTGTAGCCTCAAAAACAATGTACTGGTTTGTGGTTTGTCTCTGGGTGCAATCCTAACCTGGAGTTAGGCTGGCACAGTTAGGCCAGCAAAGTTTGGACCATAAATAAAAGCACATTTGGACCACTCTTGGAGTCAGGGAGGATGGCAAATGGCTGTGTGCTGGCCACTCTGACTCCGAGAGTGGTCCAAACATACTTTACAGTGCCCCTTGTGCTGGCCAAACTTTGCTGGCCTAACTGTGCCGGCCTAACTGTGCCAGCCTAACTCCAGGTTAGGACTGCACCCTCATTCTTCATATTGCCACCTGAATAAAAGTGTCCTGAATACACACATGCATTTCCCATTGTCTCCACCAAGTGTTTCCCTTCTTGACGGACTTGCAAGCCCATGCCAGATCGCTAGCCTTTGAGTTAGCTGCATGCCACAAAAATCTACTGGTGTAACTGTAACACTCTAACCCAAAGTTTTCTCCCAAAACATTCTACTTTAACGAAGACTTGACGGATGGAATTTCCCATTCTTTTTTTATTTTTATTAAAGGTTTGTTTTTAGAAAGAACCCTATTTATAATGGTTGACTGCCACAAGCTTTCATCCTGCATGAGCAGAGTTTGAGTTTTGGCTGATTGATAGCAAACCACACAATGATGCTTGAATTCAAGCTCAGATTAGTGCAGATGAATTTCCAAAAAATAGCTACCCTTTCATACACAGGGAAGTTTGCTGCTGTGGTCACTGACCAAGTTTGGTTGGCTCCTTGTTTGACATTTCAGTCAAACATTTCAGTCAAACATTCACATTTCCCCAGTGCAGAAGCTTCCACCCATTTGGAGTCACCCAGTGCTATGTAGAACTGTACACTGAACATGTCACCTCCACTGATTATTTTCATACAATGACATATCTGAACATTTTACACTTCATGCTTTTGCACGCATACTGCTTCTCATGTGACATCAGAAAGACATTTTCAAATGCATTACTTCACCTTGCTTTTTGAAGCCTGTGGATGCTGCAATAACTTTTAAATTTGGAGTGGATGACCCACTGACCACAGCCTGCACAGGATCCACGAAGTCTTTGCACTAGCCCACATAGCCGCACACTGCAATTGTTTAATGGCTCACAGGTGGGACAAATCAACATTTGGGATAAGTGGGAACGAGGAGCTTCCTTTGTGTTGCTATAAATATACAAAATATGCAATGTTGGAATAAAGGGAAAGAGAACTATTTAATGGAATGTCTTGTGGGCTGGATCTATCCCCAAAACTCCTGGTATGGCTATATGTTGCATGTCCCTGACACAAGCATTTATAATATTTGTGTCCTTTCAGAAGTTACAGTTATTCCAAGGAAATACTGACTTGTAAAATGTCTTGAAACTGGAGAACGGGGAGGAAAAGAGATGACTGAAAAATATAATGGAACTCACTGGCTATGTAGTGTGTCTTATAGCAAGTCAGCAGCCCATACAAGATTGGGCTGTTGGCCATAACTCCGTGAGAAAGCAGAAGACACTTCCACTGTTGCAAAATGGAGCACGGCCCATGGAGTATTCCACTGAGGGCAACTTGGAGAGCACTGACACAAGAAGTGATTGTGGTCCCTGTCCATCGTCAGACCTGTCTATGGCCATTGGAGCAGGTAAGGCTGCAGAGGGGACAGGGAGGGGCAAAAAAGGGCAAGGAGGGGGAGGAACAGGGGGCAGAGAGGGTGGATCCGATACACATTCTTGTACACAGAGAGGCAGCAAGGGCATGCTAAAAAGCCCTATCCCTACTTGCCTGCCCACAAACCCTTCCTTTGCCCTCTCCATGACCAGAAAAGTATTGAGCATGAGGAGGGTAGGGGCTAGGCTTTGTGAGTGCAGCAAGTGCATGGCTTGTCAGCACGTTCAAGCTGCCCCCACCCCACGTGCATACAGAAAGGCATGGAGGGGGGTAACAATTCAATAGTAGCCCCAATATAGCACAGGCAATTATGATTGCATAGGCAACCCTTTTGGACAATGTTGGACAGTATAGGACAACGTTGGATAATCTACCTTGTCAGGAAGAAGCTGCCAAGGATGAAGTTGTGCTCTGCCTGAATACAACCCCAACTGCAGAAACAAATGTAAAAGTAAACCAAATGTAAATGTAAATAAAATCATATCTGCTTCCATTTCTCCAGGTGTCAGTTTCATTGTTGATACCACTGGCACTGTCATTACTGGTATATCATCCATATACTATCCATGTTCTATAATTCAATGATTCCCAAACTGTGGGTTGGGACCCAGTAGGGAGCCGTAAAGGCGATATTTGGTGGGTCGTGAAGTTTTTGAAACAGTAAAAAAAAAAGGGGGGGCAAGCACAGTTGCTGGGATTTCAGAAGAAAATTGTTTGCTGGAATATGAACCAGTGGTGTGAGGTAATCTTCATACCCTACAGTACAAGTGTCACATTTTTTAAGCCTTTCTTTAGGAATTGGTGTGCCACAGATCATGTGTGAACCCAGTGTCAGCTTTTTGTCTGACAGAACTCGTGCTTTATCAGCGCAAGGCCTTTACTTGGCCACAGGTGTGGCAGCTGTTGCAATGGCGCCTGGGCTAGGGCTGGCAGTGCAGAGAGCTGATGGTCTTTGCTATCGGAGTGTTGCCAATGGAGTGCTGAGCGCCTACCAGAGCAGGTAGAGTGGAAAAGGGGCACCTGGAGAGAACTGGAGAGAGGGTTGAGCCAGGAGCATTTCAAGGGTGGGCTGGAGTGGATAGCAGCCGACATGCCAATACCATATTCCCCTGGTTCAGACTCCAAGTGCCCCCCCTGGACCCGCTCAGATCTGATTAGGCCCACTGGGGACCTGGCAGGCAGGCAGGCAGCCCGTTTGCTACATGCTCTGGGCTGGCTCAGGATAGGATTGGGCAGTAAGAGCCTATAGAAATGCCTGAAACAATTGACAGGTGGTTTCGACATGAGCAGAAAACAACAACAACAACAACAACAACAACAACAAAAACAACAAACTTGAAGAAATTATAAAATATAAGGACTTGACAATTGAAATTGGAAGATTATGGCAAAAACGATCCAAAGTAGTGCCAATTGTCATCGGGGCACTTGGATCTATTTCGGAAAAAATTACAAAAACATCTAGAAACTTTGAAGATCAATGATATAAGAATGTCTGACCTATAAAAATATATGCTGTTGGGAACATCGTACATATTACGCAGATATTTGGACAATTCTTAGGCTCTTGGTTAGAGCTTGAATTGCCAGTAAAAAGACCAGTCTGTGATATTTGTGATCTTTTTATCATTTTGACTGTGTATATGTGAATTATCATCATCATCATCATCATCATCATCATCATCATCATCATCATCAT